>OY740825.1:3567279-3898266 GCA_963514005.1 Raja brachyura | reverse complement strand
GAGTGTTTTCAATATTACGTTAGTTTCCGCGCTATATATCCGAATAAATAAGTGTGTAAACGGACGAACGCTGTTCGACGTGGACTCGGAGGGCCAAAGGGCCTGTTTCTGTGCTGCATCTCTGAAGTTAAACGACAAAAAGTGAAACAGGATAAGGAGGGCGAGAATTTGAGACGCGTTTCAAGATGGCCGATTTTGCCTCCTGTTTCCAGCTGATGGAGAGAGTGCGGTAAGAGAGGGGAGAGAGAGAGTGCGGAGAGAGTGAGGGAGAGAAAGAGAAAGAGAGGTTGGCGAAAGGGGAGACAGAGGAAAGGGAGTGTTTGGAGAGAAAGAAGTGGGATAGAGAGAGGGGTGAGAGAGAGGGGGTTTGGGGTATTAAATACCAGTTTAGATTGTTATTATTGTGAGTGTATTCTTATAAATTGGAGGGTGGAGATAAAGAGGGGGATGATAAAAGATGGGGAGAGGGCGGACGGCGAGGGAAGAGAGGGAGAGGGTGGAAGGAGAGAGAGGGGGTAACAAATATTAACGTAGTTTATTGTACATTTATTATAAAGTGGCGTGGGGAGAGGGTATCAAATGTTAATTTAGTTTATTAATGTCAATGTATTATGTTAAAGTGGAGAGGGGAGAGAGGGATAGAGAGAGCGGGGAGAGTTTATATTCATTTAGTTTCTTTTATTTAATCAAAAGAGGAGAGTCATGGGGTGAGGGGAAGAAAGGTGATGATATGGAGAGAGGGCAGAGAGAGGGACAGTGGAGAGTCTATAAAATATTAGTTGCGTTTCCGTGCTGTATCCCCAACCTAATAAGTTGTGAATGGTGATCGTTGGTCGACGGACTCGGAGGGCCAAAGGCCATTTCTGCACTGCATTTCTGCAGTAAAACGCGAAGTAGTGAAGAAGGAAGAGGCAAGAGTTTGGGGCCTGTTTCAAGAAGGCCGATTTTGCCTACTGTTGCCAGCAGAGGGAGAGAGGATGTGAGAGAGTGTGAGAGAGAATGGGGAGAAAGTGATGGGGAGAGAAAGCGAGAGAGGGGGAGACAGAGGAGAGAAAGTTTAGATAGAGACAGAGGTGGGTGGGTAGAGAGAGTGGGAAGAGAGAGGGGGAGGGGGTATTAAATATCAGTTGTTTGATTCAAGTGTGTTCTTATGCAGTGGGGGAGAAAGAGGGGAAGTATGAAAGAGGGGAGACAGTGAGGATGGAGGTGGCAGAGAGAGGAGGGAACGAAATGGAAGGAGGGAGATGGGGTAACAGATATTAAATTCAATATATTGTATAGTATAAAATGGAAGGGGAGAGGGTATCAGGTATTAGTTTAGCATATTAACGTAAATGTATTATGTTAAAGTGGAGAGGGGAAGAGTGGGGGAGAGAGAGCGGGGAGAGTCCTCTATAGATTATAGATGAACTTAGTTTGGTTTATATAATTACAAGAGAGGAGAGAGATGGTGAGAGAGAGGGGGCAGAGAGAGGGAGGGAGGAGTCTATCAATTATTAATTTTGTTTTCGCGCTGTATCTCTAAATTAATAAGTGTGTGAACAGGCGTTTGCTGGTCGGCACGGACTCGGTGCGCTGAAGTGCCCGTTTCCGCGTTGTACCTCTAAAGTAAAAATGGAAGCTGCGGAGATAGAGCGGGGAACACGAGGGAGAGAGGGGTGATATAGCGGGAGAGAGAGAGAAAGGGGATAGAAAGAGAGAGGAGAGAGAGAGAGATAGGGGAGATAGATAGGGGAGATAGGGGTGATAGATAGGGGAGAGAGAGTGGGGAGAGAAGGGGGATGGAGAGAGAGGGGAAGAGAGGGGACCGTGAAAGAGGGGGAGATTATATCAGATATTAGCTTATTTTCCGCGCTGTATATCTAAAGTAAACTATTATGTGAACGGGTGATCGCTGGCCGGCGCGGACTCGGTGGGCCGAAGGGCCTGTTTCCGCGCTGTATCTCTGACGTAAGAATGGAAAATTTGGCCGACGTTTGCCTCCTGTTCCCTGCCGACGGCGAGAGAATGGTCGTCCCTCCTCAAGTCCACGAAAAATCACCATTCCCCCTTTATCCAGTCCCCATGAAGGTCAACATCTACACTGGATCTACATTATCTCACGCTTTTTTTCTTTTAATCAGGTACATGCAGTGTGAGAGGTTGCAGCCCCTATTCGACGAACGGAAGGGGTTGTTTCTTGAGTTTGGAATACATTTTAACCCTAGACTCCTGATATTTGGGCTCCCGGTACAGAGCGGGGAAGGTCGGGTGCGAGGGGGTATCTCCCTGTCTGTCTTCTCCTGGGCCTGGCCTAGATGGCCATTCGTGGGTCCAGGCAGCGATAGTCGACGGCCGCATCGGGTTTGACTGCCTATGCCTTTCAGGGGCCTACGTCCGGAAAAGTCCACCGGGACTTTGGAGGCCTTCCGTGAACATTGGTCGCCGCGGGAGGTCGAATGTTTTCTTGATAAATTTGGCGTTATAATAATTGGATGACCGTGTGTTTGTAAACTGTCAACATAGGCAGTCTTTGATTGTGTTAATACTCTGTGTGTTTACTTTTATTTATTGAATAAAAATATATGTAGAATAAAAGAAAATGGGGGGACCGTGACTGATCATGGAGAAGGAACGGGTAATGTCATCACGATCTCAATGCCAAGGCGAGGGCACAATCGCGGAGTGAACTTTCAACTGTCCTCGATAAGCATTCGAAACATCCGCCAGCTCACGTCGTTCTGTTGAACGAATAGCAATTGGGATTCGCTGATCTTGCTCTCGCTCCTCTGAAACCGCTTCGCTGGAAAACGGAGAGACCTTCTCACACTCTACTGTCCGGCCGGTATCTGTGAGCGCGCTGGTCGGTGCAGGAGTGTTGCTAGAGTTGAGTTTGGAAACCCCCCCATCTACCTCCGGAATCGGCAACAGACCATCACGTGGGATGGGGCACGTTCTGGGGTGGGAGGGAATGCAATGCGGAATTTGGAACGGTGGAACTGGAGTGTGGGGGGGGGGGTCGCTTGCAGTGGGCGAGTCAGAGTGTGGCGCGCAGCGCAGAGCGTCGTGGAAGATGTGGCGTCGACCGAGGAAGTCACGTACGTTCGAACTGTGTGGGGGTTGGGTTGGGTAGATCAAGGAGGGTGTGGATGATGTTGTGGTCGGGTTTAAGGGGCACGGCGGGATCGGGTGAAGTGGGGGCCGTGAGAATCGGGGCTCAGGGAAGACGGCCCTGCGTGCAGGGGGCGGTTCATTTTGATAGAGTGTGAGGGGCAGCGGGCGAGGGGACCCGGCCATGGAGGGACACCGGGTCAAGGCAGAGAGCAGGGCCATGGGGCGCTGGGCTTGGAAGCAGCCGAGCAATGGGGAGCCGTGGAGAAGGAGGGGAGCAGGGGAGAAGGGCAGGGGACAAGGGAGCCGTGAGAAGGAGGGGAGGAGGGTGAAGGGTAGAGGGAAAGATTGGGAAAATGGGGTCGGATGTAGTGGGGCTGGGGGAAGGGTGGAGAGGCCGGAGAGGGCGCCGGGCGGAAGGTTGTAACTTGCAAATGCCGGTGGATTGTAGATCCGGGCGTTAATGGGCATGGGGAAAGGAGTGGTGAAGAGGGATCCCTTTGAGGGGTGGGTTAGACCATTGGGGCGGAACAGCCTCGGCGGGTGAGTCGGGTCGTGGAATGCCACCGCGACCAGTAGTGGATTCAGGCACTGGAGCGGCGGGCGAAGTGGGGAGTGGAGCTCCGAGCGTGGGAAGCATCGGGCAAGGGTGTTGTGCGGATGGAGGGTGTGTGGGAATGCATGAATAAGGAGTGAGTTGAAGAGTGGACCGTGAGGAGAGGAACCATGTGCAGAGAGGCATGCGGCTGGCTGAGCAGGTGCAGACTAGTCCCGATAAAGCGTTATAGAAGGTGCCTCTGTCACCTCTGCAAGACCTGCATTAATGGATGGCGTGAGAGAGGATGTATGGGGAGAGGTAACGTCCGATTACAGGGGCATGTGCCCGGGGAGGAGGCTTTTTGGAATAATCGGTGAAACAAAGTGGTCAGAAGGAGAGGTCTCTTCTTTACGCGGATAGGTGGGAATGGAAAGATGTGACTGGTCGTCTGATGCTGTTCAAGGTGCCGTAAATACAAGGCAATTGTGTATCGGATGCAAAGACTGGCGTACGGACCAAGGGGATTTTTATTCCGCCTGGGTATGGGCATGGTGAGCGTGAGCAGAATTGCCTGGACACATGGTAGACACGCTTCAATGGGAAATCAGAGTGAACAAAGAATGCCGACATGACCAGTCCAGGGCACATCACCCCAAAAATATTTCATGCAGGCAATGTATGTCTGAGAAAAGAGTCATTCACTTACAATAGGAAGCAATAGAACTACCGGTGGCAAACAATGATATCTAAAGTTTTATGGAGCATAATGTATTATTATTTCCGTCGGTCTGATGCGGGATTAATTGAGAAGGGGATAGGTTGTGAAATCATGCAACTGACTGAGCGGAAACCTTGCATTGGATAGGCAGTCAGGAATTACTTGAGATTCTTCGGGGAGAAAGCGACGGTGGCTATAATGCGATCATTGGTATCTGTATTACATACCGCGCTGATTTGAAGTGTTACTTTACTATATAATAATATATATTTTATTAGACGCAATAGCACAAGCATAAGGCGATCGACAGAACAGTTATACAATTATTGTACAGCTTCATTTTTAACCTTATAACCTAAATTTAAAAATAAATAAAAATGGAAAAAAATAGAGAAGATAGAAGAGAATGAGGAAAACAAGAGAGCAGGAAAAGGACCCCTAAGCTACCAAAGAAGTGCAAGAGAAAGGACAAGAAAAGAAATAAGAAAAGAAAAGATGGAGATATACTTTACCCCCACTCCCTCACCAAATCTCGTTGCACCTCTGTACAATTACAATAACATATATTATTATTATTATTATTATTATTATTATTATTATTATTATTATTATTATTATTATTATTATTATTATTATTATTATTATTATTATTATTATTATTTCCAAGCCAGCTCCGTTAACTTTACCAAGTCCATGTTATTAATTCTCCATGTGGTAACAGCATACGAAATATTCATTGAGAACCTTGCCCATCTCCTGCGGCTCCTCATATAACTGTGCACTTTGGTCTTTGAGGTTCCTTTTCCCTCCTGAGTTACTCTTTAACTTTAATATACGAAAAACATCTTCAGATTCTCCTTAATCTAATGTCAATACGTGGAAATCGACATCGTCCAGGCCAATCAGACCTCAATCAAATCTTATAGCCTCTGATTTCCACCTTAAGAAGACTGTTGCGTGAATCCCACCTCTTCCAACAGATCGTCACAGAGACACCACGACGAGTGCGCCTCAAGTCACGGCACCCCTTTGCCACGCAAGCCCAAGAGCTGCCCTGCACAACACCGGCTGACGCTTCTAAGGCCGCCTGTGTCAAGACGACATGGAGAGACCAGTGAAAGTCAGCGGAAGCATCTTGGGTACACCATTACACCGATGACCCCATGAACGTCCCTGGCCAGGACTTGCCCCGAAAGCAGTGGACAACCCTCAACCGCTTGAGGGCAGGTATCGGACGCTATCGGGTAGCGATGAAAATGTGGGGCCTCGTGGACAGCGCCTCCTGCGAATGTGGGGACCCAACACAGACAGTGGAGCACATAGTCACCAGTTGCCCCAAACACCGGCCACCGAATGGTGAAGGAGTTCTGATTAAACTGGACGATGACACGTTGGCTTGGCTCGCCTCAACGGAGCTGCAGGTCTAAAAGAGATACGATAGAAGAAGAAGAAAAATAAAAAGACTGCTGCATCTCCTTTACGCCTACGGGGATTCATGTGATCCCGGATGCTTATAAGATAATACATTCCGCCTTTTTTTTCTTGACTATAATCCCATAATCATTCGGTTTGGTATGGCAAGTCTCATTACCTCTTGTCATCCAGGGCTTCCTACTTCTGCCAGTCTTGCCCTGTGTTGTATGCGGACCATCCCGTATAAACAACCATCTTGCCAGATTTTCATGTGCTCGTAAGCATCACGTTTTGTCCAATGAAATTTCGCACGCTCTTATGTAAAACATTCAAAATTCACCTTGGGTTTCCATCGGATGGCACCACCGCAGTCTAAATGTATGTTTTAATGTTCCTTAGTGTAGATGGTTTTTATATGCAACCAATAACATAGTTACCTCAGTACCATTAACCCCGCCAAGTTAACATCAATCATAACGCCTTCCCCTTCCTGGGTACAGTCAGTAGAAGAATGTAGCCAGTACTTGAGGATGTATGTAATACCCTGTGCTATCATTAAAAGATGTTGCACACTTTAAGAGTTTGTGGATTGCTTATTTCCATTGTGTCGGAGCTGGAAGACACCTGCGTCTCCTGTCTATCGGGTTTTATTTTTTTTTGATTTGTGCCTTTTGTGCTTAATCTCTCTGACCATGGCGTCATCTTGCAGAAAGCCCGCGCAGCTTGTCTTTGATGCTGACATCTCTGAGCGCTGGGCCACGTTTGAATTTGATTTCACCCACTTTGTCAACGTCGCACACCGCACTGATCCTGATTCCTTCAAAGCCTCCCTCCTACTCAACCTTGTCGGACCTGATGCCATGAAGAGAGCCAGAACTTTCGTCTACGCTCCAGCGGTCCTAGACGACAACAACGTGGTGATTACTCCTGCAGAATCTGCCAGTGACCCCGCTTGCCTGTTACGTAAGTTCATGGAGATTTGTGACCTGCCCTCCAACCGCATTCTAGAGAGGGCACGGTTCTTTACAAGGAGACAGTTGTCGGATGAGCCTGTTGAATGTTTTATTGCCGATTTGCGTTATCTCGCCCAGCGGTGCCGTTTTCGTGACATGACAGACCAGCTCACTAGAGACATTTTAGTAACTGGCATGCGTGACCAGAAGCTGCGATGTGAGCTTCTAAGGGATCCGGATCTAACGTTGGAAAAAGCCATGCATGCCTGCAGATTGTCTGAGGTCGTTGTATTGCCAGATGACCACCGGGACTCGGGCAATAAATCTGTCAACCTGGCTGGGTTTAGGAGACCACAGCCTCGGATGGGAAACAATGCTTTTCTGCCGCGTGCCAACCGGGGTCCTGATGAAGTGCCCCCAAAAAGGTGCCCAAACTGTAACTACATGCACCACAGACTGTCGACGTGTCCTGCCTATGGCAAGGCCTGTAATTTTTGTAAGAAACTGAATCATTTCTCTGCCGCCTGTCGTTCCTTCCGTTCCCGTGGGAGACAGGTACAGATTTCCAGACCCAGTCTAAACATGCTGAAACAATCTGATAGCTGTGACGACTCACAGCCCGACATAGCTGAATCCTATGATGCAGATCCAATTAATTCCCCCGAGGATTCGAATGTGTTTACCCTCCTCCAGGCACCTGGCCATCGTCCTGATACTGTATCTGTGACTGACAATAATGTAACCTTCCTTGCGAAGTTAGACACAGGTGCAAAGGTCAACGTTTTGTCAATAAATCTTTTCAACAAGATAAGGAATGATGAGGCCCTGGTCGCTGACAATGCTACTCTTCATGCCTACGGTGGAGAAATTCTCAGGCCTGTGGGGAGGGCCACTTTAACTTGCGTGCTGCAAAAGGCCACGAGAAACCTGATCTTCTATGTTTTGAACTCTGACTATGTTACCCTGCTGGGAAACCGTGCGTGCCAAGATCTTGGCCTGGTGTCCTTCGACCGCACGGTCCACAAAGTGCAACTGTCGTTTAACCCGGTTGCAGAATACCAGGACCTGTTCAACGATGACCTGGGAAGGTTACCACTGACATACCATATTTCCATTGACCCGAACGTACAACCTGTGGTTCGCGCACCTCACAGGGTGTCCCACGCCATGAAAGACAGGGTCGAGGCGATGCTTAACAACATGGTCGAAAAGGGGGTGCTAGAAGCGGTTAGCGAGCCCACCGATTGGGTCTCCACCATGGTTGCCACGATAAAGAAAGACAAGAACGAAATACGTGTGTGTATCAACCCTAAGGACTTAAACCTTGCCATCAGGAGACCCCACTACCCCATGCGGTCTGTTGAGGAAGTGGCGGCTCAAGTCGGGCAAGCCACCATCTTTTCGGTCCTAGATGCTAAGAACTCGTTTTGGCAGATCCCATTGGACAAAGCATCTTCCGACCTGACAACCTTCGCCACACCATTTGGCAGATTCATGTTCCTGCGAATGGAATTCGGCATCAATTCCGCTAGCGAGGTGTTCCAGCGAACGATGGAGCAGATATTCTCGGACTTGCCATGTGCCATCATCGTGGATGATATCCTAGTTAATGGGAAGGACATTGCCGAGCACGAACTGAACCTCCGCCGCGTCCTGGATCGGGCGCGAAAGGCCAACTTGAAGCTGAATCCAAACAAGTGCCGGTTTCGTGTCTCAGGAGTCACGTATGTTGGACATGTTTTCACCTCCAACGGACTAAAACCCGATCCTTTGAAGGCAGCTGCCATCTCCGAGATGGCAGCCCCCATCGACGTGCCAGGTCTACAACGATTCTTGGGCATGGTGAACTACCTTGGGAAGTTTCTACCAAACCTCAGTGAGCTGAGTGCTCCCCTGCGGCAGCTGACAAAAAAGGATATCGCCTGGGTCTGGCTCCCACAGCACCAGCAGGCTTTTGACTGTCTCAGGTCGAAACTGATCAACACTCCGACGTTGCGGTTCTTCGATGCGAGTCGCCCCGTCGCCGTCACCTGTGACGCTTCCAAGTTCGGTCTGGGTGCGGCTTGCCTTCAGTCTGTCGATGAATCGTTACATCCTGTCTCCTATGCCTCCCACACTATGACGGACACCGAGCAGCCGTACGCTCAGATCGAGAAGGAGCTGCTCGCGGTGGTGTTCGCCTGCTCCAAGTTCACAGACTTCCTGTTTGGCAGCAGATTTACGGTCGAAACCGACCACCAGCCACTGGTGACAATCCTGAACAAGCCGATTCACGCTGCCCCTGCCAGGCTGCAGCGTATGATGCTGCAACTCCAGCGCTTTGATTTCGACGTCATCGACAAGAAAGGCACTGAGATGCACATTGCGGACACCCTATCGCGCGCCCCGCCGACCTCCTGTGCTCGCCACCCCTACGAAACAGAGGACTTGCTCGTACTGGGCGTCAATTTTATTCCCACCAAGCAGCTGCAGCTTTTGGCCGAGCACACCGCTGCCGATCCAGTTTTGCAGCGGCTTGCCACTGTGATTAAATCAGGGTGGACAACAAAGCGCTCCGCTGCGCCGTCTGAAACACAGCCTTTCTTCCTGGTCCGCGACGAACTGGTGCTCCAGAATGGCGTTATCGTTAAGGGACATCAAGTGGTAGTCCCGTCCTCCCTGTTCGATTTTTACTATTGCGCAGCCCATAGCGACCACCCTGGGGTCGACGTAACACTCGCCCACGCTCAGTGCCAATTCTACTGGCCTGGAATGGCCAAATATATCCGAGACCGAGTTTCTGCCTGCTCCACGTGCAACAGCCTTGCTCCACACCAGCAGCGACAGCCCCTGCTACAACAGCCCGCCCCTGCCTTGGCCTGGTCCTCGTTGGCTGCCGACATCTTCGAGTGGCGTGGTAACCACTACCTTTTCCTGGTCGACTCGTACTCAAACTGGTTTGAAGTGGATTTACTGACAACCCTCACGTCAGAGATGGTGATCCGGAAGCAGCGGAAACACTTCTCCACTTTTGGGTCCCCTGTCAGGCTGCAGACTGAAAATGGCAGGCAGTTTACCAGCCGAGAGTTCAAGAGTTTTGCCGCCAAATGGAATTTCGTACATTTCACCAGCAGCCCGGAGTACCCACATAGCAACGGCCTTGCTGAACAGGCCGTCCGCAGAGCCAAGCTTCTGATGGAGCAGGCGAAACTGTCCAACTCTGCTTTGTATTTGGATCTCCTGAATCTCAGGAATGTTTTCAAGGATCCGGCCATGGGGTCCCCTGCTCAGCGTCTGATGCCCAGAACAACAGATCTAGCATCCCGATTGCCCAGCGCCAGCTGCAACCTCGGGTGCTGGAGCCCGCCTCTGTGCAGAGGCGCATTCAAGAGAAACATGACAGCTAGCGGCGTTCTCACGATCGGTCGTGCAGACCACTCGATCCTCTGTTGCCTGGAGATGTTGTTCGGTTGCAAACCGCCGGTGGTCACTCCCGTCTGGCTACCGTGGTTCGGGTGGCCGACTCACCTCGTTCGTATCTGGTCGACTATGAGGGAACCATCTACCGTAGAAGCTGACAACACCTGCTTGCGGTTAATGAGCCGAAGCCGCAGCCCCCGGGAACCTATGTCTCATACCAGCAGCCAGCTGATGTCCCAGCCAGTGTTCCCTGCAACCCTCGATCCCCATATCGAGCGCCCGGTTCCCCTCTGCGCGGGTCACCTGTTGCCGGTCGCGGTTCTCACTCTCCTGTTTCTCCAACCCCACCGCCCTTCCCTGGTTCCCCAGCTGCCTCGTGTCCTCCTGTTTTTCCTGCTCCTTCGGGGGAAGGGGGAGACATCCGTACGTTCTCGGGCCGGATTAGTAAGCCACCTGTTCGTTATGGCGATTTTGTTTAATTCTGCTGTTTAATTCTGTTGTTGTGACAACAGTCTGTTTTGATTTTCTAAGGGGAAGGATGTAGATTGTTTTTATATGCAACCAATAACATAGTTACCTCAGTACCATTAACCGCGCCTAGTTAACATCAAACATAACGCCTTCCCCTTCCTGGGTACAGTTCAGTAGAATAATGTAGCCAGTGCTTGAGGATGTATGTAATACCCTGTGGTATCATTAAAAGATGTTGCACGCTTTAAGAGTTTGTGAATTGTCTATTTACAGGTATGATACAAAACTTACCTTGAGCAGTGCTGCAGTTCTGCCGCTCCCCGTTTGCGTGACTTTGGCGCCTTTCAGAGGGGGCGGGCTTGAAGTGCCGTTTTTCTGCAGACTGGGGAAATCGATCCATGTCGGGCGATTTCGTTGCGGAAGAAAAATCGCACCGACATTTCATTCATGAAGATATTTTTAAATTACGCTAGATTATTTATTAACTAGAGTAATTTAAAAATCACCTTCAGAAGCCGTGAGCACCGACAACGGGAAGAATTTTGCGTAGGGGAAAAAAAATGTACACAGTTTATTTTTATATTTAAAGTTCGTTTTTACGGAGGCTTTAATCACATTTTCATGTTGCGAAATGGGGTCCAAAAAATGTATGAACCAACAGCATTTTTCCTCCCGACTTCACCGCAAACCGCAACGTTCCAATCCACCACATTCCACTAAAACCCACTCGCTAGTTGATTTAAATGGCCATTCATTTACAGGCATTAAACACTAAATTCCTTCCATTTGGCCTAGAAATTCATGAAAATGAGATTTAAAAATTATGTTATATTGTGGATTGTTGTACGAATGTTATTTATACACTTAGGCAATTTAAAAAAAAGTTTATCTTTTCTTAAGAAATGGATAGATGTTTAGATCTACTCATTGAATTTTGTAATTAGCTACAATTTGATAACTAACTAATTATATGCTTTAATTTCAGGTCATCCAAGTAAGATTGTTTCATATTTGTTTCAGAATGCTTCAATCTATAATAACTGAACATTTCAATGAGTTCTCTTAATTTTAAAGAAAGTTATGGGCTTTTGACTATTCTAGATCACAGCTTTTGAGTTAAGTCAATTGAAAGGGAATGGGGAACAAGATGATAATTTCCGAGTATGAAAATGGTCATAATGTTCTTAATACTGAAGATATGAAAGTGATGTAGGTGTCAAATTAAACTTCTTTTTATACTTTATCTGATGGGATAAATTGCAGACTTGATTTTTTAAATCTCAAACTTTTGTAACATTGCTACTTTATTCCGACTACCAAAACGCATGACTCCACACTATGTTGCACTCTATTGCATCTGCCACTTCTGTGCCCATTCTCCCAACTTGTCCAAGTCCTTCTGCATAGTCTCTGCTTTCTCTAAACGACCTGCCCCTCTAACACTTATCGTATCATCGACAAACGTTGCCACAGAGCCTTCAATCCCATCATCCAAATCATTAATAAACAAGTGAAGAGCAGCGATCCCAGCACCGACCCTTGCGCAACTCCACTAGTAACTGGCAACCTTCCCGCTTTATTGCTACTCTTTGTCTTCTGCCATACAAACAACCTGCCTTCCATGCTAGTATCTGCCCTTTGATACCGTGGTCTCTCATCTTCCTTAGCAACTTCACGTGTGGCACCTGATGAGAGGCTTTCTGAACATCAAAGTAAACAACATCTACTGACACTGCTGTGTCTGTCCTGTTATTTGCAAGGAACTCCAGCAACTTTGTCAAGCAAGACCTTCACTTCGCAAAACCATGCTGACTTCAACCTATTTTATCGTGAACTTCTAAGTACTCCGTAACTCCTTCCTATATAATGGACTTTAAATTCTCACCAACCACCGGTCAAAATAACCAGCCTGTAGTTCCCACTATTCCACCTTGCACCCTTTTTGTAAGGTGTGGTAATATTGTCTATTTTGCAATCTTCTGGGACCACTCCTGACTCTAGTGATACGTGAAATATCACTATAAATGCCACCATAAATACACCTCTTTCAGAACAGGATGGTGCAGTCCTTCTGGCCCAGGTTACATATCCACTTTCAGCTTCCCAAGCACCTTTTCCCTGATAATAGCCACTCCAGGAATTTCTACTTCGTGACTCTCCTGAATTTCAGGCATATTGATGGTGAGTTGCACTGTAAAGACTGACGCAAAACATTATTTAACGTATCTGCATTTTTTTTGTTCCCCATTATCACTTCTCCTGCATCGTTCTCCAGTGGTCCAACGTTCACTCTTGCCTCTCTCTCTCTCTCTCTCTTGCTATGTAATCGAAGAAGCTCTTGCAACCCTCTTTTAGATTATTGCCTAGTTTACCTTCGTATTTCATCTTTTCTCTCCGCATTGACTTTTTAGTTACCATCTGACTTTTTTTTTAAATATTCCATGTCCTCTGGCTTCCCACTAATTTGTGTTATTTTATAAGCTTTATCTTTTAGTTTTATACTGTCCTTGACTTCCCTTGACAGCTAGGGTCACCTCTTCCCCCCCTAACTTGTTTCTTCCTCTTTTGACCACAAGGCTGTAGTTCCTGCCTCTCGACAGCAAGTATTTTGACGCCTCACAATACGGTTTAGGGGCAGCTTGTATCCAGGATGATTGTAACGGCAACAGGCCTATTGCCTATGCTTCGCGCACCATGACAGACACGGAGCAGCGCTACGCCCAAATGGAAAAGGAGCTGCTCGCAGTCGTTTTCGCATGCAATAATGACTGTATCTACGGGAACACAGTCACGTTTGAAACTATCCACCAATCCCTGATCAGCATCTTGAACAAACCAATACACGCCTCTCCTGGACGCCCTCAACGGATGTTACTACAGCTTCCGAAATATGACATTGTTCTGGCCAACAAACGTGGCAAGGACATGCAACTCGTTGACACGCTCCCGCGAGCTGCTCGAACTACCAGCGAAGGTCCACCCTCACCAGATGACGGTTTTGTAGTAATGACTGTTTCCTTTATTCCCTCGTACTGCTTGGAGAACTTGATGATCCACACGGCTGCTGACGATACCCTACGTTCTCTTTCCTCCGTCAATAAGCGCGGCTGGCCTGACAAGCAATACAATCTACCACTTCCAGTTCGGACCTTCTTTCCTGTCCGTGATTAACTAGTACTACAAAGTGCATTATCGTAAATGCCGCAAGGCTGTAACTCTTGCCTATGTACGCAGCAAGTATTTTGACGCTATCCATGTGGGACACCCAGCCGAAGAAGCAACTGTCCTACGAGTAAAAAACATGTTTTACTGGCCTGGCATTACTGATTACATTCACGAGAAGGTGGAATCCTATGCAGTATGCAAAAGTTTGGCACCGAATCGACAAAAGCAACCACTTCTCTCACACCCGGTTCCTGCCCTTCCGTGGTCCACAGTGGCAAGTGACATATTTGAGTGGCATGGCAAGCAGTACCTGGTTCTTGTCGACACGTATTCTGGTTGGTTTGACATCGATATTCTTAGTAGCCCCACTTTTCATGGGATAGTTCAAATGCTAGCTCGCCATTTCTCATGCCATGGAGCTCCATGTCAACTACTACCTGACAATGGCAGTCAATTTACCAGCCAGTACTTCAAGGACTTTGCTGCACGCTGGAATTTTCCTCACTTCACCAGCAGCCCTGAATACCCACAGTCGAATGGGCTGGCTGAACGTGCCTACAGGAGTGCCAAACAGTTAATGGTACGATCCCACAGAGGAAAATCTGACGAGTACCAAGACTGGCTTAACCTGCGCAAAAACTCCCGCGATCCTATCTTGGGTTTACCCGCTCAGTGTTTCATGTCAAGGCTGAACCGGGCCACATTGCCTGCGGCGAATCAGGCACTACTTCCGCAAGCGATCCCGCCATCAGAGGTCCAGTCCAGATAACAACAAAAGTGTGCCATTCTGAAAGGATGGTATGGCTAAACGAGCAGACCACTTCCACCCCTAGCCGAGGGGCAATCGGTGGGTCTGCAAACCGACAAAGGTCACGACTGCATTGGGCATAATTTCTGGAACTGTCTCCGCGGTCATACTTGATCATTGCCGATGGCGTTTCCACTGTAACAGGCAACATATCCCGCCTGTGAATGAGCCAGCGCCACCTCCGTATTATCCTGACCGCACAAGTGTACTTCCATCCACATCCAGCGGCATCGGCCCGACTGCACCAGCATATCAACCTGTTTCTAATACGGTTATTTTGCCGGTGCCTACGTCACCTGTGTCAACGGCTCCTGTTTCGTCCCCAGGAATGCCGTTTCAATCTCCGACACCTATTTCACCACAGATTGTATCCCCGGTGAAGGAATGACTATATCGTACACGTGCTGGCCGTGTATGTATGCCCGCCGTAATGTACCCGGGCTATGTTTGAACTTCCTCCAGTTTATTGCCATATTCTATGTATGTTTATGTAATCATATAACCATATAACCATATAACAATTACAGCACGGAAACAGGCCTTCTCGGCCCTTCCAGTCCATGCCGACCATTTATTTTCCCCTAGTCCCATCTACCTGCACTCAGACCATACCCCTCCATTCCCTTCCTGTCCATGTACCTATCCACTTTACTTTTAAATGTTAAAATCGATCCTGCCTCCACCACTTCTGCTGGAAGATCATTCCACACAGCCACCACTCTCTGAGTAAAGAAGTCCCCCCTCATGTTACGCCTAAATTCTGTCCCTTAATTCTCATGTCATGCCCTCTTGTTTGAATCTTCCCTAACCTCAATGGGAAAAGCTTATCCACGACAACTCTGTCTATCCTTTTCATCATTTTAAAGACCTCAATCAAGTCCCCCCTTAACCTTCTGCGCTCCAAAGAATAAAGACCTAACTTGTTCAACCTTTCTCTGTAACTTAGTTGCTGGAACCCAGGCACCATTCTAGTAAATCTCCTCTGTACTCTCTCTATTTTGTTGACATCCTTCCTATAATTAGGTGACCAAAATTGTCCACCGTACTCCAGAATTGGTCTCACCAATGCCTTGTACAATTTTAACATTACTTCCCTACTCCTATATTCAATGCTCTGATTTATAAAGGCCAGTACACCAAAATCTTTATTTACCAGCCTATCTGCATGCGATTCCACCTTCAGGGAACTATGCACAGTTATTCCTAGATCCCTCTGTTCCACAGCATTCCTCAATTCCCTACCATTTAACATGTACGTCCTATTTTGATTTGTCCTGTCAAGATGTAGCACCTCACACTTATCAGCATTAAACTCCATCTGCCATCTTTCAACCCACTCTTCCAAATGGCCCAAATCTCTCTGTAGACTTTGAAAATCTACTTCATTATCCACAGCACCACCTAACTTAGCATCATCTGCATACTTCCTTATCCAATTTCCACCCCATCATCTTGATCATTGATGTACATGACAAACAACAGTGGACCCAATACAGATCCCTGAGGCACCCCACTGGTCATCGGCTTCCACCCTGACAAACAGCCATCCACCATTACTCTCTGGCATCTCCCATTCAGCCACTGTTGAATCCATCTTGCTACTCCGCCATTAAAACCCAAAGATTGACCAACCTTCCATGGGGAACCTTGTCAAAGGCCTTACTGAAATCCATATAGAAACCACCCACTGCTTTACCCTCATCAATTTCCCTAATAACCTCTTCAAAACATTCAAGAAGGTTTGTCAAACATGACCTTCCAGGCACAAATTCATGTTTACTGTTCTTGACCAGACACTGTTTATCCAGATGCTTATATATATTATCTCCAAGTATACTTTCCATTAATTTTCCCACCACTGACGTCAAAGTAACAGGTCTATAATTGCTAGGTTTATTCTTTGAACCCTTTTTAAACAATGTAACAACATGCGCAGTACGGCAATCCTCCGGCACTATTCCAGTTTCTAATGACATTTGAAATATTTCTGTCATAGCCCCTGCTATTTCTACACTAACTTCCCTCAATGTCCTAGGGAATACCCTGTCGGGACCTGGAGACTTATCCACTTTTATATTTTTCAAAAGTGTCAGTACTTCCTCCTCTTTGAATCTCATAGTTTCCATACCTACTCTACTTTTTTCCCTTACCTCACAGAGTTCAATATCCTTCTCCTTGGTGAATACCGAAGGAAAGAAATTGTTCAATATCTCCCCGATCTCTTTTGGCTCTGCAGACAGCTGTCCATTCTGGCTCTCTAATGGTCCAATTTTATCCCTCGTTATCCCTTTCCTATTAATATAGCTGTAGAAACCCTTTGTATTTACAATATAGCTGTAGAAACCCTTTCGATTTACATTGGTAGTATACATTGTATTTAATTCTTAGTAGAACTCAGTAGATTTACATTTGCTTTTAATTCTTGAAGAGGAAGGATGTACATTAGTGTCCCTCATACTGTGGATCCACCCACAGGCTTATTAGAGCGCTCTTTCTCTCTCTCTCTCTCTCTCTCTCTCTCTCTCTCTCTCTCTCTCTCTCTCTCTCTCTCTCTCTCTCTCTCTCTCTCTCTCTCTCTCTCTCTCTCTCTCTCTCTCTCTCTCTCTCTCTCTCTCTCTCTCTCTCTCTCTCTCTCTCTCTCTCTCTCTCTCTCTCTCTCTCTCTCTCTCTCTCTCTCTCTCTCTCTCTCTCTCTCTCTCTCTCTCTCTCTCTCTCTCTCTCTCTCTCTCTCTCTCTCTCTGTCTCTCTCTCTCTGTCTCTCTGTCTCTCTCTCTCTCTCTCTCTGTCTCTCTCTCTCTCTTTCTCTCTCTCTCTCTCTCTCTCTCTCTCTCTCTCTCTCTGTCTCTCTCTCTGTCTCTCTCTCTCTGTCTCTCTCTCTCTCTCTCTCTCTTCTTTCCTAGTTATTTTGCTGACTACTATTCCAAATACTCCTTGCTGTTTCCCTTTTCGCATTGCTGAATTACATTCACTGTTCCCATTTTCTTACTGAGCTACTATATCATCTCAGCATAGCACTAACAAACCCACTGTAAAATTATTGCGTTTCTTTTCCACCTATCCCACTAAAGGCTCCAAAGACTCATAGATCAATTTCTACATTTACTCATTCACGTCCTTTATTTCATAATCTCTGTACTTAATAGTATATCGTTTAGATGTATTCTGAAGATTATAATCTTTGAGGTCATGTTTTTTTTTAATATAATATTTCCCGGTTCCCTAAAGTCTATTTCAAGAAATTCCATTTTTCTCCCGACGTTCTTAGCTTATGGACCCCACCTCTAGCTGTTTATCCTTTCCTTTCAAAATCAATTAGCAATCAATTATTTTTTGACATTGACACCATGGAAGCAACTAAATGCCCTGGAGTCTCAATTACGAACACCACTATGCCGGTCTATTATGACTTTCTTACTCTTCTTCCTTGGGTTAAAATGGTGTTTAGTTTAGTTTAGTTTACAGGTACGTATGTTCCCAGTTCTAATTGCAGCATTCTAACAGCCTTATCCCCTCATCCCCAGCAGTACATTTAAGCAGCCACTCTGCTTCATTTTTGGTTAGACTGCGCTTGCAGTGTATTGTGCATTACTGGTTGCCCCATTACAGGAAGCATGTAAGAGGGTGATGACTGGATGTGGGTGAATTAGAAACAAGGAGAGGTCGGACAGATATTGATTGTTTCCACGGGAATGACAGAGGTTGCGAGGAGGCCTGATAAAGGTATATAATATTAATCAGCACAGATAGGGGAGACAGTCAGAATGCTTCCCCAGGACGCAGAAGTCAAATATCAGAGGTCATGGCTTTATGGTGAGCGGGGGAAAGTTTAAAGCAGATAGAGTCATACAGAATGGAAACCTTCTACCCAACGAGTTGGGTGAGTTGGATCGAAGGGCCTGTTTCCACACTATGACTCAAATACATCACTAATCAAACTTTTATTGCACGCATCTTAAGCATGCTGTTGCTCTTTAGATTCCAGTTTGTATCGTTTTTCAACTACCTGTGGAGCTAGGTTTGTTGCTAAATCAGGAAGTAATACTTTACACTGCCCAGGATAGAGACGGTGAAAAACATTTTGCGGTGTTCTGGCATTTGCTGTAGCTTCAATCTTTTTCTTCACTGGTTGTAGTCCACGTCTATATACTTTCCAATCAAGATACACGACATCGGATTGCAAGAATGCACATTTGCAACATATTCACGTCACTGATAAGATATATATATATATCACGAATCAAATCATATCATTTGGTACTCAGTTCGTAAACGTACAGCTACAATATTTACATCACAGGAAGAGTGACAGGGAGAGTGGGAGTGCAGAAAGGCCAGGATAAAAACATATGTAGAGTGAAAAGCGGGGTGGGACAAGAAAGGTCGAAGGGCAGAGAGATGGAGTTACAGATAGGGATAAGCGAGTGTGATACCGGGCAAGGGGAGAGTACTGGTGAGACAAACAAGTCGGATAAAGAGAGATAGAGGGAAGGGAGCGAGTAAGAGAGGGGAGGGGTGTGAAATAGTGAGCAGGCATGAACACCTTGGAAGGACCGGGTGAGCGGGAGAAAGAGTGATGGTGATGGCGGTGGGAGGATAGAAGGGGCGAGTGAAGAGAGGGAGGGCGTGTAGAGTGAAGTAAAGGGGAGAGGAAACGGGAGAAAAATTAACTCAATTTGAGAGGATGATTGCGGCAAGGGAGAACGTGAGAAGGGGAAATAGCGGGGGTGGGAGGCAGAATAATGGGGGGATAGGTGGTATGGAAGGACGTAGAGCAAAGATGATGGATGAATTGAGAGACGGGACCCACAGCTGGGGAAAGAGATGAGAGAAGAATATGAGGGGGGGGGAGAATGCGTTAGGCAGGGAGTGAGGAAGAACTTTCGAGAGGGTGGGTATGATTGTGTGGAGAGAGAGACACAGAGAAATCGAGAAAAGGAAAATATATTCATGGCGAGAGGCAGGAAGAGTCCGAGAAATGTTGGGAGATTGAGATTAATGGGGAGAGGGGGATGGGGAGAGCTGTACACGTGTAGGTAATGGAGGGAGGGAGAGGGAACGGAGAGAAGGGGGTTCAGAACGATAGGGCATTATTGGTAGACAGAGAGTTAGAGTAGGGGATGGGAGCGAATCAATAGGAAAAAGAGAGTAGGGGAAGAATATGAGCGTCGAAGAGAGACATGGGAAAGAATGGAACTCTGATATCGAGAGAGTGAGAGGGAGAGTGAAGAGCGACGGCAGAGGGGAAAGAGATAGAAAGGCAGCGAGAATAAGGGATAGCGAGAGAGTGGCGACTGCGGGAAAGAGGCGGCAAGGGGTAGGGAGTGAGACGAGCGAGAGATTGTGAGAGAGAGATCGGGTTGAAAGAGGGAAATTAGAGAGGAAGAAGAGTGAGAAAGAGGGAGCAAAGACATAGGGTGGGGCGATGACGGAGGGGCGGACCGTAAGATGTACACAACGGATGGAAAATAGTCGAGGGAAGAAGCGGGTGAAGCACAAGACAGCGCGAGAGAGGTGATGTGAATCAAATGGAGGGAGAGAAAGGAAATGGTGAAGGAAGAGAGCAAAATGGGAGAGGTCAGACGGGGAGTGATGGAGATGGGGAGTGCAGACAGCGCACGGCTGAGAGATATGGTTGACAGATGGAACATGAGAGAGTGACGGACGGAGAGGGAGTGGCAGAAGCGGATGGAATGAGTGTGATGCATGGAGGAACGATCAGGGAGAGAAGCGGAGGCGCAGGATAGTGCGGAAGTGCGAGAGTTAGATCAAGAACAACTGTGCAGTGGCGAGGAATATACGAAAGGTGAAATGGGAAAAATAATGGGAGAGATTAGTGGGAGAGAAGGAGGGCGTAGAGAGCGTCAACGAGCCTAGAGAGAAGGAAGGCAGCGTGTTAGAAAGGAAGGAGTGCGAAAGAGGGAAGGTTATCGGGAGGCAGGGGGAGAAAGTGAAACGGATGGAAAGCGATCAGTAGTGTGGGGCAGAGAATATGCGATATGCGAGTGATGGAAATGGGGAGTGCAATAGAGAAGGAAGGTAGAGTTAATCGAGTGACTGGAGGGTAGGGAGTGCGAGGGACAGAGCGGCGGAGCAGCAAGCAGGTGGCAGGCACATTTATAGGGAAAAGAATGGGAGAGGAAAGAGCGAATGATGGTGAGATGTATGCGAGAGGGTGATGGACAGGAAACTCCATTAAAAGTAATGACATCGAATCCGATACAAAATTACCTCGGTGATAAGAATCAATAGATCGGCCGCCGATAGCGGGAGGAGGTTAGCAGGAGGAGGTTAGAGAAGAACGGGGAGCGAAGGAAAAGCGAGAGAAAGAAGAGGAAGACAAGAGGGAAGGACGGGAAATGTTGGCAAGAGAGAGGGGGGACTGAAATGATTATTTACGACAATGAAATGGGAGAGGGAGCAGAGATAAAGTAATTGACAAGGTTAATGGCGCGATCACATTGAGTGGCGATACAGAGTGGGAGGCCTATATAATTTGCGGAAATCTAGTGAAACACATTTTCAAACTATGGACAAAGTACCCAGTCCAACTTTAAACTAAGCACCAGAACTGTGAAATGTCCCCTGGAATTCTGGATTGCATTCCAGAGCGAAACGATTTGAATGAAATCAGACAAAGAACATGAGGTAGAGTTGGACCTGATGGATTTTGGAACAATACCCAGTTTCTGGAGTGTTGCCGCCTCCAATTGCCATCCCTCAGTATCGCCACCATTGCCAGGCTTTGGATTTTCTAAATCAAACCCTGAATTATTCAGAACCTGTCCCATGGGGAGATTGCACTTGGCTGATGTAATCTGTTTGCGAATCATTTCAAAATCGATATTTTTAATTATTTTGAAACTTCACTGTCCCAATGGAGACGGTAAATTATATAAAACCTCCGGGAATGTTGTGCCCCAGCATTATATTCCGAGAGTTTATCGGCAGCTCACGGGTGCACGTCGCTCTGCAGGGAAAATGCTGAACGACTACTACAGTGTGGAGAAAATCTTGTACGTGAGCATTGCTGCCATTGGAGTCCCCGGTAAGTGAGCAGAATAATTCAGGTTTATAACTGTGTGTTAACCGACGTTGACCTGAGTTCGATCATGTCACAAGCTTTCAAGCTGATAATCGATATAAAATAATAAGACAGTGATATCAATCCTCGCAGTTAAATATTTTGGAATTAACGCTGATGATTTATCTTATCATCAGACAGCTGAAACTGCTTCTCTTTTTCTCTCACTGCCAGAGGCACTAGAATGGTATTCTTGCCTTCAGTGGTTCGTTGCCCAGAGTGTGCTGGCGCTCGGGTGAGGCAGCTCCCCGCCACGGTGTGACCGGGAAGGGGTTACACTGTGAAGTTCACTGTGTCTGTAATATCAGAGCGAACACCTGGTCCTGTGGACACGTGTCACCATGGAATCTGTCACAGTCGAATTCCATCTCCTGTTAGTCAGTAGTTGGATCGATCACCTGTACCAGTGGCCGCGGATCTACCGGCGTGTAATGTTACCAAACTGAACTCACTGTGGAATGAATCCATGAACGTAGCCAGTACGACGTCGGATTCTAAGTTGTCCCTGTCTTCCTCTGGAACCTTTCCCGTCCCCATCAGATACTGATTTCCCAGCGCCCTAGTTAAATACGGCCGGTCACGGTTAAGTCTGTGAAAACGGCGCTGGCAAAGTCTGTGAGCAGGGTTAACATTCCGCCTATTACAGAGGATGGCTGTTCCTTCTCCCCCATTCCTTTAAACCGCCCGTCGCCTTATCTCTTTCCCCTTGAAGTAGGCATAGTCGGAGCTGGGTCTGACATTGTTAAGCTTGCAGCTGCGCATCGACTCCAGCACTCCTGGCCGTGAGCTGAAACTCGAGCTGGTATTGAGCCCCGTAGGTCGCGTTCAGTAATACACAGTGTCCGTTTCCTTCTCTTCCTGCAGTGAATTTAGTGGCGATTGTGATCCTGTCCCGGGGAAAGTGCGGCCTCTCAAACTGCACCACACGCTACCTCGTGGCCATGGCGGCGGCCGATCTATTGGTTCTCATCACCGAGGTCATTTTGTATCGGATTCGATATCATTACTTTTATTGGAGTTTCCTGTCCATCACCCCTGTGTGCAGTGTCATCCTATTGCTGACGTTTGCAGCTACAGACTGTTCTGTCTGGTTCACCGTCACTTTCACCTTTGATCGGTTTGTCGCCATTTGTTGCCAGAAGATACAAACAAAATATTGCTCAGGGAAAACTGCATCTGCGGTTATAGCAACAATAGGGGTTCTGCACTGTGTGAAACCGTCCCCAACTACTTCGCGTATGAACCCTGGAGAATCATCGCAAATATCCCGTGGGGTTGTAATGTGAGGGATAGTTATTTTACGGACCCCGGGTGGGTGACATTTGACTGGTTCTGCACAGTAGTTACTCCGCTCCTACCTTTCGTTATAATCCTGCTGCTCAACGCTCTGATAGTCCGGCATATTTTAGTAGCTAGCCGGGTCCGCAAGAAGCTGAGGGGTCAGAGCAAAGGGGAGAACAGCAGTGACCCGGAGATGGAGAGCAGGAGGAGGTCTGTGGTTTTACTCTTCACCATCTCCGGCAGCTTCATCCTCCTGTGGCTGACGCTGGTTGTAAACATTGTCTATTATCAGATCACAGGAACTGGAAATGTTGGAAGTGATTCTGAATGGACCTTTAACAAGGTTGCATTTTTGCTGAGGAATCTCAGCTGCTGCACTAACACATTTATTTACATGGCGACCCAGTCCAAGTTCAGGGAGCAGGTGAAGAACGCGGTTAAATATCCGCTCACCTCAGTGTTTCGGATCATTAACTCATCCGCGACTTCAGCGCATTCCAGAGGCGACCGCAGTCTCGCCGCTCCGGGCTCCGGCTCCTGACATCCGCCGCCGGATCTTCCAGATGCCAGTCCCGGGAGGATGATCCCATCGACCGCCCGCTCCGAGACCTCCAGCTCGTCACAGCGAGATATGTCCCTTTTTCCAGAATCGTCCCGTCTCCATCCGCAGTGGGGACCGGTGTGGGATAAACTCCGCCCTGGGAATAATCGTCCCGTCTCTCTCCATAGTGCGACCAGTCTAGGTTGAACTCCGCCGTGGGACAAAACATCCCGACAGTGGGACCCGGACTGGGGTAAACATGGGGCTAAACGTCGGAAGTTACGATCTGCTTTTTGAACGTGTCTCGTCTGCAATAACCGTGGCCATAACACTTGACCAATCTCTCTTTCGTGACTCCCCCAGGGATCACCGCCATATTTCATAGAGTCATCGAGTCATTGACATTCAGCAAGCAAACAGGCCGTTCGGCCGAACTCGGCCACTACAACCGACATGCCCCATCTACAAGAGGCCCATCTCCCTGCGTTTGGGCCATTTCCCCCTACCTGTCCTACATTGGCCAAAAAGAAAGAACCTGTCCATTTATTTATTTTGTACCTGTCTCTTCTCCGTCCTCTGGCAACTGTCCCATGCAACCGGAACCATGTCTATACAAATAGTTACTCCTCAAGTTCCTATTAAAGCTTCCCAACCTCAATTTACACCGCTGTCCCCTGGTTCTCGATCCGAATACTATGGGCAAGAGACACTGCGCATCTACCCGATGTATTCCTCTCATGATTCTATACAGTACATCTCTGCAAGATCACCCCTCACCCTGCTGCGCTCCAACGAATAGAGTCACAAAATACAGCAATTTAAATATTTTAAAATGTAACACAATACAACAAAATTATAGGAATAGGAATAACAATCAATTTAAAGTTTGTATACTAAGGCTCTTAGGAAAGCCTATCCGTCTTCTTTATTGTAAGAATTGCAAATAGATTTTATTATTTCCTTAATGGTAGCATATTTTGTTAGGCTTCGAAATGTCAATCCAAGATGTCTGCTCAATTAAAATTTCATTTGCTGCCTGTTCACTTCTGATCGTTTTAAATAATTTGGCCACTGGGGGATGCGTTACACTGTCTCTTTTTAAATGTCTGATGCCAACCTTCTAGTGTGTTCTTGGCAAATTATCATGAATTCGAGTGTAGACTGACCATAATTCGTAATCGTAAAGTGGTCTCCATCGCCTCCCTCTTTGAACTATTTCTAACCATATACTTTCGAAATAAACCAAAAAATCACTTAACATTTCTTCACTTTCGGCATTTAAGGAGTGCACCAAGTCATCAAATATTTATTGAACACCTTCAGGGCGGACAAAGGCAAGAGCTTGCAATTGCTTAATTAGAAGTGCGTTGTCAGGCTTGGCATACCATAGTTGTAATCCATGAGTTTGAATATTTCGCCATAGACATTGGCCAAAATGAAAGAAGCAACAATAAATTGTCGTGTTTGCGACTTCCGGTGGCGCTATGGAGGGCTAGGGAGCCACGCCAGCCAGCTCCTTGTGAAAAACCGGGGAGAAAACGACCAACCTGCTGCCTGCTGCTTCGGTACCGGCTGCCGTCAGTGACATCATCAAGCGCGCGACTTGCAGTGTCCATGCAGCGCAGCACCCCCGCTGAAAAAACGAAAACCCGACTTACAATACAGAAACCGGCAGAACTGCATCCATGGATAACAAGCATCCATGCATCCGTGCATCCATGGATAACGTGCATAAACGTGCATCCATGGATAACAAGGGAAATCAGGGCTAGTATAAAAACAAAAGATGAGGCATACAAATTTGCCAGAAAAAGCAGCCTACCGGAGGACTGGGAGAAATTCAGAATCCAGCAGAGGAGGACAAAGGGCTTAATTAGGAAAGGGAAAATAGGTTATGAAAGGAAACTGGCAGGGAACATAAAAACTGACTGCAAAAGTTTTTATAGATATGTAAAGAGAAAGAGACTAGTTAAAACAAATGTCGGTCCCTTGCAGTCAGAAACAGGTGAATTGATCATGGGGAACAAGGACATGGCAGACCAATTGAATAACTACTTTGGTTCTGTCTTCACTAAGGAAGACATAAATAATCTGCCGGAAATAGCAGTGGAACGGGGGTCAAATAAGATGGAGGAACTGAGTGAAATCCAGGTTAGCCGGGAGGTGGTGTTGGGCAAATTGAACGGATTGAAGGCCGATAAATCCCCAGGGCCAGATAGTCTGCATCCCAGAGTACTCAGGGAGGTAGCCACAGAAATAGTGGATGCATTAGTGATAATTTTTCAAAATTCCTTAGATTCTGGAGTAGTTCCTGAGGATTGGAGGGTAGCTAATGTAACCCCACTTTTTAAAAAAAGGAGGGAGAGAGAAAGCGGGGAATTACAGACCAGTTAGTCTAACATCGGTAGTGGGGAAACTGCTAGAGTCAGTTATTAAAGATGGGATAGCAGCGCATTTGGAAAGTGGTGAAATCATTGGACAAAGTCAGCATGGATTTACGAAAGGTAAATCATGTCTGACAAATCTGTTAGAATTTTTCGAGGATGTAACTAGTAGAGTGGATAAGGGAGAACCAGTGGATGTGTTATATCTAGACTTTCAGAAGGCTTTCGACAAGGTCCCGCATAAGAGATTAGCATACAAACTTAAAGCACACGGTATTGGGGGTTCAGTATTGATGTGGATAGAGAACTGGCTAGCAGACAGGAGGCAAAGAGTAGGAGTAAACGGGTCCTTTTCAGAATGGCAGGCAGTGACTAGTGGGGTGCCGCAAGGCTCAGTGCTGGGACCCCAGCTATTTACAATATATATTAATGATTTGGACGAGGGAATTCAATGCAACATCTCCAAATTTGCAGATGATACCAAGCTGGGGGGTATAGTTAGGTGTGAGGAGGATGCTTGGAGGCTGCAGGGTGATTTGGATAGGCTGAGTGAATGGGCAGATGCATGGCAGATGCAGTACAATGTGGATAAATGTGAGGTTATCCACTTTGGTGGCAAAAACATGAGGGTAGACTATTATCTGAATGGTGGCAGATTAGGTAAGGGGGAGATGCAACGAGACCTGGGTGTCATGGTACACCAGTCATTGAAAGTAGGCATGCAGGTGCAGCAGGCAGTGAAGAAAGCAAATGGTATGTTAGCATTCATAGCGAAAGGATTTGAGTATAGGAGCAGGGAGGTTCTACTGCAGTTGTACAGGGTTTTGGTGAGGCCACACCTGGAGTACTGCGTACAGTTTTGGTCTCCAAATCTGAGGAAAGACATCCTTGCCATAGAGGGGGTACAGAGAAGATTCACCAGACTGATTCCTGGGATGTCAGGACTTTCATATGAGGAAAGATTGGATAGACTCGGTTTGTACTCGATGGAATTTAGAAGATTGAGGGGGGATCTTATAGAAACCTACAAAATTCTTAAGGGGTTGGACAAGCTAGATGCTGGAAGATTGTTCCCGATGTTGGGGGAGTCCAGAACAAGGGGTCACAGTCTAAGGATAAGGGGGAATTCCTTTAGGACCGAAATGAGGAAAACATTATTTACACAGAGAGTGGTGAGTCTCTGGAATTCTCTGCCACAGAAGGTAGTTGAGGCCAGTTCATTGGCTATATTTAAGAGGGCGTTAGATGTGGCACTTGTGGCTAAAGGGATCAGGGGGTATGGAGAGAAGGCAGGTACGGGATACTGAGTTGGATGATCAGCCATGATCACATTGAATGGCGGTGCAGGCTCGAAGGGCCGAATGGCCTACTCCTGCACCTATTTTCTATGTTTCTAAGGACCAGAACACGGCCCGATTGAAGCCTCGGGCGCAGGTAGGACGTTATCCCAGAAAGATGTATCGAAAAAAGCAAAGAAAAAATCGAAAAGTGAAGATCTCAGAACTTTTATTTCACAAGAAATTGCAGAGTTGAAGGATGAACTTGCAAAAGAACTTGTAAAAACGAATGAATAATTAAAGAAAATGAACTTTAAGGAAGAAATAAAAGAAATTAAGGAGGAGATGGAGTTAAAAATTGAAATTAATTCCACGGCTACGGATTCATCGGAAAAACTGAAGAAGGAAATTGCAGAAATACTGACTGAACAAGCTGCAACTATGACAAAAGATACAGATCTTAAAATCAGAAAGCTGGTAACTAATTTTGAAGGAAAGATGGATCCCGTGGAAGAAACACTGAATCAACAGACGACAACCATAACGAGCCTTGAGGAGATAGCCAAAACAAGTGCTGTGAAAACACTCATCAGAGAAAATCAACGTCTATCTGAACTACTGGGCAAAATAACTGATTTGGAAGGACGCCAGAGAAGACAGAATCTAAGAATTGTGGGTATTCGAGAACGGAGAGAGGCGAATCAAGATCCCAGAGAATTGACTGCAAACTTACCGCAAAAAAGTTTTATCTCTGGACCAAAAGCCTTTACTTGCTCGAGCACACAGAGTGATGAGACGTCAGACAAGATATGACGCCCCCCCAAGACAAATGATAATAAAAGTCCAGTATGACCATGTCCTGGAGGAGATGATGGAAAAATTGTAAGAAGCAGAAATCTTACATATGAAGGAGATGAGATCAGTATTTATCGAGACTATCCAGCAGAGGTCTCCAGGATACGAAACGCGTTTAAGGAGAACAAAAGAATTTTGAAGGAAGTGAAGAATTTGAAGTGTGGTCTGAGGTATCCAGCCAGCCTAAGAGTCACTTACAATCGGAAAGAATATTTTTTCACCAACCCTGTGGAGGCACTGGACTTTACCCAGAAGACTAAGGACCGAGAGGAAGATTGAATAATATCTTTAAAATTGAACTACATCTATGAATAAACTGGCTTTGCAGGATTGGATGGAACTAAGGACTTGTCTAAGGAAGCCGGAGAAAGATGCGGATTGGAAACTCTCCCATGGATACTAATAAATAGAATAACAGCACTACTAATACAAATAACTAATAAATACTAAAACTATAGCGTGGTATCATTACTAATTGGAGTTAATAATTATCATCAATGACTAATATTTAATCATAATTGAATTATTTAGAATCAGATAAATATTAATTATAATTGTGCTGAATATAAAGTTAGATTTCACTTGTCCTCACCAGAATCTTTTTTTTTATTCTCCTGCCTTTTCCCCTTTTTTTCTCTTTACTATATTTTTCATATGTTTTAAATATATGTATACATTCCTGACTAATGGAGTTCGAATATTTCAGAATTTAATATCCCCGGTAAGATACTGTTATGGAATAATAATTTTAAGAAACCATGGAGCTGATTAAGTTTATAACATCAACTACGGAAGTCAGTAGATGGTTAGCCATGTTAGTATGGCTATCACTAATTACACTAATTACACTAATATCACTAATTACACTAATATTAGATGTAGTTTTTTCCTTCTTTGTGCACATCACTAACTTCTTAATCTATCCCTTTTTTTCTTATACTATAATCTATCATTATTATTTTAAGTTTGAATGGAGTTATAAATTAGATCAAAGGAGATATATACGTGAGAGACATCCAAGGGTCTTGAAATTCGTCTATTCGGAGTTCGGGTGTGAGGTCGTGACTGTCGAACTGAACCATTTGCTCTATTATAGACCTCCCTAAACAAAAGATGCAAGACTTAAAAACGAATACGGGGAATGAAGGAATAATGTTTTGTAGCTGGAACGTTAAAGGTATTAATGAACCAAGAGGTAAAGTATTAGCACATTTAAAAGCACTTAAAGTAGATGTAATTTTCATCCAAGAAACTCATTTAAAAAAAGATGCAGAACATAGATTCAAAGCTAAATGGATGAATAAAGGCACTTTATTTAAACACACATCAACTATAACTGACAGTGACGGTAGATATATTATTGTAATAGGAGAACTAAATGCACAACAAATAATTTTTGTTAATGTTTACGGACCAAACTTTGACAGCCCATTGATCTTTAAGAAAATAATTAACACCATCCCGGAATTAGAACAACACAACCTAATAATTGGAGGAGATTTAAATTGTACCCTAGATTCTTATTTAAACAGATCATCAAGACAACGGAAAATCAAATCGTATTCCAGTGACTTATTAAATGCATACACAGATACTAGTAATATTAAAGAAGTTTGGAGAATAGAAAACCCAACTTGACGAGAATACTCATTTTATTCACCTGTACATAAAACGTATTCAAGAATAGATTATTTTTTGGTAGACTCTAAACTTATCTCACTCACTTACAATTCAAAATACCATAATATTACAATCTCAGATCATGCCCCTTTAACATTTATGATCAAAATAAACGGTAAAACGGGAACACAGGGACAATGGAGACTTAATCCACAAATTTTAAAGGACAAAGTAACTCAGGAATACATTACAGAACAGATTAAGATTTTCTTTGAAATAAATGATAAGCCGGAAATATCTTCTTCCCTATTATGGGAAACTTTTAAAGCATATACCCGTGGAATCATGATTTGCTCTCAAGCATTGTAAATTAAAGAGAATCGGAGGGAACAACAGGCATTGGAAAAGGAGGATAAACAATTAGACTCAGAGAACGCTGCTAATCCAGCCATAATAAAACATAATAAAATCGCTGCATTGAAATATAAATTAAATAAAATATATTCAGACTAAGTTGTAAAACTCTATCAATATACTAAACAATTACAATTTGAATTCGGAGATAAACCCCAAAAATTATTAGCCTGTCAATTACGGAAATTGAAGGGAGAAAAAATAATCCATACGATTAAATCATACAATGGCGAACCACTAGTACACCCTAAAGATATTACTGAGAGATGTTTTGTAATATTATAAAAACTTATATTCAGTCAAAACGACAGAAAACCGGCTAGGAATAGAAGCATTAAAAAAAATGTAATCTAAAAGGGTTGCATTTAGAAAATAGAGAATCACTAAATGCTGAAATAACAGCAAAAGAAATTGAAGAATCTATCAGATCATTAAAAAATTGTAAAACTCCGGGACCAGATGGTATTGGTTCGGAATTTTATAAAACATTCTATGATCTCATTGCACCACGTTTGAAGACACTCTATGAATACATTTATACCCAACAGAAACTACCAGAAACGTTAAATGAATCTATTATAACACTTATACCTAAAATAGACAAGGATCTGGATGATCCAGGATCATATAGAGCTATAGCTCTTTTAAACACTGATCAAAAAATATTAACCAAAATACTAGCACAAAGACTAAGCACAGTGATCAATAAATTAATTCATCCGGATCAAACAGGATTTACACCAAAACGATATTCCTCATATAAATTGAGACGATTATTCAATATTATATATTCGAAAAGAGGTATTAATAAAGACCGAGTAATTATCTCGTTAGATGCGGAGAAAGTCTTTGACCAGGTGGAATGGTCTTATCTGTTGTCGGTCATGTAAACTTTTAAGTTGGGAGAGAAGTTTACAACATGGGTTAAATTATTATACGCTAATCCAACAGCTAGAATACTAACAAATCAAATGTTATCAACTAGATGTAATTTATTCCGAGGCTGTAGACAAGGTTGTCCCTTATCCCCACTATTGTTCGCACTCGCAATTAAACCATTAGCTCAAAGCGTGAGATTACATCCTGAAATATATGGGTACGAAACCAGAGAAACTGAAAATAAAATTTCCTTATATGCAGATGATGTATTACTTTATATTACAAAACCGGAAATCAGTATTTAAAATTTATTAAATTTAATAACTGAATTTGGTTCGTTCTCAGGATATAGCATTAATTGGAATAAAAGTGAACTTATGCCAATAATGGTAAATAAGCTACATATATTACAACAATTTCCTTTTAAGATAGCAAAAGAAAAAATCAAATATCTTGGAATTTATGTAACAAAAAGATATGATTCTTTATTTAAATCTAATTTGCCACCCTTACTGAATAAATTACATAAAAATATCTTATATTGGAAAACATTACCTATTTCAATGCTAGGTAGAATTAATGCAATAAAAATGATTTTTCTTCCTCAATTACTATATGTTTTCCAATTGATTCCGATATACCTTCCTAATTTTTTTTAAGAAGGTTGACTCCATAGTCACCAACTTTATCTGAGATAATACGAGCCATAGAATAAATAAAAAGCATTTATGTAAATCAAAAATAAATGGATGTCAAGCACTGCAAAATTTTATGTTTTATTACTGGGCAGTTAATATTAAAAATATGATTTTTTGGCTGGATGAATTAGATAAACAACCAAATTGATTAAAAATGGAAAAAGAAGATTGTTTACCTTTTGAAATTAGCTCGATTTTATTTGCCAATACTAAACTAGGTAAGAAAACCTATAGAGAAACCCCTATAATAGAAAGTGGGATACGTATCTGGAAACAACTAAAGAAAACATTAAAATTGGAATGTATACCACTAGCTCTCCCCATTGTAAACAATGTTACATCTAAACCCTCAATGATGGACAACGGTTTTTTACAATGGAAACACTATGGAATTAATAAGATGGGCGATCTCTACAGGGAAAACTCCTTTCTTTCATTTCAAGAATTACAACAAATGTATGGATTACATTCAAAGGATTATTTTAGATATTTACAAATTAGGCACCATGTGAAATCAAACACACAGGAATTTAGAAATAGAAAGCCATAAATTTTAGATGAATGTCTAAATAAATACACAAATACAGAAAAATTGATATCATGTATTTATAACATTTTATTGGAAAACAACGCACCAATGACAGAAATATATAGGCAATCATGGGACAACGAATTAGGTCAAATAATCAGACCAGAAGTATGGGATGAAAGTTTACAACATATACACCACTGTTCGTTAAATGCTAGACACTCTTTGATACAATTTAAAGTATTACATAGATTGCATTATTCAAAATCAAAATTATATAGAATTTTTTTAAATATATCTGCTATATGTGATAAATGTCAACACTTAGAAGCTAATTTAATGCACTCATTCACAAACTGTATAAAGATTACTCATTTTTGGACAGACATGTTTAAGATAATTTCGAATGTTGTTAATACGAATTTGGTTCCTGACTCAAAATTAATAATATTAGGAATATTAGAAACACATCAATTAATAACAACGAATCAAAGATTTTTTATCAATTACAGTTTAATAATTGGGAACAAAATAATATTGAAATTTTGGAAAGGTCCTACATCCCCCACATTCAAAATGTGGATCACAGGAATGTCGGAGACACTTCACATGGAAAGATTAAGACTTGTCCTACTGGACAAGTTGGATCATTTCAGAGGGATATGGTCTCCATTTATTGAATATTTAAAGGGTCAAAATGGCTCGATGCGAGAACCTGACTGAAGCCTGAATGAGCGAATAGATGAAGAATCACATATAATAATCCATGGATATATCTCCAATGATGTAAAAACTGCTTAATACTTCATTCATCTTTTTGATTTTCTATTTTTACTTTATTTTTCTCTAGTATTTCCTACCTGTATTAAAAATTAAAAAAATGCATAGAAGTACAAATAAGAAATAATTGTTAATATGTACTTACCTCTAATAAAAATATTTAACAAAAAAAATTAACCCATGTAAACCCCCTCTAAACCCCCTATACACACTCTAACCCCCGTCTAACCCCCTCTAAACCCCTCTCAACCCCAGTAGACCCCTTCTAAATCGCTCAAAACGCCTCTAAACCCCTTTTAACACCATCTAATTCCACTAAACCCCATACAAATACCTCTAAATCCCCCTAAATCAACTCGAAACCAATCTAAACCCCTATAAACCTGCTGTAAATCCCTCCAAAACCCTGTAAACCCCCTCTAAACCTCTGAAAATCCAGTAATCCCTTGTAAACCTCTCTAGACGCCCAGCAAACCCCTCAAAACCATCCACACACCCTCTAATGCCCTGCAAAACCCTCTAAACCCCATCTAAATAACTCTAAAACCCTCTAATCCCTCTAAGCACCCTCTAAACCCATCTTAACCCCCCTCTACACCCGCTCTAAACCCCTCTAATCCCTTCTAAGTAGCCTTCAAACCCCTCTAAACCCTTTCTAAACCCCCCTAAACCGCACTACGCCCCTCTGGATTCCTCAAAACCCCTCCAAACCGCACTATACCGCGACAAACACATCTAAACACACCTGAACCACTCTTAAACCGCGTTAAACCCCTCTAAACCCCCTATAATCCATCAGAAACCCTCTACACCCTCTCTAAACCCCCTCTAAACCCACAATATACGCTTCAAATAGCCTCTAAACCCCACTTTACCCTTTCTAAATCCCACGAGACGCTTCTGAAACCATTGTAACCCCATCTAATTTCTCTAAACCCCATATCAACCACTCTACACAGCCCTAAATCAACTCTAAACCCATCAAAACCCCCTATAAACCTACTATAAATCCCTCTTAAACCCCATCTAAAACCCTTAAAGCCACTGTAATGTCTTCTACACGCCTCTAAACCAATTTAAACGCCCAGTAAACACCTCTAAACCCCTCCAAACCCCCTCTAAACCCTTATAAACCCCCTCTAAACAACTCTAAAACCATCTAACCCCTCTAACCCCCCCTCTAAATCCCTCTATTTCCCTCTAAATACCCTTTAATCCACTAAACCCATCTAAACCCATTCTAAAACCCTCTAAGCCACTCTAAATCCTTCTAACCCCCCTCTAACCCTCTCTAAACCCCCTTGAATCCCCTGTGTGCCCCTCTAAACCTATCGAAACTCCCCTAAACACTTCAGAACACCTCAAAACACACCCACACCCCTCTAAACCCCTCTAACCCCCCAAACCCCTCCAAACCTCTATAAAACCCACTAAACCCCTTATGTCCCTCAAAACGCCTCCACAACACTTCTAACCCCATCTACTCGCTCTAAACCCCATATAAGCGCCTCGAACCCACCCTAAATCAACTCTAAACCCATCTAAACCACTATAAGCCTCCTATAATCCCCCGCAAACCCATGAAAACCACTGTAATCCCTTCTAAACCCATCTAAACGCCCAGTAAACCCACCTAAACCCCTCTAACCCCCTCTAAACAACTCTAAAACCCTCTAAACCCCTCTAAACCCCCCTTTAAACCCCTCTAAACCTCTATAACCCCATCTAAATAATCTGTAAACCACTAAACCCCTCAAAACCCCCTCAAAACTCCTTTAAACCACCCGAAACCCCTCTAAACCCCCCTATAAACCCATTTAATTCACACTAAACCCCATCTAAACCCCCTGTAAACACCCTCTAAACAACTGTAAAACCTTCGAAACCCCCCTAAACTCCTCTAATTACCGCTAAACCGCATCTAACCCCACTGTAAACCTCCTTTAAATCCCTCTAATCCCCTCTAAATAACCTTCAAACCACTAAACGCCCTCTAAACCCATCGAAACCACTCTAAACCCCTCTAAACCCCCTATAAACCCCTCTAAACCCCCTCTGGAATCCTCCAAAACAATCAAAGCCCCTCTAAGCCACTGTAACCCCCCTTGAAACCCCTGTAAACCAGTGTGAACGCCTCTAAACCCCTCTAACCCCCCTTAACCCCTCTAAACACATCTAAACCCCCTTTGAACCCCTCGAAACCCTCTAAATACATCTAAGCCCTCTAAACCCCTCTCATCCCCCTCTAATCCCCACTAAATACACTCTACATCCCTTAGAACCCCTCTAAACTATTTCTAAACCCCTCTAAACCCCCTCTAAAACTCCTATAAACCATCTAACCCCCTCTAAACCATCTAAACCCCACTAAACCCCCTATTAACCATAACAACGCCCCAAAACGCCTTAACCGCACAAACCCCAATATAAACCACTCTAAACCATAAATCAACTTTAAACCTATCTGAACGCCTATAAACCTCGTATAAATCCCTCTAAACCCATCTAAACAATTCCAAAACGCCCCGTAAACCCTTCTAAACCACCTTAAAGCCCCTTTAATCCCCCCAAATAACCTTAAACCACTAAACGTCTTGAAACCAACTCTAAAACGCGTCAAACCACTCTAAACCCCTCTAAACCCCACTAACCCCCCTCTGAATTCCTAACAAAACCCTCTCTATCCCCCCTAAACCCATCTAAACCTCCTTGAAACCCCTGTAAACCACTCTAAACCCATCCCACCCCCCTAAACACTTCTAAATACTTCTAAACACATCTAAACCCTCTAATCCCCCTGTAAAACCCTCCATACGTCTCTAAAACCGTTCTAACCCCGTCCACTCCCTCTAACCCCCCCCCCTAACTCAACTCTAAACCCATCTAAACACATAAACCTACACATCCCTCTAAACCGCTCCACCTCTAAACCCATGAAAACCTTTGTAACGCCTCTAACGCCCAGTAAACCCCTCTAAACTCCCTCCAAACCCCCTTTAAAGCCCTCAAAATGACTCTAAAGACCTTCTAACCCCATCTAATCCCTGTAAACCCCATATAAACCCTTCTAAACCCCAGCTAAATCAACTAACCCAATCTCAACACCTATCAACCTATGAATCCCTCTAAACCCCCTTAAACCACCTCTAAACCCCCCGAAAACCACTGTACACCATTCTAAACCCATCGAAACCCATCTAAACGCCCAGTAAACACCTTTGCACCCCTCCAAACCCCCTCCAAACCCCCTCTAAACCCTTGTCTGAAACCCTTCTAATTTTATCTAAACCCACTAACCCCCATAGAAACCCCTCTGAACCCCCCTAAATCAACTAAAAACCCATCTAAATCCCTATAAACCTCCTATAAATCCGTCTAAACACCTCTAAACGACCTCGAAGCCCCTGAAAACCACTGTAAACCGTTCTAAAAAAACACTAAATACTTCTTAACGCCCATAAAACCCCTCTAACCCCGTCCAAACTACCTCTAAACCACTTTAACCCATCTAAAACCCCTCTAAACCCGTCTAAACCCCACTAACCCCCCTCTGAATTCCTAAAAAAACCTCTTAAACCCCCTTGAAACCCCTGCAAACCACTCGAACCCCATTGCACCCCCCTAAACTCTTCTAAATACCTCTAAACACATCTAAACCCTCTAAGCCCCCTGTAAAACCCTCCAAACGCCTCTAAAACCGTCCTAACTCCATCCACTCCCTCCAAACCCCCCTAACTCAACTCCAAACCCATCTAAACACATAAACCTACGCATCCCTCTAAACCCCTCCACCTCTAAACCCATGAAAACCTTTGTAACGCCTCTAACGCCCAGTAAACCCATCTAAACACCCTCCAAGCACCATATAAATGCTCTAAACCCACTATAAACCCCTCCTAAACCCCCTTTAAAGCCCTCAAAATGACTCTAAACCCTTCTAACCCCATCTAATCCCTCTAAACCCCATATAAACCCTTCTAAACCCCAGCTAAATCAACTCTAACCCAATCTAAACACCTATAAACGTATGAATCCCTCTAAACTTCCTTAAACCACTTCTAAACGCCCTGAAAACCAGTGTAAACCATTCTAAACCCATCGAAACCCCTCTAAACGCACATTAAACCCCTTTAAACCCCTCCAAACCCCCTCTAAGCCCTTGTTTGAAACCCTTCTAATCTTATCGAATCCCACTAAACCCCACAGAAACCCCTCTGAACCCCCCTAAATCAACTAAAAACCCATCTAAATCCCTATAAACCTATAAATCTGTCTAGACCCCTCTAAACGACCTCTAAACCCCTGAAAACCACTGTAAACCCTTCAAAAATAACCTAAATACTTCTTAACACCCCTCTAACCCCGTCCAAACTCCCTCTAAACCCCTTTAACCCATCTAAAACCCCTCTAAGCCCCACTAATCCCCTCTAAATACGTTTTAACCACTAAATCCCTCTAATCTCCATTTAAACCCCCACGAAATCTCTCTAAACCCGCTCTAAATCCCTCTAAACCTCACTAAACCCACACTGAATCCCTGACAACCGTTCTAAAGCCCCTCTAACCTCCTTTAAACCAGTCTAAACCCCTCTAAACCACTCTAAATCCCTCGAAACCACACAAAACCTCATCTGAACTTCAACAGCGTTCTAAAGCTCTTATCCTAAACCCCTCTGAACCCCCTCTAAATCCCACAAACCTCCTCTAAACCTACTCGAACCCCATCTAATCCCACTAAACCTAATACAAATGCTTCTAAACCCCCCTAAATCACCATTAACCCCATCTAAACCTCCAATAACACTCTTATAAATCACTCTAAACCCTGAAAACCTCTCTAAACATTTCTAACCCGCTCTAAATCCCTCTAAACGCCCCAGAAACCTGTCTAAAACCCTCCACGAACCCTATAAACCTCTCTAATCCACCTCTAAACACATCTGAAGCCCTCTAAACCCCTCTAAACATACTAAACCCATCTAATCCGCTTTAAACCGCTCTAAACACCACTATCCCCTCTAAATACCCTCTAAACCACGCCAAGCCCCGTTTAAACCGCGATAACTACTGTGAACCTCTCTAAACCCCTCTAAACTCTTCTAAACCTCTCTAAACTCCCAATAAACACATCTAAACCCCTCTAAACCCGTCCAATCCCCTCTGAACACCACTAAATTCCCTCTACATCCCCCTTGCACACCGTCTAAACCCCCTATAAACCCTCTAAACACCCTCCAAACTCCCTCTAAACCCCTCCTAGAACCATTTAACCCCCGATCTAAATCCCGCAAAACGCCTCTATAACCCTTCTAACCCTATCGAATCCATCTAAACCCCATAGAAACCCCTCCCAACCGCACAAAATCAACTCTAATCCCATCTAAACCCCTATAAACATCCTATAAATCCCTCTAATCCATCTGAAGCACCTCTAAACCCCTGAAAACCACTGTAAACCCTTCTAAAACCACCTACACCCCGTTAAATGTCCAGGAAACCCCTCTAAACCCGTCCATACCCCTTTAACCCATCTAACCCCCCTTTCAGCCCCTGTAATCCCCTCTAAATACCCTTTAAGCCATTAGATCAATCTATACCCCTTCTAAACCACACTAAACCCGCTCTGTCCCTCTAAACCTCATTAACCCTTCTCTGAATACCTGAAAACCGTTCTAATGCCCCTCTAAACTCCAGTAAACCACTCTAAACCCTTCCAAATCCCCTCTAAATCCCTCTAAACGCCTCTAAATTCCACTAAACTTAATCAGAACGCCTCAAAACCCCTCTAAACACCCTCTAAACCTTTCTAAACCCCCCCAAAAACATCTGAATCCCTGTGAACCCCTCCAAACCTCATCTAAACTCTCGAAACCCCACTAAATCCCTATTAACCCCGCTAAATCCCGACTACATCCATAAAAACCCCTACAAACCCTCTCTAATCCCCTCCAAATCCCCTCTAAATCCCCTATAAACCCACGAAACCCCATCTAAATCCCTCATAACGCCTCTAAAATCCCTTCTTAGCCCATCTAATCCTTTTCAACCCCATATAAGGCCATCTAAACCCCCTAAATTAACTCAAATTCCATCTAAACCTTTATAAACTTCTTATAAATCCATCTAAACCCCTATAAACCACCGCTAAACCCCTGAAAGCAATTGTAAGCCATCTAAACCCCCGAAAACAATTGGAAGCCATTTAAACCCCCTCTACGCGCCCTTTAAACAAATCTTAAACCCACTGAACCCCGCTAAACACCCTCTAAACCCATCCAAACCCCCTCTCAACCCCATCTGAACAACTACAATCCCCTCTTAATAGCCTTCAAACCAGTCTAACCCCATCAAAACACTCGAAACCATGTAAACGCCTTCTAATCCCTTTAAACCCCAAACAAACCCCTATAAATCCCCCTAAATGAAGTAAACCCATGTAAACCCCCTTTAAACCGGCTATAAATCCCTCTAATCATCTCTAAGCCCCCTCTAAACCCCTCCAAATCATTGTAACCCGTTCTAAACCCCTCTAAATGCACCCTGCCCCCCTCGAATGCGCACCAAGTCCCCTCGAAACTCCTCTAAACCACATCTAAGCAACTGGAAAATCCTCTAAAACCCTGTAAACACACTCAAAACCCGTCTAAACCCCTCTAAAACCCTCTAAACCCCACTACTCCCCTATAAATACCCTCGCTCAAAACCGTTCTAAAGCCCCTCTAACCTCCCCTAAACACCCTCTAAATACCCTCTAAATCACTCTAAATGTCCCTCTAAATCACTCTAAACGCCCCTGAACCAATCTAAACCACCTCTAAACCCATCTAAACTCCACTAAACACCTCTAAACCCCACTAACACCCTCTGGATTCCACAAAACTCCTTTAAACCCCTCTAAGCCCGTAAACGCCTCTAAACCCCTGTAAAATATTAAACCCCTCTAAACCCGCTCTAAATCCCTCTAAACCCCATTAAACCCCCTCTGAATCGCTCACAAGCTTTCTAAACCCAAACCTCCCCTAAACCCCTTATAAACACATCTAAGCCCATCTGAACCAATTCTAAACCCCTCTACACTCCTCTAAACTCATCTAAACCCCTCTAAATCCATCTAAACCACACTACACCCCCTCTACATCCCTCAGAACCCTTCTAGACCCTCTCTAACCCCCTCCAAACCCACTATAAACCCTCTAAACACCTCTACGTCACTCCAAACCCTTCTTAACCCCAACAAATCCCCTCTAGACTCCCAAATCCACTACAAACCCTCTCTGTACACTCTAAGCCCCTCCTACCGCACTAAACTCCCTCTAAATCCCACTAAGCGCCTCTAAGCCCCTTTTTAATCCCATCAACTCCCTCTAACCCTCTAAATCCACCCCTCCCCTCTAAATACACTCTAAACCACTCCAAACCCCCCTCTACACCACTCTAAGCCACTCTAAACACGCTCTAAACGCCTCTAAACCCCATTAAACTCCCTCTGAATCCCTCAAAACCGTTCTAAACCCCAACCTCCGCTAAACCCCTCGACCCATGTAAAACCACTCTAAAACCCTCTAAACCCCTTATAAACACATCTAAACCCAGCTGAACCACTTCTAAACCCCTACATACGCCTCTAAACCGATCTAAACCCCCCTCCAAACCCATCTAACCCGCACTAAATCAACTCTAAATCCCTCGGAACCCATCTACACCCTCTCTAAACCCCTCTAAACACCTCTAAACCCCCATAAACCCCCCTAAACCGCGTATAAATACTCAATACCCCCTCTACACCCCTCTAAACCCCACTTAACCCCAGTAAGCCCCCTTTAAATCCGCCTCTAAAACCCTTCTAACCCCATTTAATTCCTCTAAACCCATACAAACCCCTCGAAACCCCGCTAAATCAACTCTAAATCCATCTAAAGCCCGTATAGTCGCCCTATAAACCACGTACAAATCCCACTAAACCCCTGAAAACCACTGTAAACCTAACCCCCTCAGAACCGCTCTAAACCCACCTTAACCCCCTCTAAATTTCTCAAAACCCCTCTAAACCCCCTCTAAAACCATTGTAAACCACTCTAAACTCGCCTAAACCCCTATTAACCCCACTAAATCCCCTATTCATCCGTCGAAACCCCTGAAAACCCTAAACCCTCTAAACCCCCCTCTAAACCCCCTATAAACCCTCTAAACCCCCTCTAAACACCACTAAATATCACTCAACACCCCTAAACCATCTCTAAATCACTCCACATCCCTCGAAACCTACTTGGAATCCATCAAAACCGTTGTAAAACCTCTCTAGCCTCCACTAAACCCATCTAAACTCCCTCTGCCTCTCTAAACCACCACTAAACCATTGCGAACTCCTCTAAACCCATATGGACCCCCTAAACCCCTCTGAATTCCTCAAAACACCTCAAAACGTATCTAATCCATCTAAACACTTCTAAACCCAACTAAGCCCCTTTTAAACCCCTCTAAACTCGCCCTACATCCCTCTAAAACCAACTAAACCTCCCCGAATCCCCCAAAGCCCCTTAAACCTCACCTAAACCCATCTAAACCCCACTAAACCTCACTAAATATCTCTCAACACGCCTAAACCCGCTCTAAATCACTTTAAACCCCTCGAAACCTCCTCGGAATCCCTCAAAACCGTTCTAAAGCCTATCTAGCCTCCCCTAAACCCATTTAAACCCCATCAAACCATCTAAACACCCTCTGTCCCTCTAAACGCCTCTTAACCGATCTAAACCACCTCTAAACCACTCTAAACCCTCTAAACCCACACACACCGCGCTAAACCTCTCTGAATTCCAGAAACCCCCTCTAAACCCCCTCGAAACCCCTCTAAACACATCTAAACCATTCTACATCCTCGAAAACCCGTCTAAACCCCATTGAAGCACCCCCTATATCCCTCTGAACGACTCGAAACGCCTCCAAACCACCCCTAAACCCATCTAAACCCTTCTAAACCCCTATGAATTCGTCAAACCACTCTAAACCCGCTCCAACACCCCGCTAAACTCCCCTGAACAAATCAAAACCCTCTAAGCACATCTCAACCCCACGAAACCCCACTAAACCCAACTAAACCCCCGTTAAACCCGCTCTAAATCCCTCTAAATCCAACTAAATCGCCTCTGAATGCACCAAAGCCTCTTAAACCTCCCCTAAACCCATCTAAACCCCTCTATCCCCTCTAAATCCCCTCTAAATCCCTCTAAACGCCTCTAAACCCCCCCAGCCCCCTTTAAACCCGCTGTAAATCCGTATAACCCCGCTGAACCCCTCAAAACAGTCCTAAAGCTCCTCTGAACCCATCTAAACCCCTCTAAATCCCTCTAAATACCTTGAAACGCCTTTTAAACCCCCTAGACCACCTCTAAACCCCTCTAAACCCCTCAAAACCCTCCAAACCTCTATGAAACCATCCAATCCCCTCTAAACCCCCTCTATATCCCTCAGAACCCTTCCAAACCCCTCTAGGCATATATAAATCCTCCTCTAACCCCCACTAAACCCCTCTAACACCTCTACACACGCTCGTAATGCCTCTAAACCCAACTAAACCCCCTCTGAATCCAAAAAAACTGTTTTAAAGCCCCTCTAAACTCTCCTAAGCCCATCCATACCCCCCTAAACCCCTCGAAATACCTCTAAACACATCTAAACCCCTCTAATCCCCTCTAAACCCCGCTACATCCACTCTACATCCCTCAGAATCCCTCTAAGCCCTTTGTAAACTCCTCTAAACCCCATCTAAACCCCCGCTGAACCCCTCTAAGCCCCACTAAACCCTCTTTAAAACCTTTAAAATGCCTCTAAAAACATTGTAACCCCAACTAATCCCTCTAAACCCCATCTAAACCCCATCTAAACCCGAATAAACCTATAAATCCCTCAACGCCCCTTTAAACCAACTCTAAACCCCTGAAAACCACTGTAAATACTTTTAAACATCTCTAAACCGATCTATACCACTCTAAACGCTCATTAAACCCCTCGAAACCCCCTCGAAACCCCTCCAAACCCCCCTTTAAAACTCTCAACCCCTCTAAACACGCTCTAAATCGTTCTAAACTACACTAAACCGCCTCTGAACCGCAAAACCGTTCCAAAGCCCCTCTAACATCCCGTAAACCCCATCTAAACTCCATCTCACAAAGCGCCTCTAAACCCCTTCCAACCCCAACTAATCCCTCTAAATACAAACGCCTCCAAACCCCCCTAAATCAACACTAAACCCATCTAAACACCCTATAACCCCATCAAATCACTCTAAACCCCTGAAAATCTGTAAACCATTCTAAATCGCTCTAAACCCCTCTAACCGCCCCCTAAACCCGTATAACCCCCCTCCAAGACCAGCTCTAAACCACCGCTAAACAACTCTGAACCCCTCTAAACCCCACTACTCCCCTCGAAATATCCTTTAAACCACTCCAAACCCCCCACTAAACCCCTGTAAGCCACTGTGAACCTTTCTAAACCTCTCTTAAGCCCCTAAACCTCTAAATCCCGATTAAACACATCTTATCCCCCCTAATCCCCTCCAAACCCCTATAAACCCCTCTACCCTCTACACCCCTCTAAACCATCTCTAAACCACTGAAAACCACTTTAAACCCTTCTAAAACCCCATAACACCCGCTAAACGCCCCTAAACCCCTCCAAACCCATCCAAGCCCCCTCTAAACCCCAATAAACCTCTCTGAACACCAACCCCCTCTAACGCACTCTAACCCCCTGTAAACCTCTTTAAACCCTTCCAACCCCCTCAGAACCCCTCTAAACTTGTCAAAACCCCTATTAACCACACCAAATCCCCTCTTCATTCCTCGAAAGCCCTATAAGCTATAAACCCTCAAAACCCCTCTAACCCCTCTAAACACCTCTAAACCCTTCTAATCTCCTCTGAACCCCACTAAATCCCCTCTAAATCCCTCAGAACCCCCTAAACCCTCTCTTAACCCTCCTACACTTCGTCTAAAGCCCCTATAAACCATCTATCCCCCAGCTAAACCCCTCTAACCACCTTAGACCCTTTAAACTCCCTCTAAATCCCTTAAACGCCTCTATAGCCTTTCTAATCCTATCTAATCCCACTAATTCCCATAGAAACCCATCTGAACCCCTCCTAAATCAACTCGAAACCCATATAAATCCCTATAAACCTCCTATAAATCCGTCTACTTAAAACGCCTCTATAATCCTTCTAATCCTATCTAATCCCACTAAACCCCATATAAACCCCTTTGAAAACTAGTGTAAACCCTTCTCCAACCCGCTACACCCCTATAAACGCCCGGTAAACCCATCTAAATCCGTCCAAACCGCTCTAACCCCCTTTAACCGATCTAAACCCCTTCTAAATCCCCTTGAAACCCCCTCACATACGCTTCAGGCCACTAAATCCCTCTAAACCGCATTTAAACCCCCCTCTAAATCCATCTAAACCTCGCTAAACCCACTCTGAATCCCTGACAACCGTTTTAAAACCCGTGTAACCTCCCTTAAACCCCTCGAAACACCTCAAAACCCACTCTAAATCTCTCGAAACCACACTAAACCTCATCTGAATCTCAAAACTGTTCTAAAGCCCCTCTAACCTACCGTAAACCCCATTAAACTCCATTTAACCCCACCAAATCCCCTCTTCATCCTTCGAAACCCCTATAAACCCTAAACCCTATGAACCCCCTATAAACGACCTACAAACCCTCTCAACCCCCTCTAAAATACACAAAATATCTCTCAACACCCTTGAACCCACTCTAAATCACTCTAAGCCCCTCGAAACCTCCTCGGAATCCCTCAAAACCGTCCTAAACCCACTCTAGCCTCCCCTAAACCCGTTTGAACCCCCTATAAACGACCTACAAAACCCTCTAAGCCCCCTCTAAAATACACAAAATATCTCTCAACACCCTTGAACCCGCTCTGGATCACTCTGCCCCTCGAAACCTCCTCGGAATCCCTCAAAACCGTTCTAAACCCACTCTCGCCTCGAAACCCATCTAAACCACCGCTAAACCACTCCAAACCCCTGTAAACCCATATACACCCCGCTAAACCCCTCTGAATTCCTCAAAACCCCCTCTAAACTCCTCTAAACACATCTAAACCATTCTAACCCCCTACAAACCCCTCTAAACGATCTAAACCCTTCTACACCCTCTTAAACCCGTCCAAACCCATTTAAAACGCCCCCTATATCCTCCAAACCCATCTAAACTACACCTAAACCTCTCTAAACCCTTCAAAACCCCTCTAAACACCACTAAACCGCTTCAGAATACGCCAAACCACTCTAAACCCCCCTTTAACCCACTCTAAACCCCTCTACATCCCTCTAAACGCCTGTGAACATCTCAACCGCATCTGAACCCCTCTGAACCCCCTGTACCCCCCTCTAAACCCCACTGAACAAATCAAAACCCTCTGTACATATCTAAACCCCTCAAAGCCCAAAAAAATCCCCTTTAAACCCAAACCCGCTCTAAATCCCTCTAAATCCAACTAAACCCCCTCTGAATCCCCCAAAGCCCCTTAAGCCTCCCTGAAACCCATCTAAACGCCTCTAAACCCATCTAAACCACTTCTAAACATTTCTAAACCCCTCAAAACCCCTCTGCGCCCGCCCTAAACCCATCTAAACCCCTCTAAACCCCCTCTGAACCCCTCCAAATCCCTCTAAACCACCTCTGCATCCCTCAGAACCGTTCTAACCTCCCTATAAACCCCGCCTCCAACCCCCACTAAACCATTCTAACCCCTCTACACACGATCTTAATCCCTCTAAACCCAACAAAACCCTGAATCCATCACAACCGTTTTAAAGCCTCTCTAACCTCACCTAAACCCATCTAAACCCCTCTAACCCCCTTCTAAATACCTCTAAACACATCTAAACCCCTCTAAACCCATCTAACCCCTTCTAAACCTCGCTACATCCACACTACACCCCTCAGAACCCCTCTAAACCCTTTGTAGACCCCTCTAAACCCCCTCTAAACCCCATATTAACCATCTAAACCCCCTATGAATCCTTCTAAACACCCTCTACATCCCTCAGAACCCTACTAAACCCCCTCTAAACATTTATTAAGCCCCCTCTAACCCCCACTAAACCCTTCTAACCCCTCTACACACGCTCTTAATCCCTTTAAACCCAACTACACTCCCTCTGGATCACTCAAAGCCTTGTTAAAGCCCATCTAACCTCACCTACACCAATCTGCACCCCACTAAACCCCTTCTACATACACCTGAACCCCTCTAAACCCTCTAAACGCATCTAAACCATCTACACCCCTCCAAAGCCCGCAACATCCACTCTACATCACGCAGAACCGCTATAAACCATTTGTAAACCCCTTTAAACCCCGTCTAAATCACACATAAACCATCTAAACCACATATAAACCCCTTTAAACCCCCCCCCCTTAACCCCTTTCAATCCCTCAACATGCCTCTAAAACACTTCATCCCCATCTAATCCCTCTAAAGCCCATATAAACCCTTCTAAACCCCGCTAAATCAGCTCTAACTCCACCTAAACCCCTATAAACCTATAGATCCCTCTAAACCCACCTCTAAACGCCCCACTAAACCCCCTCTATCCCCCTTTAAACCCCACTAAATAAAGCAAAACCCTCTACACATTTCTAAACCCCTCTAAACCCAACTAAACCCCCTTTAAACCCCTCTAAATCCGTCTAAATCCAACTAAACCCCCTCTGAATACCCCAAAGCCTCTTAAACCTCCCCTAAACCCCTCTAAATAACCTCTAAACCACCTCCAAACCACCTCCAAACCCATCTAACCCACCTCTAAACCTCTCTAAACCCCTCAAACCGCTCCAAATTCTCTCTAACTCCCTCTATACCCGTCTAAACCCCCTCTGAACCCCTCAACACAGTCCCAAAGCTCCTCTGAACCCATCTAAACACATCTAAACCCCTCTAAATCCGCTCTAAACGCCTCCAAATCCCTCCAAACCCACTCTACATGCCTCAGAACCCTTCCAAACATCTATAAACCCCCCTCTAACCCCCACAAAACCCTTCTAACCCCTCTACACATGCTCTTAATCCCACTAAACCCAACTAAACTCACTCTGAATCATTCAAAACCTTGGGGAAGCCTCTCTAACCTCACCTAAACCCATCTGAACCCCTCTAAACCTATTTCACGTACATCTAAACCCCACGAAACGCTCTAAACACATATACACCCTCTAAACCCCTCTAATCCCCATCTATAGCCCGCAACATCCCCTCTACATCCAGCAGAACCCCTATAAACCATTTGTAAACTCCTCTAAACCCCGTCTAAACCCCATATAAACCATCTAAACCACTTATAAACCCCTCTACACCCCATACAAACCCTTCTAAAGCCCGCTAAATCAACTCTAATTCCATCTCAACCCCTATTAACCTATAAGTTCCTCTAAACTCCTTTAAACCACCTCTAAACCCATGAAAACCACTGTAAACCCTTTTAAACCCCTAGAGCCCCCTCCAAACGTCCAGTAAACCTTTCGAAACCCCTCGAAACCCCTCTAAACACCCTCTAAACGCCCACTAAAATCCTCAACCCCTCTAAACCCCCTCTAAAACCTTCAACACCTCTAAACACGCTCTAAATCCCTCTGAACCACCCTAACCCTCCTCTGAACGTCAAACCCGTTCTAACGCCCCTGTAACGTCACCTAAACCCCTCTGAACCTCTCTAAATACTTCTAAACCCCTTGTAAGCCCACTATAAACACCCTCTAAAACCCTCCAGCTCCCTCTTAACAACACTAACCTACCTATAAATCCCACAAAGCGCCTCTAACCCCCTTCTAACCCCATCTAATAGAAACATAGAAAACATAGAAATACCTCTAAACCCAATACAAACGCCCCTAAACCCCCCTAAATCTATACTAAACCCATCTAAACCCCCTATAACCCCCTATAAATCACTATAAACCACTGAAAACCTCTATAAACTATTTTAAACTGCTCTAAACCCCTATAAACGCCCCCTAACCCCGTATAAACCCCGCTACATCCACTCTGCAACCCTCAGAACCCCTCTAAACACCCTCTAAACGCCATATAAACCATCTAAACCCCCCGATAAACCCCTCATCCCACTAACCCCCTTTAAAAACCTCCAAACGCCTCCAAAACCCTTCTTACTGTCACAACTGAACGAGGAGGAGGACACAAATGCAGGCTCAGACACAGGGCAGATACGTATTCGGAGTTTAATCGGTCCAAGTCGGTGTACAGGTAAGCAAGCACAGAAGCAACAGTATAATCTATGAGCAGGCAAAAACAGTGGTCAAAAAACAGGCAATGGTCCAGTTCACAAAGTCACATTATTTCTAGAGCTGGAACGAGGTGATACCACGTAGCATACACAACTGGCAATGAGAACTAAAACACAAAGGGCTTAAATACAGAGTTAACAGGGGATAACGAGACACAGGTGAAACACATCAGGGTGGGGCCAACAATCACATGAGGGTAAACGACCTGACAGGAAATGGGAGTTGAAACAAGAGGAGATGTGAGACACCAAAATAAAACAAGAATGCAAACTCTAATACTAAAAACCAATAACTAGAAACTAGATCAAACGCGAGGCATGACAGTACCCCACCCCCCCCCCCCCCCCACCCCCACCCCCCCTTCCACGGCCGGCTCCTGACGGCCCAGGATCGTCAGGATGTTGGCGCCCATATTCCCTGAAAGGTTCCGGGTCGCATATGTTGCGAGCCGGCACCCAAGACCGCTCCTCATGTCCATAACCCTCCCAATCCACAAGGTCCTGACAACCACTACCACGCCGGCGCATCCCCAGCAACCGGCTGACCGTAAACACTGGCCCCCATCAATGAAACGGGGGGGGGGGGGGGGCGGAGGGGTTGTGGAGGCAGCGACCAGAGAACTCTTCTAAAATGGCTTCAGTCGGGAGACATGGAAAGTAGGGTGGCCCGTCATGGCACCGGGGAGTCTGAGACGAACCGCCACAGGATTGTTGACCTTCGATATCGGGAAAGGACCAACAAAACGATGAGCCAGTTTCCGGGATTCCATCCTCAGAGGTAAATCTCGAGTGGAGAGCCACACCTTTTGGCCCAGCGAGTATACTGGAGCCGGCGTTCTTCCACGATCAGCCATATAACCATATAACCATATAACAATTACAGCACGGAAACAGGCCATCTCGGCCCTTCAAGTCCGTGCCGAACAATTGTTTTCCCTTAGTCCCACCTGCCTGCCCTCATACCATAACCCTCCATACCCTTCTCATCCATATGCCTATCCAATTTATTTTTAAATGATACCAACGAACCTGCCGCCACCACTGCCACTGGAAGCTCATTCCACACCGCTACCACTCTCTGAGTGAAGAAGTTCCCCCTCATGTTACCCCTAAACCTCTGTCCCTTAATTCTAAAGTCATGTCCTTGTAACGCGCAGAACTGCGCCACAGCATCTGACGAGCCTCATTCCAAACCTTGCGACAGCGACGGATGAGAGCCTGAGCGGAGGGCACACTGGACTCCATCTCCACAGCAGGGAACAATGGCGGTTGATAACCATAGGCACACTGGAATGGAGAGAGACCAGAAGATGAGCAAGGGAGTGTGTTGTGTGCATACTCCACCCAAATAAGGTGTTTCCTCCAAGTTGAAGGATTATGTGCCACCAAGCACCGCAGTCCTGTCTCCAATTCCTGGTTAGGGCGTTCAGTCTGTCCATTGGATTCCGGGTGATAACCAGATGTAAGGCTGACCGTGGCGTCCAACAGAGAACAAAACTCCTTCCAAAACCTGGACACGAACTGGGGCCCCCGGTCAGACACAATGTCTCTGGGAAATCCATTAATTCGAAAAACATGAGACAACATAACCTCTGCCGTCTTCCTGGCGGAGGGAATCTTGTGCGACGGAATGAAATGGACCATCTTAGAAAATCTGTCCACCACAGTCACTGTGGTGTTCCCTTCAGAAGAGGGCCGGCCCGTGACAAAGTTCATGGAGATCTCTGACCAGGGGCGTGAGGGGACAGGCAGTGGATTCAGGAGGACAAAGGCGGGCCGAAGCGAGGTCTTGTTCTCAGCACAAATACTGCAGGCGGCGACGTACTCCTTAATCCCCCTCTCCATGGAAGGCCACCAAAACCGCTGTTTGACCACAAACAGGGTTCGGCGGACACCGGGATAACAGGAGTTCCGAGACGTATGAGCCCAGTGAATCACCTGTGAACGAAGAGACTCGGGAACGAACAGACGATTAGAAGGACATCCTACCGGAGACTGAACACCCACAGTAGCCTCGGAAACTCTCCTCTCAATCTCCCAAGTAACCGCCCCAACAAAACAGGAAGCACGCAGAATGGAATTTGAAACCTTAGGGGACGGGTCAGGATCAAACTGTCAGGAGAGAGCATCAGGTTTGCCATTCTTGGCACCAGGGCGGTAAGACAGTACAAAATCAATTCGATTAAAGAAGAGAGCCCACCTTGCTTGGCGCAAGTTGAGGCGTTTGGCTGACTTGATGTATTCCAGGTTCTTGTGGTCTGTCCAAACTAGAAACGGCTGCTTGGTACCTGTAGATGATATGTGCGTATACCTTTAAATATAGTGACATATCCACCACTATTCACTCCCCTTACCATTCAGTATAATTGTGTCCTTCCGACCCCTGTCTCTCTCTCTCTAGCATTTGTGACAGCCCCCGTACAGCTAGGGCTGCGATGTATTTGACTAGTGAATAAAAAAGTAGTAACGTGTGTAAGAGACCATTCTTTCCATGGCGTCAGACGTTCCTTGCCCTGAGCCTCCTGTTTACCGGTTTTTCTTTCTTTAGTCCCAGTTCCCCCTTCCCTTTGCTACCATGTCTTCTGCCTGCCGCAAACCTGATGTTCTGGTGTTTGATTCTGACATCGCCCACCGCTGGAGCGTCTTCAGGCGCGAGGCGCTGCATTCCTCCCGCCTGGCAGAGGCTGTCACCTCGGCGGTGTCGCCTCCTGATCATGACGTTCGTGCGGCTAGCGTTACCAGCCGTCAGTACTCAACACAGCAGCGAAACGGGGAAACCCCCCGCCCGGGACCAGCACCCCTGAACGTTGCCCGAACTGTAACTTTGCTTCCCATCGTTTTAATGTGTGCCCCACTCTGGGCAAAACTTGCAATTCCTGCCACAAGCAGAACCACGTTTCCGCGGCATGCCGTTCACGTGGGAAGTCTGCACAGCCACAGTGTAACTTCTCTAACTACCTGGTACATGCTGATGCCGCGTCTGCTTCACATCACCAGTATGAAGAACTCCCTCTGTCTGACTCCAGCTCTTCCCAAAGCGAGCTCAGCGCGTTTTCTCTGAAGGATGCACCTGCGCTGATAACGGACCCTACCGTTCAAGGCACAGTGAATGGAACGACCTCTGCTAAAGTCGACACGGGGGCGGCTGCCAACGTTATGTCAACAAGCTTGTTCAAGAAGATTAGAAATAATGAGCTCGTTACCATTGGCCGCTCTGTCTTCCATGCCTATGGGGGAGGTGTTCTCGTTCCAGTGGGCAGGGCCACTCTCCACTGCAAGATGCCGAAAGCCTCTCGGCCCCTCTCTTTCTTTCTGCTAGGCAGCAAATGCACGCCCCTGCTGGGCATCCGGGCATACCAGGACCTCGGCCTGGTCAACTTCCACCGTGACATTCACCTGGTGCAGTCGCCCCTGGACCGCTGGCCGAATATCCAGACCGTTTCAATGATGAGCTGGGCAGTCTCCCCTGCAGCTACAATATCGCTCTCGATTCGGACATCGAGCACGTTATCTACCTGCCGCACCGGGTCTCCTTCGCGATGAAGGACGAAGTCGAGTCTATCCCCCGCGACATGGTGACCATGGGCATCCTGAAGGAGGTGAACGAGCCCACCCGGTGGGTCTCCACCATGGTTATTGCACAAAGGGTCATAATTTCGCTTTTGTTCCAGTTTATTCTATATCCTGAAAAATAACCAAATTCCTCTAATAAATTTAGTATATTTGCTATGCTAATTCGCGAATTTGTAATATATAATAATATGTCTTCTGCAAATAATGAAATGTTATTATTTGAGTGTTTGGTATTGTATCCATGAATATTCGGATGACTTCTTATACTTTCTGCTAAAGGCTCTATCGCTAGTGCAAATAGCAGAGGCGATAGTGCGCACCCCTGCCTATTGCTCCTTCCCAATTGGAATTTCGGGGATAATATATTATTATTCAGGATTCTAGTCGTCAGCTTATCATATAATAACCATATAACCATATAACCATATAACCATATAACCATTACAGCACGGAAACAGGCCATCTTGGCCCTTCAAGTCCGTGCCGAACAACATTTTTCCCTTAGTCCCACCTGCCTGCACTCATACCATAACCCTCCATGCCCTTCTCATCCATATGCCTATCCAATTTATTTTTAAATTATACCAACGAACCTGCCGCCACCACTTCCACTGGAAGCTCAATTCCACACCACTACCACTCTCTGAGGAAATAAGTTCCCCCTCATGTTACCCCTAAACTTCTGTCCCTTAATTCTAAAGTCATGTCATCTTGTTTGAATCTTCCCTATTCTCAAAGGGAAAAGCTTGTCCACATCAACTCTGTCTATCCCTCTCATCATTTTAAAGACCTCTATCAAGTCCCCCATTAACCTTCTGCGCTCCAGAGAATAAAGACCTAACTCATTCAACCTATCTCTGTAACTTAGCTGTTGAAACCCAGGCAACATTCTAGTAAATCTCCTCTGTACCCTCTCTATTTTGTTGACATTCTTCCTATAATTGGGCGACCAAAATTGTACACCATACTCCAGATTTGGTCTCACTAATGCCTTGTACAATTTTAACATTACACCCCAGCTTCTATACTCAATGCTCTGATTTATAAAGGCTAGCATACCAAAAGCTTTCTTTACCACCCTATCTATATGAGATCCCACCTTCAAGGAACTATGAACGGCTTTCCCAGATCCCTCTGTTCAACTGTATTCTTCAATTCCCTACCATTTACCATATAATATTTTTACCCATGAGATAAAGTTATCTCCCATGTTAATTTTTTGTAATACTTTGAATAAATATTGCCATTCTACTTGATCGAAAGCTTTTTCTGCATCCAATGAGATAATTTCTAGGTCTTCATCAGTATTATGTGAGTACATTATATTAGACAGCCGTCTCAAATTGTTAAATGAGTATCTCTTTGGTATAAACCCAGTTTGATCCGGGTTTATTAGTTTGCTAACATATTTACTCAATTTTCTCGCTAGTGTCTTTGCTAATATTTTTTGATCTGTATTTAGGAGTGCAATAGCTCTATATAAACCTGGGTCTTCTAGATCTTTTTCCTTTTTTGGTATGTGTAATAGTTGACTCAGTTAGTGTTTCCGGAAGTTTATTTTCTTTATAAGCGTATATGTATATAAATCTTGCAAGCGTGGAGAAATTATCTCGTGGAATCTTTTATAGAATTCATTACTAAAGCCGTCTGCTCCCGGCGTTTTGCCATTCTTCAACAAACTTATTGTTTCTTCCATTTCCTGAAGTGTAATCTGAGCTCCTAATTCCTCTTGTTCCACCATATTTAATTTTGGACGATTACAATTGTCCAAGAAATTTGTAATTTGAGTATTATTTGCAGAGGTTTTCGATGTATATACATTTTGATAATATTGAGCAAATCTTTTATTTATATCTTTAGGTAGTGTTATTAATTCCCCTTCGTCTGATTTAATTTTAGTAATTGTATTTTATGTTTCCCGTTTTTTCAGTTGGCGTGCTAAGAGTTTATGTGGTTTTTCACCAAATTCAAAAAATCTTGCTTTGTAATTTGAAATAATCTTATTATTCTGGACGATAAAAAAAATATTTAATTTATATTTTAATATTGTTATCTTATTGTGTTTATCTATGGTTCGTTCTTTAGCATTTTCTAAATCTAATTGTCTAATTTCTTCTTCTAACTGTAATTGTTCAGTATTATTCTTTTTATTTTGGAAAGCTTGATATGAGATTATAGTTCCTCTAATAAATGCCTTAAAAGTTTCCCATAATAAGGAGGGTGAAATATCTGGTGTATCATTTGTCTCAAAGAAAATTTTCATCTACTCTTTTAAACATGTACACACTTGTGAGTTGTTTAAGATTTGGGGGTTAAACCTCCAAAACGATTTTTTTATCAGGCATTCCTTCTAATTTTAAAGAGAAAATTAACGGGGAATGATCAGAAAGAATACTATTGTGGTATTTAGCATTATATGTGTATGGAATTAATTTTGACCACTAAGAAATAATCAATACGTGAATATGTTTTATGTACCGCTGAATAAAATTAATATTCTCTACCTACTGGGTTAGCGATCGTCCATGCATCTGTCATATTGGTATTTTTCATGTATGTATTTAGGAGTTCAATAGTTTTAGATTTTATGTTACTCCTTTTTCGTTTTGCAGATTTATTCAAATATGGATCTAAAACACAATTCAAATCTTTCCCCTATTACCAAATTTTGATAGTTAAGTTCTGAAATTGTATCCAGAATTTTACTAAAAAAATGAGGGTTGTCAAAATTAGAAGCATAAATATTTACGTGGAGTAGAATAAATTTCTCCCGTGACTATGGCGTACCTCCCCTCTTTATCTGCTATGGTATTCTTTAATTTAAATGGTATACCTTTACGAATGATAATGGCCGTGCCTCTAGATTTTGAAGTAAATGAAGAGTAGTATGTTTGCCCTATCCAATTTGACTTCAGTCTTATCTGTGTTTGATATTTCAGATGCGTCTCTTGTAAGAAAATTACATCACTATTTAAGCTTTTAATTGGGCAAAGATCTTACACCTTTTAATTGGTAAATTAGCGCCCCTTATATTCCAACTGCAGAACGTGATTCCTCCAGTTTTCTTTTGTTTATAGTCTTGCATTATGGATCATGTTAATACCTTTACTTCATATGGTGCAACCAAAAACCTCATTACTCTAGTTGAGGGATGATCATCCCCAGCTGTTAAATTTTGTTGGCATCTCCCCTTCACAATAGACCTTGAAAAAGACCAGAAAGTGTGGAGTCGTGAAAAGATAATTAACAAACAAAAAGTGATATTATAATATCCAAAAATGAAGATATTATAATTAAAAACAAACCACCAACAGGTGATAAAAATTCATATCGACTTTCGCAGGTGTTTTTATATGTTTCGCTCTGCCCTCTTGAACAATTATTATTAATTGTAAGCGAGAGCGATACAAAGTTAAAAAGTATATATATAAAATAAAACGCACTCCGATAGATAGATTAGAAATGTATCTTCAAAAAGGAAAAACAAAATAAAACAAAATTTCCAACATTAAATATATACTTAGATATAACAGTGATTAGGTTAATTATATATTCATATCTATCGATATTCCAAGATCTATTACAATTAAGTCTCAAACTTTTGTATCAGACAACAGCAGGCTCCAAGGGGTTAACCTTGGAACCTGCTGTTGTCCGACACAAAAGCCCCAAGTACTTCCAAGTACCCTTGGATAACTTTCAAGTATCTGAGTCTCCTCCCCTCCCCTTTGCGCGCAATTTAAACTAAATCTACTATATCCATAACAATTGTTAGTATGTTAATACTTATCAATCATATTTAACTCGTTATTCTAATATTTAGCAAGTAATTAACATGATGAAATAAACAACAGCCATTGTTACGCTATGCCTTAATATTACACCATTTTATTAATTATATTTTATGTAAGTATATAATTGTGTGTTTCTTAAATCATAAGTTTCTATATACCAGTCCACTGGTAATATTTTTCCATATTCTCAAGTTATTTGCTAAAATACGAGTTGGAAGACGGGGGAGTTCTATAAATAACTACCGAAGCTGTATTTAATTGTGTGTTATCAGAAGTCCTGCTGATAACAGAGAATTACGGCAGGTTTAAATGAAAAAAGTGAAAACTCGCCAGAAGCCTGCGAAAGCTGCTGCAAGACCTGCTACAAGGGCTTATTTGAAAAAAAAACCTGGAAAGACTCCTCAATCCCATCAAGCATCAGCTGGAAGGTCAGAAGAAGAAGCTGACTTTCCAAATCCATCTGCAAATATTACTTCAATGGAGGAACAAAGGGAACAAATGGAACAACTGGAAAAGTCAGTAACAGCTTCAGTCACAGAAAACATCTGTAAAGTGATACGAGAGGGGAATGTCGCGCTGGACAAAAGCCTCTCTGAAAAAATTAAACAAGGTAATGATAAACTGATGGGGAAAATTGACGACTTAGCCAAAAGGGTGGTCGAAATTGAGGAGGATTTAAACAATAAAATTAAGCGGGTTGATAAGAACTGTAATAAAAAGCTGGACGCGATGTCAAAGTCCACTGAAACGGCTATGGAAGGAATGGATAATACGTTAACAGAGATGGCTAAGGAGATAAAGAGAATAAAAAAGGAACAAGAAAGTAATGGGAGGGAGCTTGCTAAAATGAAGTATAAATGTATGGACTTGGAAGCAAGATCGAGGAGGCAGAACTTGAGGATATTTGGAGTAAAAGAAGGAAAGGAGAGTGGACAAAACTTTCAGGAGTTTGCTGGCAACTTACCCAAACAAGTACTTAAGCTGTCTGAAGCCCCGAGAATACTTATGGTTCACCGGGTCCGACGTAAGGCTCAAGCAAGCTCAAATGCCCCCCCAAGACAGATTATTCTGAAATTCTATGATATTTCAACCCTGGAAGAAATTATGAAAAATATTCCATATGGGGTGAATTTGATGTTTGGAGAAGACAAACTAAGATTCTTCCGTAATTTTCCAGCTGAAGTCATGGAAAAGAGGGACAAGTTTACAAACACGAGAAGGCTACTGAAGGAGGTCAAGGGAGTAAGATATGGGATAGTATATCCCGCGAAATTGAGAATTACTTATAACTCTGTCGAACGTGGATTCACGGATCCAGCAGAGGCATTTAAATGTGCACAAAGTATCACACAGGAGGCCTACTGATAATTAGGAGTTGGTCTTCCACAATAACACAGAAGAAAGGATTGTGTTTCCCTTTTTTCTTTAACATTCAAAAAAGACTGCTCTGGTTAAGATGGCGAATTTTCATCGAGGCGTTGTCTAGACATCTTATCTTTGGAATGTCAATTCAAGGTCGGATTTTATGTTTCATTTCAACAAAGGATTGGAAAAGAAAAAAACGGTGGTGTTCCATCCTTCTTATCCACAAAGAAGAATCCAGCTCCTGCAGGTGAAGAGGAAGGTCTGATGATCCTAGCAGCAAGGACGTCGTCAATGTACTGTTCCATGGCGAGCCGCTCAGGTGAAGACAAGGAATAAAGACGACCCTTAGGAGGCGCTGTACCTGGCAGAAGGTCAATGCAGCAGTCGTATGGACTCTGTGGCGGAAGAGAGGTGGCCTTGGCTTTGTTGAACACATTCAAGATAACATGAGCGAACCTTGGTGAGATGTGGAAAATCCCCCTCCTTTGAACGGGAAGGCTGATGGAGGGTGGACCTGGAAGATCCCAGCAAACTGCTCCATGATGGATCCTTTCAAGACTCAGGAGAAGAATCATGTAGATAGACGAGTTTACAGTTATTTCCCCAAGAAATTACTTCCCCAGTACCCCAGTTCATGTGAGGATTATGGTAAGACAGCCAAGGGAGCCCCAAAACTAGAGGATGAAGGGAACAGTTGAGGAGCTGAAAACTGAAACATAGAAACATAGAAATTAGGTGCAGGAGTAGGCCATTCGGCCCCTCGAGCCTGCACCGCCATTCAATATGATCATGGCTGATCATCCAACTCAGTATCCCGTACCTGCCTTCTCTCCATACCCTCTGATCCCCTTAGCCACAAGGGCCACATCTAACTCCCTCTTAAATATAGCTTGCAGGGAATGCCACTTGCAATGCACTAACAATTGTACAGTAGTGAGTTGACGAGAGGAACGGCTCATAGGAGTGGTACAGCTCACCAATGTCGTCTCTTTCATTGGTGAGCGTTGTCTTTTACTGAACAGCCGTTCAACAAATGTCCCAGTTCACCACAGTAAAACCACCTCTCCTCCCTTAGGCGGCGCTGCCGTTCCTCCGGGCTGAGTTTGGCTCGTCCCACCTGCATGGGCTCCTCCGATGAGAAAGGTGGCGCTGTCGGCTGACTGGACCGGCCGAGAAGGACGAAGCCCCGACCGGACGGCGAAGGGCGACGCTGCCGCCACTGTTAGGAGGAGGACCAAACTGCCGCCGATCTCCTCTCTCGCTCTCTTTCTCTGAGCCTAGCGTCAATTTGGACAGCCAGGGAAATCATAGAGTCGAAGTCGGAAGGCAGGGTTAGTGGAGCCAACTGATCCTTGATAGCTTCAGACAATCCATTGCGAAAAGCATCCAGCAAAGCAGACTCATTCCATCCACTCTTAGCAGCAACAGTTCAATAGCAAAATCCATAACTGAGCGATTACCTTGTTTCATGGAGACCAGGTTCTGTGAAGCCTCTCGGCCAGGATTGGAGTGATCAAACGTGCGGGACAGAGCTTCCATGAACAGGATCGACGTCTGGCAACCAGGAGAATTCCGAGCTCATTCCGCCGTGGCCCAAGCCTCCGCTCTACCCGACAGGTGCGTGATGATCAAGGCTACCCTTGATCGTTTTGATGGAAAGGAAACCGCTTGAAGTTCAAAATGCAGCCCACACTGAATCAAAAAAGGTCTACACCTCTCCGATCCCCTCCGAAAAGTGTTCTGGTCTTGCCAAGTGAACGAATGGAGACGTTGCGGCAGCCGTGGCCATCGGAGCCCCTGCAGACACAGACAAGGAAGCAGACTTGGCAAGCACGGGAGCCGCAGTAGGAAACAAAGAATTCAGCCGAGCAATCGGGTCTTCAAATCGAGAACTAATAGTGTTCACCGATGTCCGCCTGGAACTCCTGCAGACGCTCGCCGAGATACCGGAACCTGGCGACGATCGAGGTGAGTTGACCCTCGAAATGCGAGATGCGCTCCTCTTGCTTCTGGAGCGCTGCACATAAAGGATCAGAGCCCGCTGCGTCCATTATTGGCCAGTTCGTACTGTCAGAACTGAACGAGGAGGAGGACACAAATGCAGGCTCGGACACAGGCAGAGTATTCAGAGTTTAAACGGTCCAAGTTGGTACACAGGTAAGCAAGCACAGAAGCAACAGTATAATCTAGCAGCAGGCAAAAACAATGGTTGAAAAACAGGCAATGGTCGAGTTCACAGTCACAATATTTCTAGAGCTGGAACGAGGTGATACCAAGTAGCATACACAACGAACTGACAATGAGAACTAAAACACAAAGAGCTTAAATACAGACTTAACAGGGGATAACGACACGTAGGTGAAACACATCAGGGTGGGGCCAACAATCACATGAGGGTAAACGACCTGACAGGAAATGGGACCTGAAACAAGAGGAGATGTGAGACACCAAAATAAAACAAGAATGCAAACTCTAATACTAAAAACCAATAACTAGAAACTAGATCTAACGCGAGATCTGACACTAACTCCATCCAATCCCTCTAAACCCCATGTAAACCCTTCTAAACCCCGCTAAATCAACTAACCCCATCTAAACCCGTATAAACATATAAATCCCTCTAAATCCCTTTAAACCCCCTCTAACCCCATATAAACCAATGTAAACCCTTCTAAATCCCTCGAAACCCCACTAAGTAAACAGCTCGAAACCCCTCGAAACACCCTCTAAATCCCTCTAAACCCCCTCCAAAACCCTCAACCAATCTAAACCCCCTCTAAAACCCTCAACCCCTCTAAACACACTCTAAATCCTTCTGAACCACCCTAAACTCTGAAGCTCAACACCGTTCTAAAGCCCCTCTAACCTCCCATAAACCCCTCTGGACCCCTCTAAATCCCTCTAACCCCCTGTACACCCCTATAAACCCTCTAAACCCCGTCTAAATCCCTCCAACTCCCTCTTAACACCACTATACTCCCTCTAAATCCCACAAAGCGCCTCTAAACCCCTTCTAACCCCATCTAATCCCTCTACACCCAATGCAAACGCCTCTAAACCCCCCTAAATCAACACTAAACCCATCTAAACCCCCTATAACCCCCGTATAAATCACTCCAACCCCCTGAAAACCTCTGTAAACCTTTCTAAACCGCTCTAAACCCTCTAAAGGCGGTGCAGGCTCGAAGGGCTGAATGGCCTACTCCTGCACCTAATTTCTATGTTTAAACTCCCCCTAAACCCGTATAAACCCCGCTACATCCACTCGACATCCCCTCTACATCCCCTCTAAACACTCTGTAAACCCCTCTAAACCCCTCGATACCCCATATAAACCATCCAAACCCCCCGATAAATCCCTATAAAACCCTTAACCCCACTAACCCCCTCTAAAACCATCGAAACGCCTCTAAAACCCTTCTAACTCCCTTCTAAACCCATCTAATTCCTCTAAACCCCATAAAACCCTTCTAAACCCCGCTAAATCAACTCTAACCCCATCTAAACACCTATAAACCTATAAATCCCTCTAAACCCTTTAAACCCGCTATAAATCTCTCTAAATCCCCGAAAACCTCAGTAAACCTTTCTAAACCGCTCTCAACCCCTCTAAACCTGTCTAGGCCACCTAACCACGTATAAACCCCTCCAAGACCGCTCTAAACCACTTCTAAACAACCTCTAAACAACTCTGAACCCCACTACTCCCCTCTATATACCCTTTAAACCACTCCAAACCCCCTTTAAACGCCAATGTGAATCTTTCTAAACCGCTCTAAACCCCCCTAAACCTCTCTAAAACCTCAATAAACACATGTAACCCCCCCCTAAACCCATCTAAACCCCACTACCCTCGAAACCCCTCTAATCCCCTCCGAACTCCACTAAATCCCCTCTACATCCCTCAGAACACCCTGAACCCTCTCTAAACCCTACTGCACACCGTATAAAGCCCGTATAAACCCTCTAACCCCCTCTAACCCCCCTCTAAACACCTCTTAGCCCCATTAAACCCCGTCTAAATCCCTCAAAACGCCTCTATAACCAGTCTAATCCTATCTAATCCCTCTAAACCCCATATAAACCCCTCTGAACCACCACTAAATCAACTCAAACCCATCTAAATCCCTCTAAACCTCCTATGAATCCGTCTAAACCCCTCTAAACCACCTCTAAACCCCTGAAAACCACTGTAAACCCTTCTAAAAAACCTAAACCCCTCTAAACGCCCAGTAAACCCCTCTAAACCCGTCCAAACCCCCTCTAAACCCCTTTAACCCACCTACCCCCTCTAAAACCCATCTAAACCTCTATAATCCCCTCTGAATACGCTTTAAGCCACTAAATCCCTCTCAACCCCATTTAAACCCCCTCCAACAGCGTCTAAACCCGCTCTAAATCCCTCAAAACCTCACTAAACGGACCCTGAATCCCTGACAACCGTTCTAAAGCCGCTCTAGCCTCCCTTAAACCCGTTCTAAATCCCTCTAGACCACACTAAACCTCCTCTGAACCTCAAAACCGTTCTAACCTCCCCCTAAACCCCTCTAAATCCCTCCAACTCCCTCTTAACCCCAATAAACTCCCTCTAAATCCCACAAACCGCCTCTATACCTACAAGAACCCCATCTAATCCCTCTAAACCCAATACAAATGCCTCTAAACCCCCTTAAATCAACACGAACCCAATATAAACCCCCTATAACCCCACTATAATTCACTCTAAACGCCTGAAAACCTCTTAAAACCTTTATAACCCGCTCTAAACCCTTCTAAACGTCCCCGAAACCCGCCTAAACCAAGACTCCTCTAAACCGCCCGAATCCACCTCTAAACACCTCTGAAGCCCTCTAACCCCCTCTAAACACACTCTAAACCCATCTAATCCCCTTTAAACACCTCTGAACCCACCTAGTCCCCTCAAAACCACTCCAAACCCCCTTTAACCCCCGATAAGCCACTGTGAACCTCTCTAAACCCCCATACACCTCTCTAAACCCCCAATAAACACTTCTAAACCCCTCTAAACCCCTCTCAACCCCCTCTAAACCCCTCTACCCTCTAAACCCCTCTAATCCATTCTGATCCCAACTAAATCCACTCTACATCCCTCAGAACCCCCTAAACCCTCTCTAAACCCTCCTGCACACCGTCTAAAGCCCCTATAAACCACCTAACCCCGTCTAAGCCCTTTTAAACCCATCTTAGCCCCAGTAAACCCGCTCTAAATACCTCAAAACGCCCGTATAACTCTTCTAATCATATCTAATCTCTCTAAACCGCATATAAACCCGTCTGAACCCTCCCTAAATCAACTCGAAACCCATCTAAAACCCTACAAACCTCCTATAGATCCGTCTAAACCCCTCTAAACCACCTCTAAACCCCTGAAAACCGCTGTAAACCCTTCTAAAAAAACCTAACCCCCTCTAAACGCCCAGTAAACCTCTGTAAACCCGTCCAAACCCCCTCTAAACCCCTTTAACCCATCTAAACCGCCCTCTAAGCCCCCTCTAAACCTCTCTAATCCCCTCTAAATACGGTTTTAGCCACTAAATCCCCCTAAACGCCTCTTTAAAACCCTCTAAACCCGCTCTAAATCCCTCTAAACCTCACTAAACTCACTCTGAATCCCTGACAACCGTTCATAGGCCCCCATAACCCCCCATAACCCCCCTTAAACCCCTCTAAACCCGCTCTAAACCAAACTAAACTTCCTCTGATCCTCAAAACCGTTCTAAAACCCCTCTAACCTACCCTAAACCCCTCTAAAGCCCTCCGAACTCCCTCTAACTCCCTCTAAACCTCCTCTAAACCACTATAAACCCTCTAAACCCCCTATCAACCCATCCAGCTCCCTCGTAACCCCTCTAAACTCCATCTAAATCCCACAAACCGCCTCTAAATCTATTCGAACCCCATCTAATTCCTCTAAACCAAAATCAAACGCATTTAAAACCCCCCTAAATCAACACTCACCACACCTAAACCCCCTATAACCACCCCCCTTTAAATCACTATAACCCCCTGAAAACCTCTGTAAACCTTTCTAACCCGCTCTAAACCCCTCTGAACGCCCCCGAAACCCGTCTGAACCCGTCGAAGACCCCTCTAAGCCGCTCTAATCCACCTCTAAGCACCTCTGAAGCCCTCTAACCCCCTCTACCCTCTAAATCCATCTAATCCCCTCTGAACCCCACAAAATCCCCTCGACATCCCTCAGAACCCCCTAAACCCTCTCTAAACCCTCCTGCACACCCCCTATAAACCCGCTAAACCACCTATAAACCCCTCTAAACCCCTCCTAGCACCAGTAAACCCCCTCTAAATCCCTCAAAACGTCTCTATAACCCTTCTAACCCTATCTAATCCTTGTAAACCACATAGAAACCCCTCTGAATCAACTCTAAACCCATCTAACCCTCTATAAACCTCATATAAAACCCTCTAAACCCCTCGGAACCACCTCTAAACCCCTGAAAACCACTGTAAACCATTCTAAAACCACCTACACCATTTTACACGACCAGTAAACCCCTCTAAACCAGTCCAAACCCCCTCTAAACCCCTTTAAACCATCTAAACCCCCTTGAAACCCCTCTAATCCCGTCTAAATACCCTTTAAGCCACTCTAAATCAATCTAAACCTCCTCTAAACCCTCCTAAATCCGCTCTAAATACAAACCTCACTAAACCCACTCTGAATGCTGAAAACAACACTATGCTCCCCCTATCCTCCCCTAAACCCATCTAACCCCCTCCAAACCCCCTCTAAATCCCTTTAAACTCCTCTAAACTCCAATAAACCCCATCAGAACTGCTCAACACCGTCTAATGCCCTCTAAATCACCCTATAACTCGCTAAACCCCTCCCAACACATCTGAACACCTCTGAACCCCTCCAACCCCAATCTGAACCCTTTAAACTCCTCTAAATCCCTATTAACCCCACTAAATCCCCTCTACATCAAACCCCTACGAACCCTCACTAATCCCCTCCAAACCCCCTCCAAACCCCTTCTAAACCCACGAAACCCCATCTAAATCCCTCAAAACGCCTCTAAAACCCTTCTAACCCCCATCTAATCCCTTTAAAACCCATATCGAGCCATCTAAACGCCCCTAGATCAACTCTAAACCCATCTAAACCCCTATAAACCTATTATAGGTCCATCTAAACCCCTATAAACCACGTCTAAACCACTGAAAACAATTGTAAGCCCTTTAATACCCCTCTTGGCGCCCTTTAAACAAATCTAAAACCCACTAAACCCCTCTAAACACCCTTTAATCCCATCTAAACCCCCTCTCAACCCCATCTGAACCACTATAATTCCCTCTATATGCCCTTTAACCCAGTCTCACCCCATCTAAACACTATCGCAAACACTCTAAACCCTCTGAACCCCTTCTAATCCCTCAAAACCCCATACAACGATCTAAATCCCCCTAAATCAAGTATACCCATCTGAAGCCCCTTTAAACACGCTATAAATCCCACTAATCCTCTCTACGCCCCATCTAAACCCCTCTAAATCATTGTAAACCCTTCTACATCCTTCTAAACCCTTCTAAACGCACCCTAACCCCCTCGAAACCCCTCCAAGCCCGCCTCTAAACCCTTCTAAGCCCCCCTCTAAACCGCCTCTAAGCAACTCTAAAATCCTCTAAAACCCTCTAAACACACTCTAAACCCATCTAAACCCCTCTAAAACCCTCTAAACCCCACTACTCCCCTCTAAATACCCTCACTCAAAACCGTTCTAAATCCCTCTAACCACCCCTAAATGCCTCTAAACACCTCTAAACCCCTCTAAATCACTCTTAACGCCTTGAAACCAATCTAAACCACAACTAAACCCCACTAAACACCTCTAAATCCCATTAACCCCCTCTCGATTCCTCAAAACCCCTCTAAACCCCCTCTAACCCCCTCTAACCCCCCTAAACCCCTCCAAACCCCTCTAGACAATCTAAATCCCTCTAAACACCTCCAAACGCCTCTATACCCTCTAATCCACTCTACACCATCTAAACCACTCCAGACCCCCTCTAAACCCTTCTAAACCCCTCTAAACCCGCTCTAAATCCCTCTAAATCCCATTAAACCCCATCTGAATCCCTCAAAAGCCCCCCTAAACCCTTCTAAACCCCAACCTCCCCTAAAACCCTCTAAACCCCTTATAAACACATCTAAACCCATCCGAACCAATTCTAAACCCCTCTATACTCCTCTAAACCCCTCTAAACCTCACTACACCCCTCTATATCCCTCAGAAACATTCTAAACCCATTCTAACCCGCTCCAAACCCACTATAAACCCTTTGAACCCCTCTACATCCATCTAAACCCCTCTTAACCCCACTAAATCCCATATACATTCCCCAAAACCCTTATAAATCCTCTCTAAACCCCTCTAAAACACCTTACCCCACTAAACTCCCTCTCAATCCCACTAAACGCCTGTACCCCCCTTTAATCCCATCAAATCCCTCTAAAGCCCTTAAAAGCCCCTCTAAACCCCTCTAAACTCCCCTCTAACCCTTGAAAACCAGGGTAACCGCTTCCAAATACCTATAAACCCCTCTAAACGCCCCAAAACCGCTCTAATCCCCTCCAAGCCCACTCTAAACTCCTCTGAACCAAATCTAAACAACTCTACAACCATCTAAACCCCTCTAAATACACTCTAATCACATCTAAACCCCGCTAAAACCCACTAAACCATTACTCCCCTCTAAATCACTCTAAATCCCCCTCTAAACCCCCTCTAAACCCCCCATAAACCCCTCAAAACCCCTGTAACCTCTGAACCCCTCAAAACAATCCTAAAGCACCTCTGAACCAATCTATACCCATCTAAACCCCTCGAAATCCCCTCTAAATACCTCTAAACGCCGCTAAACCCACCTAAACAACCTCTAAACCTCTCTCTAAACCAAAACCCGTCTAAACCCCATTAGAACATCCCCATATACCCCTCTAAACGCCTCGAAACCTTAAACCCCTCTAACCCCCAAACCACCTCTAAACAACTCTAAAACCCTCTAAACCCCTCTCACCACCTTAAACCCATCTGAACATCTCTAAAACCCTCCAAACCCCTCTACTCCCTTCTGAATACCCTCTAGACCACTAAAACCCCTCTAATCCCGCTCGAAATACCTCTAAACCCCATTAAACACCATCTGAATCCTTCAAAGCCGTTCTAAACCTCTCTCAACCCCTTTAAATCCCCTCTAAATCCCCAGAACCCCCCTAAACCCCCTCTAAGCCCATCTAACCCCACTCTAAACCCCATATAACCCACTCTAAACCCCTCTAACCCCATTAAACTTCTTGTAAATCCCTCAAAACGCCCTCTAAACTCATCTAATTCCCACTAAATACCCCTTAAACCACTCCAAATCCCTCTAAACCCCCTCTAAACCCCACTAAACCACTCTAAACCCCCACTAAACCCCTCTAAACCCATCTAAACAAGCACTAAACCCCGTCTGAAATCCTCAAAACCCCTCTAAACCCCCTCTAACCCCTTCTAAACCCACTAGAAACCACCTGTAAACCACTGTATCCCACTCTCAACCCTCTAAACACATCTAAACCCCTCTAAACCCCTCTAAACATCTAAACCCCTCCAAACCTCTATTAACCCCATTAAGTTCACTCCACATCCCTGAAAACCCCTATAAACCCTCTCTAACCACCCATAACCCCTCTAAACCCCATATCAACCTAAACCCCCCTCTTGCCCCTCAAAAGCCCGCTTTACCACACTAAACTCCAAATCCCACAAAACCTCTTCTAACCCCATCTAATCCCTCTAAACCCCATACAACCCCTCAAAACCCCCCTAAATCAACTCTAAATCCATCTAAACACCCTATAAGCCCCATATAAATCCATCGAAACCCCTCTAAACCCCCTCTGAACCCCCGAAAACCACTGTAAACCATCTAAACACTTCTAAACCCCTCTAAACGCCCCCTAAAACTCTCTAAACACAAGAAAGCCCCCCTCTAAACCCCATTAAACCACTTCTAAACAATTCTAAAATCGTCTTAATCCCTGTAAACACCCATCTAACCTCCTCGAAAACCCTCTAAACCCCCCTAATCTCCTCTAAATACCAAACCATTAAACCCAGAGTGCCACTCCAAAACCATTCAAACCAGCTCTAAATGCATCAAACCCCATTAAACCCCCTCTTTCCCTCAAAACAGTTCTGAACCCCATCCTCCCCTAAACACCTCTAAGCCCCTTTAAAACCATCGAAACCACCTATAAACATATCTAAACATATCTGAACCACTTCTAAACCCCTCTACACCCCACCAAGTCCCGTCTACATCCCTCAGAACCCCTCTAAACCCTCTCTAAACTCCTCTAAACCCCCACTAAACCCCCTGTGAACACTCTTAATCCCCTGCAAACCCCTCTAAACTCCACTTAACCCCACTAATTCCCTTCTAAACCCCACTGAAACCCTTCTATACACAGCTACCTCCAACCCCCATATAAACCCCCTAAACACCCTCTAACCCCATTTAAACCCCTCCTAACCCCACGAAACTCCCTCTAAGTCTCACAAAGCGCCCATAAACCACTTCTAATCCCATCTATTCCCTCTAAACCCTATACGAACCCCTATAAAACACCCTAAATCAACTAAACCCATCTAAACCCCATATAAACCCCGCTATAAATATCTCTAACATCTTCTAAACCCCTTCAAAACCGTTGAAAACTACTGTAAGCAGTTCTAAACCCCTCTAAATAACTCCAAGCCCCATCTAAGCTTATCTAAACAAATCTAAAACCCTCTAAACCCCTCCAAACACACTATGAACCCCATCAAACCCCTCTAAACCCACTAAACCCCTCTAAATCCCTCTAAACCCCTCTAAATCCAACTAAATCCCCTCTACATCCCTGAAAACCCCTCTATCCCCTATCTGAACCTCTCCAAAACCCCTCTAAACCCGAATAAACCCTCTAAACCCCCTCTAACCCCTCTACCCCCGCTACACCCTCTAAATATCCTTTACACCCCTCTAAACGCCCCCTAAAGCCATCTAAACCCCTCCAAGCCCACTCTAAACCCACTCTAAACCCCAATAAGGCCTCTAATCCCCTCCAAATACAATTTAAACAACTGTAAACGCCTATAAACCCCTCTAAACCCCCCCCCCCGAATTCCTCAGAACCCCTCACAACTCCCTCAACCCACTCTAAATATCCTTTAAACCCCTGCAAACGCCAAATAAACCCCCTAAATCCATCCAAAGGCCTCTAAGCATATCTAAACCCATCTAATCCCCTCGAAACCCCTCTTATCCCCATTAAACCCCATCTAAACCCTCTGTAAACACAGTTTAAGCCCTTTCTAAACACCTCTAATCCCCTCTAAATAACCTTCAAACCACTTTTCCCCTCTAAACCCTCTAAACCACTTGAAACCCATCTAAACCCCCATATAAACCCCTGCAAACCTCACTAAACCTCTCTCTGAATTCCTTAAAAACAATCAAATTCCCTCTAACCCTCTCTAAACCCCCTTGAAACCCCTGTAAACCACTGTAAACCCCTCTAAACCGCCCGAAACCCTTCTAAACCCCGCTGAAAATATCTAACCCCCTCTAAACCCCTCTAAACCTTCTAAACACATCTAAACCCTCTAAACCCCTCTAAACCCTCTAAACCTCACTAAATCCACTCTGCATCCAACAGAACCCCTCTAAACTCTCTCTAAACTCCTCTATACCCCCACTAACACCCCTATAAACTATCTAAACCGCCTCTAAATACTCCTAACCCCACTAAACTCACTCTAAATCCCTCAAAACGCCTCAAAACGCCCTTAACCGCATCTAATCCAAATCCCTATAAACCCTCTAAACACCCTCTAACCCCATCTAAGCCCCTCTTAACCCCACGAAACTTCCTATAAATCCCACAAAGCGCCTCTAAACCCATTCTAATCCCATCCAATCCCTCTAAACCCTATACGGACCCCTCTAAACCCCCTGTCAAATAAACCCATTTAAACCCAATTAAAGCACCTATAAATTTCTCTAAACCCCTCTAAACCCCCTCAAAATCCCTGAAAACCACTGTGAGCCCTTCTAAACCCGTTGAAACGCCACCAAGCCCCTTCTAAACTCCTCTAAACCACATCTAAACAACTATAAAACCCTCTAAGCCCCTCTAAACATACTCTAATCCCCTCAAACCCCCCTAAACCCTCTGAACCCATCTAATCCCATCTAAACCCCTCTCAACACCACTAAATCACCTCTACATTCTTCAGAACCCCTCTATTCACTCTCTAACCCCTTCAAAAGCCACTCTAAACCCCAATAAACTCTTTAATCCCCCCTCTAAATCCATCTAACCCCCTCTAATCCCCTCTAAATATAATTGAAACCACTCCAACCCACTGTAGACGCCATCTGAACCCCTCGAAACATCTGAAAACCACCGTAACCCTTCTAAACCGCTCTAAACCCCCTAAATGCCCCCCTAAAGCCCTCCAATCCCATCCTAGCCCCCCTCTAAACCACTCTAAACCAATCTAAACCCTCTAAACTCCCTCTAAACCCCCATAATCCCCTCCAAATGCCGTTTAAAACCCTCTAAATCCCACGAAACCCCCTGGGAAGTCATCAAAAACCCTCAAACCACCCTCGAACCCACACTAAATCTCCATTAAACGCTCTGTAAATCCCCTATAAAACCTCCTAAATCCCTCCAAACCCCTCTAAGCTCATCGAAACCCATCTAAACCCCATAATACCCCTCTTAACCCAAACTAATCTAAACCCTTTAGCCCCCCTAAACCCCCTCTAAATTCCTCAAAACGCCTTTAAAAGCCTTCTAACCCCACCTAATCCCTCTAAACCCCATATTACCCCCTCTAAACGCCCCTAAATCAACTAAACCCATCTAAACTCTCTATAAACCTCCTCTAAACCTCTCTAAACCAACTCTAGTCCTCTGAAAACAACTGCAAGCCTTTCAAAACCCCTCTAAACCACTCTAGATGCCCTCTAAACACATCTAAAACCATCTAAACCATCTAAACCCTCTGTAAACCCCTTCTAAATCCCTATAATCTAAATACACTTTAAACCAGTAACCCCATCTAAACCTCCTCAAACCCTCTAAATCACTCCAAACACCGCTAAACCCGCTCTAAATCACTCTAAACCCCTCTAAACCCCCTCTAAACGCCTCTAAAGCCATCTAACCCCCTCAAGACACATCTTATCCCCTCTAAACCCCTCCAACCCCCTCTATATCCCTATTAACCCCACTAAATACCCTCTACATACCTCAAACCCCCTATAAACCTTGCCTAAACCACTCTAAACCCCCTCTAAACCCCATAGCCATCTGAACCCCTCTAAAACATTCTAAACCCCACTACACCCCTCTAAATCCCTCTAAACCTCATTGAACCCCCTCTGAATATATCAAATGGTTTAGAGGGGGCTAGGAGGGGATTGGAGGGCTTTAGGGGGCATTTAGAGGGGTTTAGAGCGGTTTAGAAGGGTTACGGTGGTTTTCAGATGTTTCGAGGGTTCAGATGGCGTCTACAGTGGGTTGGAGTGGTTTCAATTATATTTAGAGGGGATTAGAGGGGGTTAGAGGGATTTAGAGGGGGGATTAGAGAGTTTATTGGGTTTTAAACCCCAACCGCCCCTAATCCCCTCTAAACCCCTGTAAAGCCATCCAAAACCCTCTGAACCCCCTATAAACACATCTAAACCCATCTGAACCATTTCCACACCCCTATATACTCCTCTATACACTTCTAAACCCCATTAAACAACTCTAAACCCCATAAAATCCCAACTACATCATAAACCCTCTAAACCCTCTCCAAACACCACTGAACCCCTATAAACCCCATATAATCCCTCTAAACCCAATCCCCTCTAAACCCCTCTTAACCCCACTACACCCCCTCTAAACCCCACTAAACCCCTCTGAATCCCTCAAAATCCCTCTGCCCTCTAATCCTCTCTAATCCCCTCTACATCCCGCAGACCCCCTCTAAACCCTGCTCTCAAATTCCCTCAAAACGCCCCTAAACCCCCTAACCCCCATATAAACTAGCAATGTTATAAAATTTTGAGATTTTAAAAATCAAGTCTGCAATTTATCCCATCAGATAAAGCATAAAAATAAGTTTAATTTGACACCTAATTCACTTTCATATCTTCAGTATTAAGAAAGTTATGGCCATTGTTATACTCGGAAATTAGCATCTTGTTCCCCATTGCCTTTCAATTTACTTAACTCAAAAGCTGTGATCTGGATCAGCTAAAAGCCCATACCTTTCGTAAAAATTAAGAGAACTCAATGAAATTTTCAGTTATTATAGATTGAAGCATTCTGAAATAAATATGAAACAATCTTACTTGGATGACCTGAAATTAAAGCATATAATTAGTTAGTTATCTAATTGTAGCTAATTAAAAAATCCAATGAGTAGTTCTAAACATCTATCCATTTCTTAAGAAAAGATGAACTTTTTTTTAATTGCCTGTGTCCAAATAACATTCACACAATAATCCACAATATAACATAATTTTTAAATCTCATTTTCATGAATTTCTGGGCCAAATGGAAGGAATTTAGTGTTTGATTCCTGTAAATTAATGGCCATTCGAATCAACTAGCAAGTGGGTTTTAGTGGAATGCGGTGGATTGGAACGTTGCGGTTAGCGGTGAAGTCGGGAGGAAAATTACTGTTTGTTCATACATTTTTTGGGACCCCATTTCGCAACATGAAAATGTTATTAAAGCCTCCCGAAAAAACAACTTTTAATATAAAAATAAACTATTTACCTGTTTTTCTCCCCTACGCAAAATCCTTCCGGTTGTCGGCGCTCACGGCTTTTGAAGGTGATTTTTAAATTACTCTAGTTAATAAATAATTTAGAGTAATTTAAAAATACCTTCATTCATGAAATGTCGGAGCGATTTTTCTTCCGCAACGAAATCACCCGATATGGATCGATTTTTCCTGCCTGTGGAAAACGGCACTTTAAGCCCGCCCCCCTCTGAAAGGCGCCAAAGTCACGCACACGGGGAGCGGCGGAACTGCAGCGCTGCTCAAGGTAAGTTTTGTAACATACCTATATAAACCCACTAAACCCAATCCCCTCTAAACTCCTCTTAACCCCACTAAACCGCCTCTAAAACCCTCTAAACCCCACTAAACCCCCTCTGAATCCCTCAAAATCCCTCTGCCCTCTAATCCTCTCTAATCCACTCTGGACCCCAATAAATCCCCTCTACATCCCGCAGACCCCCTCTAAACCCTCTCTAAACCCTACTCTCAAAATCCCTCAAAACGCCCCTAAACCCTTCTAACTACACTGAATCCCTCTAAACCCTATATAAACCCCTCTGAACCCCCCGAACTCAACTCTAAACCCATCTAAACCCCTATAAAACTCCTATAAATCAATCTATACCACTTTAAACACCTGAAAACCACTGTAAACCCGTCTAAACCCATCGAAACCCCTGTAAACGCCTAGTAAATCCCTCTAAACCCCTCCAAACCCCTCTAACCCATCGAAACCCCCTCTAAACCATCTACCTCCCTCTAAATACCCCTTAGGCCACACCAAATCCCTCTACAACTCAACTAAAACCCATCTATAACCCTTCTAAACCCGCCCTAAGTCACTGTAAACCCCACTGAACCCACTCTGAATCCCTGCAAATCGGTCTAAAGCACCTTAAACCTCCCCTAAACTCCTCTAACCCCTCTAAATCCCTCTAAATGCCCATGAACCCCACTAAAGCCCCTCAGAATTCTTCAAACCCCTTCTAAACCCCATCTAACACCCCCCTAAACCCCTCCAAACACATCTCAACCCCTCTGAACCCCTCCAAACCACACTCAACCCTCTAACCCCTCTAAACCCATATTAACCCCTCTAAATCCCCTCTAAATCCCTCAGACACCTACGAACCCATCCCTAAACACATCTCAACCCCTCTAAAACCCTCCAACCCCGCAGGAAACCCCATATAAATCCATCAAAACGCCTCTAAAACCCTTCTAACCCCATCTAATCCCTCCAAACTCCATATAAACCGATCTAAACCCTCCTAAATCAACTGTAAACACATCTAAACCCTCATATAAATTCATCTGAACCCCTATAAAGCACCTCTAATCCCCTGAAAACAATTGCAAGCCCTCTAACCCCCCCCCAGACGTCCTGTAAACTAATCTAAAACCTCTAAACCCCTCTAAACCCCTTCTAAACCCATCTAAACCCCCCCTCTAACCCCCCTCTGAACCACTATAATCCCCTCTAAATACCCTTTATACCTGTCTATCCCCATCTAAACACCCTCAAACCCTCTAACCCTTCTAAATCCCTTCTAATCCCTCTATACCCCATAAAAACCCCTCTAAACAACTCTAAAATATTCTAAACCCCTCTAAACACACCTTAAACTCATCTAAACCCCTCTAAATCCCTCAACCCCACTACTCTCCTCTAAATAGCCTCACTCAAAACCGTTCTAAAGTCCCTCTAACCTCCTCTAGACGCCTCTAAACCCCACTAACCCCCCCCCCCCACATCCCTCAAACCCCTACGAACCCATCCTAAACACCTCAACCCCTCTGAACCCCTCCAAACCCCCACTAAACCCCATATAAATCCCTCAAAACGCCTCTAAACCCCTTCTAACCCCATATAATCCCTCCAAACCCCATATAACCGATCTAAACCCTCCTAAATCAACTCTAAACTCATCTAAACGCCCTGTAAACTAATCTAAAACCTTTAAACCCCTCTAAACACCTTCTAAACCCATCTTAACTCCCCTCTAACTCCCCTCTGAACCACTATAATCCCCTCTAAATACCCTTTATATAAATACCCTGTCTATCCCCATCTAAACACCCTCAAACCCTCTAACCCTTCTAAATCCCTTCTAATCCCTCTATACCCCATACAAACCCCTCTAAATCCCCCTCAATCAACTAAACCCATCTAAACACCCTTTAAACCCGCTATCAATCCCTCTAAACCCTCTAAGCCCCCTCTAAACCCCTGAAAACCATTGTAAATCCTTCTAAACTCCACTAAACCCCTCCGAAACCCCTCCAAACCCCTCCAAGCCCAATCTAAACTACTCTAAACCACCTCTCAACAACTCTAAAATCTTTTAAACCCCTCTAGACACACTCTAAACTCATCTAAACTCATCTAAAACTCTCTCAACCCCACTACTCTCCTTTAAATAGCCTCACTCAAAACCGTTCTAAAGCGCCTCTAACCTCCTCTAGACGCAAGTAAACCCCACTTAAACCCCCCTCTAAATGCCTCTGAACGCCTCTAAACCCATCGAAACCACATCTAAACCCCTCTAAGCCTCATACAAATCCCTCTAACACTCCATAAATCAACTAAACCCACCGAAACCCCCTACAAACTCCATATAAATCCCTCTGAATCCCTGAACACCACTGGAAACACCACTAAACCCGCTATAAACCCCTCTATACGCCCCCTAAACGCCTCCAAACCCCTCCAAGCCTCATTTAAACTCCTCTAAACATCTCTAAATCCCTCTAAACCCCTGTAAACACACTCTAAACCCATGTGAACCCCTGAAAAATCCTCTAAATCCCTCTACGCCCCTCTAACTACCCTTTAAAGCACCCCAATCCTCCACTACACCGCTCTAAACCACTCGAAAACCCCCTCTAAACCCGATTTAAATCCCTCTAAATCCCACGAAACTCCCTCTGAATCCCTCAAAACCGTTCTAAACCCCAACCTCCCTTAAACCCCTCTAAACCTCTGTAAAGCCACTCTAAAACCATCTAAACCCCTTATAAACACATCTAAGCCCACCTGAACCACTTCTAAACATCTCTATACTCCTCTAAACCCATCTCAACCCCTCTAAACCTCTCTAAACCCCACTAAATCCTCTCTACATCCCTCAGAACCCCTCTAAACCTTCTCCAAACACATCTAAACCCACCTGAACCACTTCTAAACACCTCTATAAACCCATCTTAACCCCACTAAACACTAATCCCCACTAAATAAAGGCAAGATGGCACCTGCGTGCGGCGGCTTTTGCGGAGCACCAGAACCTCAGCCGCAGCCGCACAGGGCGCCGCCATCTTGTAAGATAAATCTAATATTGCTTAAATTTCTTATTTGTAGTAATTTATGATAATTTTTTACTAGTAATAGTTAGTAATAATTTGTAATAATTAGTAGCAAATTGACTTGTTCAGCCAAGTTAAATCTTAGGTTATAACAGTTTAAAGTCCAATCTACCTTCCGCCAGCTATTAAATATATTCACGCCCCCAAGGATTCTTGAGTCTTCCAAGCGAATTCAAGTACTTTCTTGTGATCAGTAAAGAGAGTTTCTGTGTTCTTGTAGGTGACTCACAACTTGGCAGGGTACAGCAGTCCAAATCTTAGGTTTGGTATCTTCCTGAGAATAGCTCTTGTGTCATTGAAAAGTGCTCTTCTCTTAACAACCTCAGCAGGATAATCTCTGAAAATACGAATGTTGTCGCCTTGGAATGTTAAGTTTCTGTTGGTGGCAATTTTCGTCAAAATGTCTTCTAAAATATGGTCGTACTGCACCTTCAGTATCAGATGTCTTGGGGGGACCATATAACCATATAACAATTTCAGCACGGAAACAGGCCTTCTCGGCCCTTCTAGTCCATGCCGACCATTTAATTTCCCCTACTCCCATCTACATGCACTCAGACCATACCCCTCCATACCCTTCCCGTCCATATACCTATCCACTTCACTTATAAATGTTAAAATTGATCCTGCCTCCATCACTTCTGCTGGAAGATCATTCCACACAGCCACCACTCTCTGAGTAAAGAAGTTCCCCCTCATGTTACCCCTAAACTTCTGTCCCTTAATACTCATGTCATACCCTCTTGTTTGAATCTTCCCTAACCTCAATGGGAAAAGCTTATCCACGACAACTCTGTCTATCCCTTTCATCATTTTAAAGACCTCAATCAAGTCCCCCCCTTAACCTTCTGCGCTCCAAAGAATAAAGACCTAACTTGTTCAACCTTTCTCTGTAACTAAGTTGCTGGAACCCAGGCAACATTCCAGTAAATCTCCTCTGTACTCTCTCTATTTTGTTGACATCCTTCCTATAATTAGGCGACCAAAATTGTACACCATACTCCAGAATTGGTCTCACCAATGCCTTGTACAATTTTAACATTACTTCCCTACTCCTATATTCAATGCTCTGATTTATAAAGGCCAGCACACCAAAAGCTTTCCTTACCACCCTATCTACATGCGATTCCACCTTCAGGGAACTATGCACAGTTATTCCTAGATCCCTCTGTTCCACAGCATTACTCAATTCCCTACCATTTACCATGTACATCCTATTTTGATTTGACCTGCCAAGATGTAGCACCTCACACTTATCAGCATTAAACTCCATCTGCCATCTTTCAGCCCACTCTTCCAAATGGCCCAAATCTCTCTGTAGACTTTGAAAATCTACTTCATTATCCACAGCACCACTTATCTTAGTATCATCTGCATACTTATCCAATTTTCCACCCCATCATCTAGATCATTGATGTACATGACAAACAACAGTGGACCCAACACAGATCCCGGAGGCACCCCACTAGTCACCGGCTTCCAACCTGACAAACAGCCATCCACCATTACTCTCTGGCATCTCCCATTCAGCCACTGTTGAATCCATCTTGCTACTCCGCCATTAACACCCAAAGATTGAACATTCTTAACCAACCTTCCATGGGGAACCTTGTCAAAGGCCTTACTGAAATCCATATAGACAACATCCACTGCTTTACCCTAATCAATTTCCCTAGTAACCTCTTCAAAAAATTCAAGAAGGTTTGTCAAACATGACCTTCCAGGCACAAATCCATGTTGACTGTTCCTGATCAGACCCTGTTTATCCAGATGCTTATATATATTATCTCTAAGTATCCTTTCCATTAATTTGCCCACCACTGACATCAAACTAACAGGTCTATAATTGCTAGGTTTATTCTTTGAACCCTTTTTAGTCAATGGAACAACATGCGCAGTACGCCAATCCTCCGGCACTATTCCCGTTTCTAATGACATTTGAAATATTTCTGTCATAGCCCCTGCTATTTCTACACTAACTTCCCTCAATGTCCTAGGGAATATCCTGTCAGGACCTGGAGACTTATCCACTTTTATAATTTTCAAAAGTGTCAGTTCAAACGTTCCTCCTCTTTGAATCTCATAGTTTCCATAGCTACTCTACTTTTTTACCTTACCTCACAGAGTTCAATATCTTTCTCCTTGGTGAATACCGAAGAAAATAAATTGTTCAATATCTCCCCCATCTCTTTTGGCTCTCCAATAGCTGTCCATTCTGGCTCTCTAATGGTCCAATTTTATTCCTTGTTATCCTTTTGCTATTAATATAGCTGAGAAACCCTTTGGATTTACTTTCACCTTCTTGCCAAAGCAACCTCATATCTTCTTTTAGCTTTTCTTATTTCTTTCTTAAGATTCTTTTTACATTCTTTATACTCATCTAGCACCTCATTTACTCCATGCTTCCTATAAATATTGTAGATATCTCTCAAACCAAGTGTCCAATTTCCCTTGAAAACCATGGCTCTTTCCAATTTTTACTATTTCCTTTCAACCGAACAGGGACATAAAAATTCTGTACTCTGACAATTTCCCCTTTAAATGTCCTCCATTTCTCTTCTACATCCTTCCCATCAAACAAAATGTCCCAATTCACTCCTTTTAAATCATTACGCATTCCCTCAAAGTTAACCTATCTCCAATCAAAAATCTCAACCCTAGGTCCAGTTCTGACTCTCTCCATAATTTTATTGAAACTAATGGTATTGTGATCACTGGTCCCGAAGTGCTCACCAACGCATACCTCCGTCACCTGACCTGCCTCATTTCCTAACAGGAGGTCCAGCACTGCCCCTTCTCTGGTCGATACCTCTATGTATTGCTGCAAAAAACTATCCTGCACACATTTAACATACTCCAAACCATCCAGCCGATTTACAGAATGGGTTTCCCAGTCTATTTTTGGAAAATTGAAATCTCCCACAATCACTACCTTGTGCTTACTACTAATATCTGCTATCTCCTTACATATTAGCTCTTCCATTTCTCGCTCCCCATTTGGTGGCCTATAATACACCCCTAAAAGTGTTGCTACACCGTTTCCACTTCTCAGTTCCACCCAAATAGCCTCCCTAGACGAGCCCTCTAATCTATCCTGCCAAAGCACTGCTCTAATATCTTCTCTGACAAGCAATGCAAAACCTCCACCTCTGGTCCCTCCAATTCTATCACACCTGAAGCAACGAAATCCAGGAATATTTAGTTTCCAATCACAACCCTCCCGCAACCATGTTTCACTGGTTGCCACAACATCATATTTCCAGGTGTCAATCCAGGCTCTAAGTTCATCCACCTTTCTTACAATGCTCCTAGCATTAAAATATACACATTTTAGAAACCCACCATCCCTTATTCTCTGTTTATTATCTTTTTACTCTTTCTCGCCTACATTTTGGGTCCGAGTGCTTCCCTTCACTGCCTCTTGCCCCTCACCCTGTCCCCTAGCCCCCTCTACCCGAGTCCCTCCCCCCAGCCTTTCTAGTTTAATGTCTCCTTTGCAAATCTCCCCACCAGGATATTGGTTCCCCTCGAGTTCAAGTGCAACCTGTCCTTTTGATACAGATCATGCCTTCCCCAAAAGTGGTCCCAGTGCTCAAGAAACTTGAATCCCCGCCCACTGCACCAGTCCCTCAGCCACGCATTTATCCTCCACCTCATTCCATTTCTACTCTCACTGTCACGTGGCACAGGCAGTAATCCTGAAATTGTTACTCTTTTGGTCCTTCTCCTTAACTTTCCCCCCAACTCCCTAAATTCTCCTTTCAGGACCTCTTCTCTTTTTCTGCCCATGTCATTGGTACCAATGTGTACCACAACATCAGGCTTCTCTCTCTCCCTTTTCAGAATCTTTTCGACACGTTCCGACACATCCGAGACCCTGGCACCAGGGAGGCAAACTACCATCCGGGTCTCCCGACTGCGTCCACAGAATCGCCAATCTGACCCCCTAACTATGGAGTCCCCTATTACAACTGCCCTCCTCTTTTTGCTACCCTTCTGAGCATCAGGGCCGTTCTCTGTGCCGGATGCCCGGCCGCTGTTGCTGCCCCCACGGTAGGCTGTCCGCTCCAATCGTACTCAAACATGAGTACCTATTTTCCAGGTGTACAGCCACCGGGGTACTCTCTAGTCCCTGCCTCTGCCCCTTGCCCTTCCTAACAGTGACCCACTTGTCTGCCTCCCGTGGTCTGGGAGTGACCACCTCCCTATAACTCCTGTCTATGACCTCCTCACTCTCCCTGACCAGACGGAGGTCCTCGAGCTGCTGCTCCAGGTTCCTAACACAGTCGTTTAGGAGCCCCATCTCGACACACCTAGCACAGATGTGGACGTCTGGAGGGCTATCAGATTCCCTGACCTCGCACATCTGACATCCACAACAGTACACTGCCCTGGCCTTCATACTCCCCCCTTACACAGGATACAATATCAACACAATACAAAATACACTACAAACTGCTGAAATCAGACGGCCAATCAGCTGCTTACCCTACGGCAGCATTTGGTCAAGCTCTCAATGCCCTGTGTGCTTGGTCCAGCAGAGGTTTTGCATCCATTTGTAGAGTCTGCTGTAGAAGTTCAGCAATGAAATCACGGATGTTTTTATCCTCCTCTCTGCCCTCTGTAAGTCCAGCAATCCTTAAATTCTGACGTTTAGAGCGTCCCTCTAAATCAATACTTTTTTCAGTTACTTTACTTAATAACTCAGATAGACATGGAGTCTTCGTTAATAGCCTTGTTGTTGTTTCAGCACTTGACTCAGCTAGTGTTTCCAACTCGCGTATAGCCACACCATGCTGGTTCAACGTATCGACAATAGGATCCAACTTGCTATTAAATTTGAGTTTCAAGTTTTAAAAGTTAGAATTTACCTCAACCATGTGTTCGTCCACTTTTCCAAATATTTCATCCTTCACAGTGGATAGTCCATCCCGGATGAAAGATGACAATTGTTCCTTCAATTCATCTTTCAATACTGAAGATATTTCTTTACTGATGGTAGTAGATATTTCTACCTTGAAAATCTTCAATTCCTCCTTCATAGTTGAGAGTTCTTCCCCAACTATATTTCGAAATTCCTCCATTCCGACTTTTTTTAACTTTAACTTTAGAAGTTGTATAAGAGCTTCTTCTTGGGCCGGCGCTGAAATTGAGGCCGAGGCTTCAGTCGGGCCTACTCGTCTCGTAACTTTTTTTTCGGGGGTGTGCAACTTACCGACATTTAAACGGCCGGAGTCGCGTTCTGATGACGTCACTCACCCCTCGACGCAAGCAACCGGTAAATCTCATTTTTTTCTCCTTCCAGTCGGGTTTTCACGGAGGTAGCTGGCGCGTGTCTTTATCCCAGCATAGCGTTGCCGGAAGTCCTCGTGTCTCGGTCATTTCTGTGATACACATCTTCACTGTGGGGACTGTTATCTTTTTTCCAGAATTGAAGTATAAGTTTTTTCACAGTTATTAAACCATAGTCAAGGATGCGTCTTTGAGATATCGTTAGATTAGGGCAGCCCTCTGACATTCCCAATATTATTAGTTTTGAATTTGGCTCCAATTGAATTTTAAGTGTTTTAGAAATGATATTGAATATTTCCGTCCAGAAGTTTTGTATTTTTATACAGGATACAAAAGAATGAGTAGGGTGGCTTCTTGAAAGTAACATTTATCACAAAGAGGAGAGACAGTTGGGAAGATCTTGTTCAATTTGGTCTTTGAGTAGTATAACCTATGGAATACTTTAAATTGTATCAGGCAATGCCTAATTTAAAGAACCCATTTCTTTACCCATTTAAAGAACAGTAGTGTATGTATAGTTGGCTTTCCTCCCAAATATCTTTAGAAATGGGTAAACCCAGCTCGTGCTCCCATGCTCGCCTATAAATCTCAAAGAGTGGGGTGTCAATATTTAGGAGGGTGTTATAAATGTAAGATATCAACTTACTTGTATCGGCATGTCTATTCAAACAATCGTCTAATATATCTGGACCCATAAGAGGACAGTCTTGTGTATATGTTTTCACGTATTCTCGGGTTTGAAGATATCTAAGGAAATTATTGGCACTCAGGTCATATTTCTCCTGTAGTTCTTGAAAAGAGGAGAGAGTTCCCTTCTTAAAGAGGTCTCCCACAGTATAGATTCCCGGGTTCTTACATTGAACAAACCCCACATCTAAAGTGGATGGTTTAACCGAAGGATTATTTGCAATAAGAAGAAGGAGAGACATATTTCTCAATTTAAGACTGAATTTCAGCTGTTTCCAGATATGGATAGTACTATGTATTATACTATATGTACTATGTACTATGAGGATTTTGCTCATACATTGACTTATTCAGATGTATAGGAGATAGGAGGATTGAGCCTATACAAAAAGGCAAACAATCCTCCCTCTCCATTTTTAACCAATTTACATGATGACATGTATCGATCAACCAGAAAGTTATATTTTTAATATTAGTTGCCCAGTAATAAAAAAGAAAATTAGGTAGAGCTAATCCTCCATTTTCTTTGGATTTGCACAAATGTCTTTTATGATGCTAGGAGGATGCTAGGAGAATGCAAGGTGACTTGGATAGGCTGGGTGAGTGGGCAAATGTTTGGCAGATGCAGTATAATGTGGATAAATGTGAGGTTATCCACTTTGGTGGCAAAAATAGGAAAACCGACTACTATCTAAATGGTGGCCGATTAGGAAAAGGGGAGATGCAGCGCGACCTGGGTGTCATGGTACACCAGTCATTGAAAGTAGGCATGCAGGTGCAGCAGGCAGTGAAGAAAGCCAATGGTATGTTAGCTTTCATAGCAAAAGGATTTGAGTATAGGAGCAGGGAGGTTCTACTTCAGTTGGATAGGGTCTTGGTGAGGCCACACCTGGAGTATTGCGTACAGTTCTGGTCTCCAAATCTGAGGAAGGACATTATTGCCATAGAGGGAGTGCAGCGAAGGTTCACCAGACTGATTCCTGGGATGTCAGGACTGTCTTATGAACAAAGACTGCATAGACTCGGTTTACACTCTCTAGAATTTAGGAGATTGAGAGGGGATCTTATAGAAACTTACAATATTCTTAAGGGGTTGGACAGGCTAGATGCAGGAAGATTGTTCCCAATGTTGGGGAGGTCCAGGACAAGGGGTCACAGCTTAAGGATAAGGGGGAAATCCTTTAGGACCGAGATGAGAAGGAATTTTTTTCACACAGAGAGTGGTGGGTCTCTGGAACTCTCTGCCACAGAGGGTAGTTGAGGCCAGTTCATTGGCTATATTTAAGAGGGAGTTAGATGTGGCCCTTGTGGCTAAAGGAATCAGAGGGTATGGAGAGAAGGCAGGTACGGGATACTGAGTTGGATGATCAGCCATGATCATATTGAATGGCGGTGCAGGCTCGAAGGGCCGAATGGCCTACTCCTGCACCTAATTGCTATGTTTCTATGTTTCTATGAATTCGGTGGGTTTTGTAGTCCCAAATAAAGTTAGTGACAATAGAGTCCATTTATTTTAAAAAACTTTTAGGGAGATATATCGATATTGATTGGAATAAGTATAAAAGTTGCAAAAGGAAGATCATCTTTATGGCATTTAATCTACCAATAAGGGAGATAGGAAGTGTTTTCCAAAATTGGATATAGGCATACAATTTAGTAATTAACTCTTTGTGTTCTTTCTTGTCAATCCTTGAGACGCTCACTTCTACCTTTGTGGCATCTCTACATCCCTTGTGCTTTGCGTTCTTTCTCGTAGATCCTCAAATCGTTCAGTTATTTTTGGTTGCGCCTCTTGACCCTTTCTTCTTTGTCTTCTTTTTCGGTCATCTGTGAGGCATTGAAATGTTTCTTCCTGCATCTCTCGTTCCCTTCTTGCTGCTTCTAGAAGTTCCATTATGTGCTTCCTTGAACACCCTGCAGCTCTTTTTGTCTCTTTTCCTGACATGATGTTGATAAACCAGACAAAAGACAATTTCAGTTGTTAATGATCGCTGAAGAATTTGTGGAAACCATTTTTTTGAGGCGGGGGCTGTCGACTGGGGGGTGGCAAAAATCCTACAGGTGAGGGAGGGGGACGGCTTCAGGTGGGGGCTGCCGTGGGCTGATGACGGAGTGGGGTGTCTTGCAGCGGGGGATGGGGGTGGCTTCAGTAGGGGGCAGGAGGGGGAGCGTCCTACAACCAGGTGGAGGGCAATGTCTTGAGGTGGGGGATGTCAGTGGGGGGGTGGGGGGGTGAGCGACCTATTCATTGCCTCTGGACTCACTCACTACCTCTGGACTATCTCATGGCCTCTGGACCCACTCACTCATTCATGGCCTCTGGACTGATTGACTGACTCGCAGCCTCTGGACTCACGCATGGCTTCCAGACTGACTGACATGCCCGATTTCTGGAGTCACGCCCGACTTTTGTAAACATCCACATTCAGGAACAGCCTCTTCCTGACAGCCATCAGGCTATTAAACATAACGAATAAGCTCTGAAGTACAAAAGACTATAATATTTGTTAAAGAAGGAACTGCAGATGCTGGAGAATCGAGGGTTACACAAAAAGCTGGAGAAACTCAGCGGGTGCAGCAGCATCTAAGGAGCGAAGGAGATAGGCGACGTTTCGGGTCGAGACCCTTCTTCAGTCTGAAGAAGGGTCTCGACCCGAAACGTCGCCTATCTCCTTCGCTCCTTAGATGCTGCTACACCCGCTGAGTTTCTCCAGCTTTTTGTGTAACCCACTATATTATTTGTACTAGTTGTGATTTATTGAACACTCACACGTACACCCTCCACCTCAAACACACGCACTCACATGCGCACTCATACACACATTTACACACACACACACATACACTCACACACAGACACACATTCCAATACACATGCACACACACACACATACTCACAAACACACATACACACACACTGGCTCACACACACGTACACTCACACAAACTCACACTCATGCACACTCACACACATACTCACACACTCACTCACACAAACTCACACACACACTCACACACACAATCACACACACACATTCACACACACAGACTAACACACACAGACTCACACACACACACCATGCACACATACTCATACTCACACTCACGCACATACACTCATATACACACACACTCACACATGCACTCACACACACCCCCATACACTCACACACACATACAAAGACTCTCACACACATACACTCTCACACACAGACACTTACACACACCATGCACACATACACTCACACACACCATGCAAACATACACTCACACACACATACTCACACACACACACACGCACACACACATGCATTCACACGCACATACACTCACACACACATACATACTATCACACATACACACATGCACTCACAAAAACTCATACACATACACACTCACATACACTCACACTCACCATATATATAGCAGTAAACCTTCTTGAATTTACTCACATGGCTGAGCACGTCTCTCCACTGTGGGGCTTCTGCAGTCAGCTTGACCTCTCCACTCACCGGAAATGATGCAATCAGCGTGACCTGTCCACTAAGCGAAGCTCACGATGGAGCGGGACTTTCGAACCAAACACCTAATAAAGCATTGCAGTTTCAAGCACAGGCAGGGCAGCACAGGCAGGGCAGCAGGCCAAACAACTCATGACATTGTCATTAAGGGCTAACAAATCATTTATTGCAAGTACATTGCAGACTCACATTTCAGTTGATTCATGGCTTAAAATCTTTCAAGGAAAATCAAGGAAAGACATCCTTGCCATAGAGGGGGTACAGAGAAGATTCACCAGACTGATTCCTGCGATGTCAGGACTTTCATATGAGGAAAGATTGGATAGACTCGGCTTGTACTCGCTGGAATTTAGAAGATTGAGGGGGGATCTTATAGAAACTTACAAAATTCTTAAGGGGTTGGACAAGCTAGATGCTGGAAGATTGTTCCCGATGTTGGGGGAGTCCAGAACAAGGGGTCACAGTCTAAGGATAAGGGGGAATTCCTTTAGGACCGAAATGAGGAAAACATTCTTTACACAGAGAGTGGTGAGTCTCTGGAATTCTCTGCCACAGAAGGTAATTGAGGCCAGTTCATTGGCTATATTTAAGAGGGCGTTAGATGTGGCACTTGTGGCTAAAGGGATCAGGGGGTATGGAGAGAAGGCAGGTACGGGATACTGAGTTGGATGATGAGCCATGATCACATTGAATGGCGGTGCAGGCTCGAAGGGCCGAATGGCCTACTCCTGCACCTAGTTTCTATGTCTCTATGTTTCTAAAATGAGAGTCCTGGCCTCTCCCTCGTGATCTTGCAGAGTGACTGAGTCATGTCCAGGTATCCGGGGTTTTCTAGTCCTGCCCCTGCCCCCCCCTCCCCTCCCCTCCCCCAACCACCCCCCCACCACAGTGATGTGTCGGTGTATAGATGTAACAGGTTGGTGTGTGGGTACATCATTACTTCATTACACTGAGAGGTGTCGGGTGTATCAGTGTTACAGTGAGGGGTGGGGTGTATTGATGTTGCAGTGAGGGGTGCGATGTATCGCTGTTACAATGAGGTGTGGGGTGTTTTGGTATTACATTGAGGGATATGGGGTGTATAGCTGTTACAGTGAAGTTTGCGGGATGTTTCAGTGTTATGTCAACACTCACACACCGTGGATTATCAGTGCCACAGAGAGGGGTGGGGTGTAACAGTGTTACAGTAATGTGTTTGGGTGCATCAATGTTACAGTGATGGTTGTGAGGTGTATCAGTGCTATAATGAGGGTTGTATGTATCGTTGTTACAGTGAGGGGTGTATCAGTGTTACAGTGTGGAGTGTATCAGTGTTACAGTGTGGGGTGTATCAGTATTACAGTGAGGGGTGTATCAGTGTTACAGTGAGGGGTGTATCAGTGTTACAGTGAGCGGTGTATCAGTGTTACAGTGAGGGGTGTATCAGTGTTACAGTGAGGGGTGTATCAGTGTTACAGTGAGGGGTGTATCAGTGTTACAGTGAGGGGTGTATCAGTGTTACAGCGTGGGGTGTATCAGTGTTACAGTGTGGGGTGTATCAGTGTTACAGTGTGGGGTGTATCAGTGTTACAGTGTGGGGTGTATCAGTGTTACAGTGTGGGGTGTATCAGTGTGGGGTGTATCAGTGTTACAGTGTGGGGTGTATCAGTGTTACAGTGTGGGGTGTATCAGTGTTACCGTGTGGGGTGTATCAGTGTTACCGTGTGGGGTGTATCAGTGTTACCGTGTGGGGTGTATCAGTGTTACCGTGTGGGGTGTATCAGTGTTACCGTGTGGGGTGTATCAGTGTTACCGTGTGGGGTGTATCAGTGTTACCGTGTGGGGTGTATCAGTGTTACCGTGTGGGGTGTATCAGTGTTACCGTGTGGGGTGTATCAGTGTTACAGTGAGGGGTATATCAGTTTTACAGTGAGGGGTATATCAGTGTTACAGTGAGGGTGTGGGGTGTATGAGTGTAAAAGCCTTGTCCCACGCCACGAGTTCATTCCAAGAGCTCTCCCGAGTTTGCCCTGATTCAAACTCGGAGATTTACAGTAATGGCCACTCCGGGCTCTCGTGGACATTTTTCAACATGTTGAAAAATCTTCACGAGTCTTCCCGTGCTTACCTGCCGTTAGCGAGTCTTCCCAACTACCTGCCGTTAGCGTAAGGAGCCGCTAAGAGACGTCCCCGAGCTCCGACGTACCCACTATGTTCATTCTCCGTGCTTACCACGAGTTTGACTTTTTTTAAACTTGGGAGAGCTCTTGGAATGAACTCGTACCGTGAGACAGGGCTATTACAGTGTGGGGTGTATCAGTGTTACAGTGAGGGGTATATCAGTGTTACCGTGAGGGTGTGGGGTGTCTTGATGCTGCAGTGAGGGGTTTGGTGTTTCATAAATTATAGGAGCAGAATTATACCATTCAACCCATGTAGACTATGCTGCCATTGCATCATGGCTGATCTACCCTTCCCGATCAACCCCATTCTCATGCCTTCTCCCCATAACCCCTGTCACCCATACTAATTAATAATCTGTCAATTTCCGCTTTAAAAGCATGAATCACAGATTCACCACCTTCTGACTAAAGATATTCCACTTCCCATAATTCTCTTCCCATTTAGAAAACAGTCTACGCCTTTATTCCTACTATTAAAATGCACGACTCCACACTCTGCTATGCTGTATTGCATCTGCCACTTCTGTACTCATTCTCCCAACCTGTCCAAGTCCTTCTACAGTCCCTGTTTTCTCTACACTACCTTCCTCTCCACCTTTCTTCATATATCATCTGCAAACGTGGCCACAAAGCCTACAATTCACATCCAAACCATTGAAGAGCAGCGGCCCCAGCACGGACCCATGCAGAATACCACTAGTCACTGTTAAACAACCAGAAAAGGCCCCACACTTCACACTCTGCCATTCAGCCAATCTTCTATCTATGCTAGAATCTTCTCTCTAATACCATGGACTCTCACTGGTTTAGCAGCCTCACATGTAGCACGTTACCAAAGGCCTACTGAAAATCCAGGTAAACAACATCCACAGTATACCTTTTGCAAAACCATGCCAACTTCGACCTATTTTATCATGCACTTTTATATACTCAGAAGCCTCATCCTTGAGAATGGACTCTAAAATCTTACCAACCACTGAAGTAAGGCTCGCGGCCTATAGTTTGCACACCTGCTTTGCTCCCTTCTTGAAGAGCAGAGTCATTTTCCAATTGTCTGGAACTATGCCTGACTCATGATGCTTAAAAGAGCACTGCTAACGTGATCACAATCACTAAAGCCACTGTAATTACCGGACTCGTACACGTATAAAGATACAACACATCTTTATTAAACACTTACAGTGTGGGATATGCAGTACATTACATGTCCACGCTGCTACATCTACTGTCTAACGTAGGCGAGTTCCTAATATTATAAAGCATGTACTAGGCAGGGCTACTACTAGCAAACACTCTAATTGGCTAGCATGCAATAGCCAATCTACATCTCTAGTTGTATAAAATAAAAGCTGTGGTACCTTCAACAATATACCGAGGGAATGCTAAGAATATGCTAGCAAGATTATACAAAATCACCATATCTAATGGGTGGCCTGCAAACCCGTCCGGCCCTCGTGCATTAGGAGACCGCCTCACCTTCTTTCGCGGGAGAACAAATGGGAATCGTAGTGGTTACACAACCGGTGACCCTGGCGGGCCTGGTGAGAGGAGTCGCCACAGGAGAGCCAGGTGTAAACTGACGCGGGGAGCACGCGGCAGCAATAATGGCTGGTGGTGGAGTAGCTGGAACAGCCGTTGGAACAAAAATGAGAGGCGGGACAACAGGACCTGTAGACGCAGGACGCGGTTCCTTCACTGGAAAGATATGTTGACGGTTACGCCTGTACATGACCCTGTCCACTTCGACCAGGTACGAACGTGGTTCTTTGGACGGGCCGTTAATGTGCCCCAATCGTGTATGTCTTTTGTCGGTTTGCAGGTGAACCACTTGTCCAGCGGCTTGCTGGACTTGCGTAGAAACGCTTTTGTGTGTCACGTTTGAATTGCAGTTGCTTTTGCACCACCGGCGGGGAGCGGCTGCAGCTGCTGCTGAGAGACAGGCAAGGGTGCATGTGCCTGGCGAGACATTAGTCGCTGGGCGGATGTAGAGAGCCTAATCCCACACATGTAAATACCTTAGTCTCACACAGGTTGAAGCACAAGCATCTTTATTGTTCGGGTCCACATCATCCTAGCAGTACTTCACACGTTCTCACTACTGTTGCTACTGGCAGGCAGTGGGCGGGTTCATACACGATAATATTATAATTAGGTTGAGTTAAAATTGCTAAGCGTTCTAATTGGCTAACATGCAATAGCCAATCTACATCTCTTCTTGTATAAATGAAAAAGCAATCAAGGCATTTTAAACTGATAAACAAACTACATCTCTCCTTGTGCAAATGAGAAGCTACTAAGGCATATTAAACCGACGTAATACTGGGGTTAAACACAATCGCCATATATAATGGATGGCCTGCTAACCCACCCGGTCCTCCGCCCCTCAAAATAAGGGAAGGTATCCCATGCCGGGGGGCCACATGAGTGGCACGGGTGGGGGATCGATTAGTAAAATTTGAAAAATGTATATAGACTGCATGGAAGAATTTGTATAGCCTCCGAAAATGTCGGATGGATTTTTCGCACGGTTGATGTATTGTAAATATTTATTACTTGAATAAAGTCTATTTTGAAATAAAAAAAATGTCCTCATACGCTGTCTTATCCCTTTTCCTCCAAAAAGATGGGAGCTGGGGTCGGTAAGATCGCGGGACACCCAAAGGGACCCACAGGGGGAGACCGCCGCGGGAGGACAGTGGTTGGACCGGCGCAGGAAGTCCAGGGAACCGGTTACAACCGGGAACGCAGGGGCAGACCGACGCAGGGAATGGATAGACACACTCGCGGCAGGTGATGGAACAGCTGCAACGGTCGTGGGTTTCAACACGAGTCGTGGGGCATTAGGGCCCGGGGGCACTGGACGATGTTCCTTCACAGGAAGGAGATGTTGACGGTTGCGTTCGTGGAGTACACCATCAACCCCGACCAGGTAGGAGCGAGGCTCCTGATCAGTATGTCCTTTGTCCGTTTGCAGGCACACCACTTGTCCTTGTATAAGTGGTGTTAATAGTTTGTTGGTTTTGTCACCGGAACACTTCTGCGTGTCTAGTTTAAACTGCCCACGCTTCTGTATCACAGCGGGGGAGAGGACTTGTGGCTGCAGCTGTTGCTGTGAAACAGGCAGTGGAGGATACATCTTGCGATACATTAGCCACTGGGGGGGGGGGGGGGGGGGTGGGAGCCAATAATGCTGTCCCTTGAAATGTTTCGTAGGTTTAGCAGATCTTGATAAACATCAGATTTGGCTACTGTAGGAGCGCTCCATGAGTTGCTTCGCGATCCAAACAGCACGTTCGGTAAGTCCATTAGACTGTGGGTATTCTGGGCTACTGGTGATGTGTTGAAAGTTCCACCATTTAGCAAAGTCCTTGAACTGTCGGTTGGTGAAATGAGTTCCGTTGTCAGTCTGAAGGCGGGCGGGCACCCCATGTACGGAAAAATGCTTTCTATGCCACTCAAAGATGTCAGCGGCCAGTGATGACCATGGCAGAGGTGAGATGAGCTCCTGCTGCTGGAGCGGTGACTGGTTATTGCTGATGACTAAGAATTTGTCCTGTTCATTAGGGTGATGTTCCCTGGTGGTGCGCGGGGCTCCAAAGAGCGTATCTGCAATGTGCAGGTCTTCACCTTTCTTACAGACAATACGAAAGTCAAGCTGCTGTAGCTGTATCATCCTTCATTGTAGGCGAGATGGGATGGCATGGATGGGCTTGTTCAGGATGGTGACCAGTGGCTGGTGGTCAGTGTCGATCGTGAAGGTTTTGCCGGAAATAAAGTCTTTGAATTTCGAGCAGGCGAAAACAACTGCAAGCAGTTCCTTCTCGGTCTGAGCAGAGCATTGTTCAGTGTCTGTCAAGGCGCGTGATGCGTAGGAGATGGACATCACGTTGCCGTCAATGGTTGTTTGTAGGCATGCCACGCTTAGACCATACTGGGATGCACCACAGGTAACGGTGACTGGCAGGTTGAGGTTGGAGCATGCCAGTCACCTAGGTGTGCTGCCTAGCTGTAGTTTTAATGTCTCGACGGCTCTTTGGCGTTGGGGGTCCCATGACCATACCTTGTCCTTGTTGCTTAATTGTCGTAGAAGAGCAGAAAGTTCACTGAGGTTGGGAATGAATTTACCCAGGTATTTGACCATGCTGAGGAATCGCTGTAAAGTGGCAACGTCGGTTGGGACTGGTAGCTTGTTGATGGCTGCAGCCTTTGACGGATCAGGTTTGAATCTGTTACTGGTGAATGCATGGCCGACATAGAACTTGGACCATGCATTTCAAAGAGTTGAGTTTGTGGGCAGCACGCCCAAAATAAACCAGCCCAAGGTCATGGCATGCATTGATGCCAAGCAGGGTTTCCTAGTTTTGTCGGGCAATGTAAAACGGCAGGATTTGTGTTTGCTCATTGAGAATGCATTTGAAATCAGCTTTTGGGTGTAGAACTCCCCCCCCCCCCCTCCCCCAGTAAGCATGCAGTGTGGAAGAGTCATTTTTAATTAGCTCAGTGTTTCTTATCCTGTTAAACTCCTTGAGTGACATAACGTTAACCATGGAGGCAGTGTCGACTTTGGCGGTCAGAGCTTTGTTGTTTATTATCATGGATCTGAGGACCGCAGAAGGTAAAGCACAGTTTGGTTATCGGAATCATTCCCCTGGGAAACATCATCTTGCCTTGTGGATTTGAGTCAGAAAGCTTTGGTTGAAACGGGTGCAGATTTGTCCTTGTGGCAGATCGACAACATGCGGCGAAGTGATTACGTTTACTGCAGTTGCGACAAACATTCCCATGGGCAACGCAAAACTGGCGCCCTCTAGAAAACTGGAAATAATTACAGTTGGGGCACCGTTTGGCAGGCATTTTAGGATCTTTGCGGGACGCATTTAAACACTTCTGTGGAAAGTAGTTAACTATATTTACGTTATGTTGCTGGTGAGGGCTGGTGGGGTCAAAATCATTCAGTGGGGCCATGGGGACACGGTTTCTGACATCCGACACAATGAATGGCTTGCTCTAAAATTAGTTCAGCGTTGCGAAGTAATTCAGCTCTCAGCTTGCGGTCGCTCAATCCTCCCACAATTTTATCAAAGTTCTTGAATGCTTGGCTGGTAAATTGCCTGCCATTGTCAGTCTGAATGCATGCAGGGGAGCCATGTTTGGAGAGGTGTCGTTGCAGCTTTTCAATCACAGATGCAGAGGAAATGGATTGTAGTTAGTCTATTTCGAACCATCCTGAGTAAGAGTCTTAAAGAACTGGATAGTGTTTTCCATGCCATTCAAATATGTCGGCGGCCAGTGAGGACCACGGGAGGGGAGGAACTGGTTGAGGCAGAAGAGGCTACTTCTGCTGGTGTGGTTGTTAGACTATTGCAGATAGCGCATGTTTCGGTCTTTTCATGTCTGATTTTGTCATTCCGGGCCAGTAAAACATACTCTGGGCCCATTGGAGGGTGGCATCCCGGGCTGGCCCCTGTGGATATTGTTGTAATATTGGCCCCATAGTGCGGTTGGAACCACTGCCCTTTGGCCTTTGACTATGATTCCGTCCTGCAGCATTAATTTGTCACAAACTAGAAGGTATGGTCGCATCTTGAGCGGGGTGTTCGACTTTTTATGGGGCCAACCGTTTTGTCTGATGGTGGACAGCAATTGTAAAGTTTTGTCCGCAGCCGTGTGTTTGGCAAGGCGGCATAAATGGTCAGTCGGCACAAACGAGACCTTCATGACTGAGAATTCATCCTGTTCGATGAGGTGCTGTTCGCTGGTTTTGCGCAGGGCTCTGGAAAGCATGTCTGCTATGTACATGTCTTTACCCTGCTTGTTGACAATGTGGAAGTCAAAACGCTGCATCCATTGCAGCCGAGCCGGGGTCACGTGGATCGGCTTGTTCAGAATAGTGACAAATGGTTGTTGGTCAGCTTCGATGGTGACGATCTTACCAAATATGAAGTCCTTGAATTTGGAACAGGCGAAAACCAATGCAAGCAGTTCCTTTTCAATCAGGGCATATCGTTGTTCGGTATCAGTCAGCGTACGGGATGCATATGAGACTGGCTTGACGTCGCCGTCTATGGTGGTCTGTAGGCACGCCGTGCCTAGCCCATACTGGGATGCATCACATGTGATAGTGACCGGTAATTTAAGGTCGAAATATGACAGTGTCAGCGAGCTGGCCAATTGTATTTTGAGAGTGTCAAAGGCCCTTTGGTGCTGCGGGTACCAGGATCATGCCGTGTCCTTATGTGGCAGTTGGCGCAGGGGGGCCGATACGTCACTGAGGTTGCGAATAAATTTGCCCAGGTAGTTGATCATGCCGAGGAATCATTGCAAACTTGTGATATCGGTAGGAACTGGCAGTTCGTTGATGGCTGCAGTTTTCAGTGGATCAGGGTTTAGGCCGCTGCTGGTGAAAACATGTCCGACGTGGGCGACCTCAGGTACCCGAAACCTGCACTTAAGTGGATTAAGTTTGAGATTAATGTCTCTGGCACGGTCGAGTATTTTCTTCATGTTGGCGCCATGCTCAGCCAGGTCGCGACCATAGACGAGAATATAATTAACAATGATGGCACACGGGTATTCTGCAAACATTCGCTGGCGGAGTAACGGCCAAAGGGTGTGGCAAAAGTCATCAAGTTGGATGATACAGGATCTAGTGGTATTTGCCAGAAGGAGCTTTTGGCATCCAGGACTGAGAACACCGCTGCGTTTCCAATCTGCTCAGCAATGTCTTCTGTGGTCCTCATCGGGTAGTGAGGGCGCTTGATTGCAGTATTCAGATCGCTGGGGTTGATACAGATGTGTGTCTCTTCTTTGTTTTTCTTAGTCGCCACGACCATGGTGGAAACCCTGTCAGATGGGTCATTAACTTCTGCAATTACTCCAATTGAAACCATGCGTTTTAGTTAATTGTGTATTCTTTCTCACATAGCATGTGGAACACGGTGTGGTGCACGGACCACAGGTGTGACTGGAGGATTCACAGCAATTTGACACTTTGTGGGCAACTTCCAAGTCCATGGTCAAAAAATTATTTGTACTGGGATAACAGCTGCTGTGCTGGCTCGTCAGTGAGACATAACTTATGGACAGCACATCCAAAATGCACCAGGCCCAGGTCATGGCATGCATTAATAGCGAGCAGAATCTCTGAGTTTGACTGTACAATGTAAAACTGCCGAATGTCCCACTCCTACATAGAAAATAGGTGCAGGAGTGGGACATTCGGCCCTTCGAGCCTGCACCGCCATTCAATATGATCATGGCTGATCATCCAACTCAGTATCCTGTACCTGCCTTCTCTCCATACCCCCTGATCCCTTTAGCCACAAGAGCCACATCTAACTCCGTCTTAAATATAGCCAATGAACTGGCCTCAACTACCTTCTGTGGCAGGGAATTCCACAGATTCACCACTCTCTGTGTAAAACATGTTTTTCTCATCTCGGTCCTAAAAGACATCCCCCTTATCCTTAAACTGTGATCCCTTGTTCTGGACTTTCCCAACATTGGGAACAATCTTCCTGCATCTAGCCTGTCCAACCCCTTAAGAATTTTGTAAGTCTCTATAAGATGCCCCCTCAATCTTCTAAATTCTAGCGAGTACAAGCCGAGTCTATCCAGTATTTCTTCATATGAAAGTCCTGCCATCCCAGGAATCAGTCTGGTGAACCTTCTCTGTACTCCCTCTATCGCAAGAATGTCTTTCTTCAGAATAGGAGACCAAAACTGTACACAATACTCTGGGTGTGGCCTCACCAAGACCCTGTACAACTGCAGTAGAACCTCCCTGCTCCTATACTCAAATTCTTTTGCTATGAATGTTAACATACCATTCGCTTTCTTCACTGCCTGCTGCAGCTGCATGCCTACTTTCAATGACTGGTGTACCATGACACCCAGGTCTCGTTGCATCTCCCCTTTTCCTAATGGGCCACCATTCAGATAATAGTCTACTTTCCTGTTTTTGCCACCAAAGCGGATAACCTCACATTTATCCACATTATACTGCATCTGCCATGCATTTGCCCACCCACCCAACCTATCCAAGTCACCTTTCAGCCTCCTAGCATCCTTCTCACAGATAACACTGCCATCCAGCTTCATGTCATCCGCAAACTTGGAGATGTTGCATTCAATTCCCTCATCCAGATCATTAATATATATTGTAAATAGCTCGGGTCCAAGCACTGAGCCTTGCGGTATCCCACTAGTCACTGCCTGCCATTCTGAAAAGGACCTGTTTACTCCTACTCTTTGCTTCCTGTCTGCCAGCCAGTTCTCTATCCACATCAATACTGAACTCCCAATACGGTGTGCTTTAAGTTTGCATACTAATCTTATGTGGGACCTTGTCAAAAACCTTCTGAAAGTCCAGATATAGCACATCCACTGGTTCTCCCTTATCCACTCTACTAGTTACATCCTCGAAAAATTCTATAAGATTCGTCCGACATGATTTACCTTTCATAAATCCATGCTGACTTTGTCCAATGATTTCACCACTTTCCAAATGTGTTGCTATCCCATCTTTAATAACTGACTCTAGCATTTTCCCCACTATCGATGTTAGAGTAACTGGTCTATAATTCCCCGTTTTCTCTCTCCCTCCCTTTTTAAAAAGTGGGGTTACATTAGCTACCCTCAAATCCTCAGGAACTAGAGGGTTAAAATAGAGAGAGTACAGAGGAGATTTACTAGAATGTTGCCTGGGTTCCAGCAACTAAGTTACAGAGAAAGGTTGAACAAGTTAGGTCTTTATTCTTTGGAGCGCAGAAGGTTAAGGGGGGACTTGATTGAGGTCTTTAAAATGATTCAAGGGATAGACAGAGTTGACGTGGATAAGTTTTTCCCATTGTGGGTAGGGAAGATTCAAACAAGAGGGCATGACATGAGAATTAAGGGACAGAAGTTTAGGGGTAACATGAGGGGGAACTTCTTTACTCAGAGAGTGGTGGCTGTGTGGAATGAGCTTCCAGCAGAAGTGGTGGAGAGAGGATCGATTTTAACATTTAAAAGTAAAGTGGATTGGTATATGGACGGGAAGGGAATGGAGGGGTATGGCTTGAGTGCAAGTAGATGGGACATGGGGAAAATAAATGGTCGGCACAGACTGGAAGGGCCGAGAGGGCCTGTTTCCATGCTGTAATTGTTATATGGTTATATGTTATAACTACTCCAGAATTTAAAGAGTTTTGAAGAATTAACACTAATGCATCCACTATTTCTGGGGCTACTTCCTTAACTACTCTGGAATGCAGCATATCTGGCCCTGGGGATTTATCGGTCTTTAATCCATTCAATGTACCTAACACCACTCCCCGCCTAACCTGAATTTCACTCAGTTCCTCCACCTTATTTGACCCCCGGTCCCCTGCTATTTCCGTCAGATTATTTATGTCTTCCTTAGTGAAGACAGAACCAAAGTAATTATTCAATTGGTCTTCCATGTCATTGTTCCCCATGATCAATTCACCAGTTTCTGACTGCAAGGGACCTACATTTGTTTTAACTAATCTTTTTCTCTTCACATATCTATAAAACGTTTTGCAGTCAGTTTTTATGTTCCCTGCCAGTTTTTTTCATAATCTATTTTCCCCTTCCTAATTAAGCCCTTTGTCCTCCTCTGCTGGACTCTGAATTTCTCCCAGTCCTCTGGTAGGCTGCTTGTTCTGGCTAATTTGTATGCTTCGTCTTTTGTTTTTCACTATCCCTGATTTCCCTTGTTATCCACGGATGCACTCATCCACCTTATTACTCATCCACCTTATTACGAATGCTCCTTGCATTGAGACACAAAGCCTTCAGGCTTGTTTTTACAACACTCTTAGCCCTTATACAATTATGTTGAAAAGTGGCCCTTTTTGTTTTGCCCTGGATTTTGCTGCCTGCCACTTTTACTTTTCACCTTGCGACCTATTGCTTCTACCCTCATTTTACACCTCTCTGTCTTTCTGTTCATACTCCCATGTCTGGTCAGCTACCATGCACTTTAAATCAGCTTTTCTGAGTGGATGCAAAGCCTCTCCCCCGTATGCCCAAAGCGTGGAGGAGTCCTTGTGCATTCGTTCGGCATTCCGGGTTTTGTTAAACTTCCTTATCGACATTACATTGACCCTTGCACCTGAATTCACTTTGGTTAGCAAAGGCCTCTTGTTTATGAACACAGTCACTTCAGAGTCAAGTAGCTCGTTAGAAGATTGTCGGAGGGAGTGAATCGCAGAGCCGTTATCAGCATTTTTGGAACGGTTCTTGTGGGAGACCGTGTCGAACTCTTGGGAGTCAGAATCTGAGAACTCTTGTTGGAGCAGGTGCAAGTTCGTCATTGAAGTACTGGCAGTCTCATGGGAATGACAGCATTTCGCAAAGTGATTAAGCTTTTTACAGTGATGGCAGGTTTTACTGTAAGCTACACAAAACTGGCGACCCCTCGTGTGAAAATAGTTACAGTTCTGACATCGCGCAGCAGGCACATTTGGTGCTTTGCAGGAGGAGTAATTGGTCAGATTGATGTTGTGTTGCTGTCGTAGGCTGAGAGAGACAGGGTCTGCAAGTGGTGCAATAACTTGTAAAATACGACATGAATGGATCGCTTACTCGAGATTCAGTTCAGGGTTGCGAAGGAGCTCAGCCCTCTGTTTACTATCAATCATTCCCCCCACAATCTTATCTCTCACTTGTTAATTTTCAACTCACCGAAATGACAGCGCGCAGCCATGTGTCTTAAATCGCTGATAAATCGTTCGACAGGCTCATCGAGCTGTTGGAAACAGGCATAGAACTTTGTTCATTCAAATATACGGTTTGATGGCAAATCACACAGCTCTCTGAAATGTTATGAGTAGAACTGCTGGGTTATCAATGGTCGTGGCAGGCACTAGGACCTATCTGTTGCCATGCAGAATGGCAGGAGCAAATTCAAAGTTGTCGGCGCTCTTCATTGTCTCTGGACCCGCTAGATTGAGCAGTAGTGATGCTTTCAAGTCGTCAGGTTCATTCCGATGAACAATGTGGATAAAATTAGTCTAGTCACACTCGAAGAGATGCCATCGCTCGATGATGTCTGAATGAAAGATCAAAGGGCTCGGTTTGCGGTAGGAGTTAGCCATAACGGAGAGAGAAAAATGATACAATAAAACTGATAAAAGAAAAGAATCGCTGTAAACAGCAGAATGGGTCCAAGTCATATACACCCATACAACACATCTTTATTAAACTCTTACAGTATTGGATATGCAGATATTACATGTCCAAGCTGCTACATCTACTGCCTAACGTAGGCGAGTTCCTAATATTATAAAGCATGTACCAGGCGGGGCTACTACTAGCAAACACTCTAATTGGCTAGCATGCAATAGCCAATCTACAGCCACCTCTTTCAGAAGCCTGGGATATAGTTCATGCATTCCAGGTGACATCCACTTTCACACCTTTCAACTTCTCAAGCACCTTCTCATTAATGTATGACGGAACTGCAGATGCTGGTTTTAGGTATGTTACAAAACTTACCTTGAGCAGCGCTGCAGTTCTGCCGCTCCCCGTGTGCGTGACTTTGGCGCCTTTCAGAGGGGGGCGGGCTTAAAGTGCCATTTCCTTCAGACTGGGCAAATCGATCAATGTCGGGCGATTTTGTTGCGGAAGAAAAATCGCTCTGACATTTCATTAATGAAGGTATTTTTAAATTACGCTAGATTATTTATTATCTAGAGTAATTTAAAAATCACATTCAAAAGCCGTGAGCGCCGACAACGGGAAGGATTTTGCGTAGGGGAGAAAAAAAGGTACACAGTTTATTTTTATATTAAAAGTTGGTTTTTATGGAGGCTTTAATAATATTTTCATGTTGCGAAATGGGGTCCAAAAAAATGTATGAACCGGCTGTATTTTTCATACTGACTTCACAGTAACCCGCAACGTTCCAATCCACCGCATTCCACTAAAACCCACTCGCTAGTTGATTTAAATGGCCATTAATTTACAGGCATTAAACACTAAATTCATTCCATTTGGCCCAGAAATTCATGAATATGCGATTTAAAAATTATGTTATATTGTGGATTATTGTGTAAATGTTATTTGGACACTTAGGCAATTTAAAAAAAGTTAATCTTTTCTTAAGAAATGGATAGATGTTTAGATCTACTCATTGAATTTTGTAATTAACTACAATTAGATAACTAACTAATTATATTCTTTAATTTCAGGCCATCCAAGTAAGATTGTTTCATATTTGTTTCAGAATGCTTCAATCTATAATAACTGAAAATGTCATTGAGTTCTCTTAAGTTTTAAGAAAGTTATGGGCTTTTAACGGTTCTAGGTCACAGCTTTTGAGTTAAGTCAATTGAAAGGCAATTGGAAGACAAGATGCTAATTTCCGAGTATGAAAATGGTCATAACTTTCTTAATACTGAAGATATGAAAGTGAATTAGGTGTCAAATTAAACTTGTTATGCTTTATCTGCTGGGATAAATTGCAGACTTGATTTTTTAAATCTCAAAATTTTGTAACATTGCTACTGGTTTAAACCGAAGATACATACACAAATCTGGAATAGCTCAGCGGGATAGGCAGCATCTCTGAAGAGAAGGAATGGGTGATGTTTCATGTCGAGACCCTTCTTCAGATCTACTAATAATAGCTTACTTCCACCCCTGACTCTCTATAATCTTTGGTTTATTCTGCCTTTAACATCCCATCAGCCACGCTCTTGCAATCTTACTTCATCTTTGGAATGAAAAGATTCTGCGCCTTCTCAATAAGGCGGAAACTCCTTATTTTCTGACATTCCTGCCATTGCTTCTTATCGAGTCCACATCACAAGGTTAGATATTGTTCAGCCAGAGATGAGAACACTTCTTGACATCTTCATTATAGGCTGTGAGATCGGCAGTTGTGCATTGGTTTTCCAGTTGGGGGAATTTCATTGTTCATGTTTCAATATCACATTCGCAGGTGACATGGTTGGAGTTATATCCCCATTTGTTTAGAGGCACCTTGACACCGCAGGACCCTGCGGACACACAGTGGCGGATTTGTGGCCTCTCCTCTAACCCCGCCCCCGAGGGCGGAGGCTCTCTGGCCCCGCCCCTCTCCCGGGGAGACGCCGCCCCTCTGATTGGATGAGCCTTCACCGCTGTTCCCGCCAGTCCTGGTCTCGCCCGCCAGCCCCACTCACGTCACGGGTCAGGTGGTCCCGCGCGGATGGCAGTTGATGGCAGGATGGTCGCTGAGTGAGAGCGCGAGCGAGCGGGCGCCTGACGGAGGATCGTCGTCGTCGTGGTGCAAGGGGGAGACAGAGGGAGTGCGGGGTGTGGGGGACGGGCGGGAGCGTCGACGCTCGATGGAGACAGGAGGCGGCGATGGGAAGCGGTGAGGGAAGGGGGAGAGTGAGGTGCATGGGATAGATGGGGAGAGGGGTACAGGGGAGGGTAGACAGTGAGGGGAGGGGCATTGGGGTAAGTAGATGGTGAGGGGGCACAGGAGTACGGGGAAGGGTAGTCGGGTAGAGAAGCTGGAGGAAGGCATGGAGGAGGAGGCATGGGAAGAGTTGATGGCGAGGGGGCATGGGGGGAGTTGATGGAGCATGGGGGAGTGTGGACTGAGGAGGGAAAGAATACTCGGGGGAGGGGTGTGGGGAAGTGTTGATGGGGAGGGGGCATGGGGACAGTAGATTAGAGGGGGTTGGAACTGGGGGAGGGGAAGACAGAGCGGGGGATCTGACAGGAGTCTGGGGTGGTGGAGGGAGCGCGAGCAACACAACAGTGAGTGTGAACGGGTTCTTCCTATGTTCTGTTTCTGGGTCATTCACTATACTGTCTGACGAAGGGTCTCGACCCGAAATGTCACCCATTCCTTCTCTCCAGAGATGCTGCCTGTCCCGCTGAGTTACTCCAGCTTTTTGTGTCTATCTTTGGTTTAAACCAGCATCTGCAGTTCCTTCTTACACATGCCCATTAGCTCCAGGAGATGCTGCACTGCCAGAGGTGGTCTGGGTCTGTGTCTGTTCTGCTCCAATACATCTTGTTCCATTGTGCAAAAGTTAAGGAGACCACACCTGGAGAAATGGGCACAGTTCTGCTTGCCATTCGAGGGGTAGGGTGTTGGTAATCTGGAAAATGTACAAATAGATTGATGTGGATGTTACCAGGACTGGAGGGTTTGAGGAATATGTTGAGGCCGTGACTGTTTTCTGTGGCGATTAGGATCTAAGAGGTGACTTTGTACCGGTTTATAAAATCACAAGAGGTGAAGTGCACAGTCTTTTCCCCAGGGCAGGAGAGTATGAAACTTGGGTGCATAGTTTAACGTGAGAGGTGAACATTGAAAGGACTTGATGGACCAGTATTATGGAACGAGCAGCTAGGGGAACGTGCTGGAGGCGAGTACGATTATGACATTGAAAACCCATTTGGACAGGCACACGGAGGGAAAAGATTTAGAGGAATATGGGGCAGGTACAGGCAAGTGTGACTGGATAGATTAAGCAACTTGGTCAGCGTCGGTGAGTTACGTCGAAAGGCCTGTGCTGTGAAATAGTCTGTCTATTTTATTCAAACATCCAGTAAAGTTCTGGCATTTGGACCTAATTGCCAAATCATGTCCTTGACTGACGTTGCGTTTGTTACAGAAAGCTCATGGACGGAGAAAGATGGACTCTGTGTCAGAGTCAGAGACAACATCTGGTGAAAATCCACAGGGAACATTGAGCAACAGACACAAGCAAAACTGAGGTACAGGAGCTGGGACTGGGAGAGTGTATATGTTTCATATGACCTTGCTTCCCAGTGAGATATCGTTATCCACTTTATCTTTATGAATTTAGATCCTCCAGTTCTCTTTATAGTACATACACTTTGCTTTAAAATTACCATGCCATTATAACCTTTCACATAAAAACACCAAAAAGGCAGACATAAATTATTTTTCTCATCAATCCTGCCCGATTTTCATGAAAGTGGCTAATTTGCCACAACTCCTTTCCTGTGCCCGCTGCTCGTAGCTCTTAATTCCGGATATTTGAGAAATCATCTCCTTCCTCATTACCTTCAGTGATATAAAAAACAAATCCTCCAACGTGTAGAATTGTTGTGATTAAAGGTAGATAAATCTCCAGGGCATGATCAGATATATCCTGGGGCATTGCGGGAAACTAGACAGGAATTTGCGTGAGCCCTGGTTGAAATTTACGAGTTTTTAAATTGCCTAAGTGTCCAAATAACATTTACACAATAATCCACAATATAACATAATTTTTAAATCACATATTCATGAATTTCTGGGCCAAATTGAATGAATTTAGTGTTTAATGCCTGTAAATTAATGGCCATTTAAATCAACTAGCGAGTGGGTTTTAGTGGAATGCGGTGGATTGGAACGTTGCGGGTTACTGTGAAGTCGTTATGAAAAATACAGCCGGTTCATACATTTTTTTTGGTCCCCATTTCGCAACATGAAAATATTCTTCAAGCCTCCCTAAAAACCAACTTTTAATATAAAAATAAACTGTGTACATTTTTTTCTCCCCTACGCAAAATCCTTCCCGTTGTCAGCGCTCACGGCTTTTGAAGGTGATTTTTAAATTACTCTAGATAATAAATAACCTAGCGTAATTTAAAAATACCTTCATTAATGAAATGTCGGAGTGATTTTTCTTCCGCAACGATATCGCCCGACATTGATCGATTTGCCCAGTCTGAAGAAAAACGGCACTTTAAGCCCGCCCCCCTCTGAAAGGCGCCAAAGTCACGCACACGGGGAGCGGCAGAACTGCAGCGCTGCTCAAGGTAAGTTTTGTAACATACCTAAAACCAGCATCTGCAGTTCCGTCATACATTAATGAGAAGGTGCTTGAGAAGTTGAAAGGTGTGAAAGTGGATGTCACCTGGAATGCTGAACTATACCCCAGGCTTCTGAAAGAGGTGGCTGTAGATTGGCTATTGCATGCTAGCCAATTAGAGTGTTTGCTAGTAGTAGCCCCGCCTGGTACATGCTTTATAATATTAGGAACTCACCTACGTTAGGCAGTAGATGTAGCAGCTTGGACATGTAATATCTGCATATCCAATACTGTAAGAGTTTAATAAAGATGTGTTGTATGGGTGTATGTGACTTGGACCCATTCCGCTGTTTACAGCGATTCTTTTCTTTTATCAGTTTTATTGTATCATTTTTCTCTCTCCGTTATGGCTAACTCCTGCCGCAAACCGAGCCCTTTGATCTTTGATTCAGACATCATCGAGCGATGGCGTCTCTTCGAGTGTGACTACACTAATTTTATCCGCATTGTTCATCGGAATGACATTTTTTTGTCCCGTTTTCGCAACATGAAAATGTGATTAAAGCCTTCCTAAAAACCAAGTTTTTATGAAAAAATAAACTGTGTAGCGTCTTTTATCGCCTACCTAAGGTCCGTTCCGCTGTCACCGTTCAGAGCTTTAGAAGATGATTTTTAAACGACTCTAGTTAATAAATAATCTAGTGTAGTTTAAAAATATCTTTATGAATGAAATGTCGGAGCGATTTCTCTTTAGCGACGAAATCGCCCGACATGGATCAACTTGTACTGCCTAGAAAAAATCGGCATTTTAAACCCGCCTCCCTCTGAAAGGCGCCAAAGTCGCGCACACGGGGAGCGGCAGAACTGCAACGCTGCTAAAGGTAGGTATTGTAACATACCTACTAGCTGTATGTTATCCCACTTTCTCATCCACTCCCTACTCATCGGGGCAATTTACTGAGGGCCGATTAACTTATAACCCTTTGGGAACTGGGAGAAATAAGGAGCACCTGAAGAAAAGCCACACAGTCACAGGGAGAACGTCCAAACTCCACACAGACAGCACCTGCGGTCTGGATCGAACCTGGGTGCGGTGAGGCAACAACTCTACCAGCAACGCTACTGTGCCGCCCTAGTCCACTCTGTCCCAGTTTATCTAGCTCGGATCAGTTCTTCAGAAGTTCCAGATCTCGGTATATTATGGCAATGGATATTATAACTCTTTATAAACAAAGTTTAAACATTGTGCTGAGGAATGGAATTGTATATTGGCAATTCTATCCTGTTAATAAGTTACAAATTTAAATTTGTGCCAATTAATAAAGGTATTACATAATCAACTGAACACATGCAGACGCAGTCTGAAGCAGTCTCGACCCAAAACCTCACCCATTCCTTCTCCCCAGAGATGCTGCCTGTCCCGCTGAGTTAGTCCAGCATTTTATGCCAACCGCGCGGAGACTTCTCAGATTACCCAACTAAATGGGATTACCGTCATGAACCAAGGTCCTTGACATTAAAAACTGGGTGGGACACTTGTATGATAGTGTGATGACACTTGGAGGACCAGAGGACATCAGTTTAAGGTGAATGGGAAAAGGTTTAATAGGAACGTTTTTACACAAAGGGTGGTGGGTGTATGGAACAAGCTGCCAGAGGAGGTAGTTGAAGCTGGGACTATCCCATAGTTTAAGAGACAGTTATGCCCCTGTCCCACTTCAGCGATTGTTATCGGCGATTACAGGCGACTAGGCTGTTTTCACATGGTCGCGGGGTGACGCCTGTATGGTCGTGAGTCGTCTCCTCAAGTCGCCTAAAGAGAACTAATGGATGGGGATCACTGGTCAGCGTAGGCTTGGTGGACTAAAGGGCCTGTTTCCCCGCTGCAACTCTAAACTAAACTTGTGATGGTGCAATTAAACATTGCACTTCAAATAATGCACTCAAAGGGTCAATTGTGTTAGAATGAAAGAATGAATGGTCACTTTACCTACGCCTTTCATGATTATGTCCACTTCATTTAAGTCTCCCCTCAGCCTCCTACACTCCAAAGGAGTCATCATGGCCAATTCAGCCTCTTGCTATAATCTAGGCCTGCAAGTCCAGGTAACGTTTTGGTGAACCTCTTCTTCACCCTTTCCAACATTGATGTCACCCTTCCTTGGGCCAAGCAACCAGCTCCACGTATAGTTGTCAAAGTGTGGTCTCATAAGGTCATGTCATAGAAGCAGAATTAGGCCATTTGGCCCATCAAGTCCACTCCACCATTCAGTCATGGCTGATCTATAGCTCCCTCTTAACCCCATTCTTCTGCCTTCACTCCGTAAACACTCTCACCAGCCACTTACACGGCTGTACCATAATGTCCCAAATTTCGTTATCAATACCCTTCCCACTGAAGGTCTTCTTCACCCTTTGCCCCCCCCCCCCCCGAATAGTAACTTTAAGTAAACCCTGCATCTTTACTCCCAGATCTCTGTTCTTTAGCATTCTCCAAAACTTTCTCCATTTATTGTGCAAGTCCCACCCTGTTTTGACTCGCCAAAGTGCAAGACCTCACACATTGGCACAGCTAAACCCAACTTGCCAATTAATCTAGATCCTGTCATCAACTTGGATAGCTTCCCTCATTGTCCACTGTCCCACCAACTTTGATGGCATCAAGAAATTCACCAACAATTTACTAACATTAACATCAACATTAGGAAGGCACGGTGGCGCAGTGGTAGAGTTGCTACCTTACAGCACCAGAGACCTGGGTTCGGTCCTGACTACGGGTGCTGACTGTACTCAATTTGTATGTTCTCCCTGTGACCTCAGGGATTTTCCCCGGGTGCTCTGCTTTCCTCCCACGATCCAAAGACGTGGAGGTTTGTAAGTTAAGTGGACTCTGTAAGTGAGTAGGATAGAACTAGTGTATGAATGATCGCTAGTTGGCGTGGACTCGGTAGGCCGAAGGCCCCGTTTCGTCACTGTATCTCTAAAACTAATTTGCTGATGACATCATTCAAATCACGAGTGGACCCATCGACCCTTGCGGCACACCGTTGGTGATAAATCTCCAATCAGTAAAACTATATTAGATTACCATCTTATGATTGTCACGTGTATCGAGGTACAGTGAAAGGCACTTTTGTTGTGTGCTCTCCAGTGAGAGTATACATGATTACAATCAAGCCAGCCACAGTGTACAGATAAAGGATACAACATTTAGTGTAAATTACATTCCAATTAAAGATAGTCCGAGCATCACCAATGAGGTAGATGGAAGGGCAGGACTGCTCTCTAGCTGGTGAGAGGTTGCCAGATAACAGCTGGGAAGAAACTGTCCCTAAATCTGGAGATGTGCGTTTCCACACTTCTGTACCTCCTGCCTGATGCGAGAGGGGAGAAGAGGGAGTGACCGATGTGAGACTGGTCCATGACTATGAAACAAAAACTATTCGACCTGTGAAGATCTGTGAAATGGTCATCAGAGACTCACACCACCTGGCCACGCTCCCATTTCAATCCTACCATTGGGAAGAAGGTACAGGACCCTGAAAACCGTGCCCTCCAGCTTCAGGAACAGTTCCTTCACCACAACCATCCGGCTATTGAACACAACACACACCAAACTTTAAACAGTAGGTGCACTAGGACTCAAGGCTTTGGTTTTGTATTGGAGTCATACAGCTCGGAAACAGACCCTTTGGCCCAACTTGCCCATGTTGACCAAGATGCCCCATCTACTCGAGCCCTATCTGCCCAAATTTGGCCCATATTCCACTAAACCTTTCGTATCCATGTACTTGTCCAAATGTATTTTTAAATGTTATTGTACCCACCTCAACTACCTCCTCTGGGAGTTTATTCCAGAGACCCACCACCCTCTGTAAAAAAAAAATGCCCTCAGATTCCTATTAAATCTTTCCCTTCCGACTTGAAATCTGAGTCCTCTAGTTCTTGATTCCAAATAATGATTTTCTTTGATTTAGAGTCATAGTCATACAGCATGGAAACAGGCCCTTCGGCCCAACTTGACCACACCAACCAACATGTCCCATCTACACTAGTCCCACCTGCCTGCATTTAGCACATATCCCTCTTAATCTGTCGTACCCATGTACCTGTCTAATGGGATGGGAGATTGCAACCTTCACGTGGTCCACCCCGTTTCGACTAATGCAGTCAACCCAACGTGCACAAACAAATAGATGTAATGTTTGATCTACAACTTTAGGCTGTGCACGCCTTACGCAAAACCTGTTTCTTAAATGTTCCGATAGTACCAGACTCAACTATCTCCTCTGGCAGCACGTTCCATGTAGCCACTACCCTTTGTTTGGAAAAAGTTACCCCCCAGATTCCTATTAAATCTTTCCCCCTTCACTTTAAACCTTTGTCCTCTGGTTCTCAATTCCCATCCTTTCGGCAAGAGGCTCTGTGCGTCTACCCAATCTATATCTCATGTGACTTTGTACAGTTTATCAAACTTTTTTTGTTTGTTTGCTTATACTATCTGTTGAGAATTGTGTTTACAGAACTGTTGCTCTGCTGCAAGGAGGAATTTCATTGTTCCGTTCCGGCACACTTGACAATTAAAACATTCTTGACTCTTGAAATCCTTGTTTACTTACAGAATCCATGTACGTCAACTGTTGTGCCACTTTATCTGACGGGAAAGAGAGGAAATCCTGTTTTTCTTCTATTCCATCTCTCTGCACATCCCCTTCCTCTCCCAGGCAGAAAGTGACGTTGCCATTATCTGAAGAAGGGTCTCGACCTGAAACGTCACCTTTTTCAGCCACCTACAGGTGAGTAAATACAAAGACACAGATGAGCAGGTCTGCACAATGCAGGAGCAGACACGAATGCAACAACTCACATAGGTGTGGATGCACTGGCAACTTGGGGCAGCACAGCTGTGCAGCCGGTTGTGCCGTTGCCTCGCATTGCCTGAGACCCCGGGTTCAATTCTGACCTCGGCTGCTGTCTGTGTGGAGTTTGCACGTTCTCCCACGTTCTCCTTCGGTTTCCAGACGCATCCCTGAGACGTGCGGTTTGTAGGTTAATTGACCCCAGTGGAGTGGATGAGAAAGTGGGTTAACATAGAACTAGCGAGAACAGATGATCGATGGTCAGCATGGAGTCTTTGGGCTGAAGAGCCTGTCTCCATGCTGCTTCTCTAACTGAAACATGGATCAAACATCATCCTTTCAGTCTCCTTGCTAATTCAGGCTTGTTTTATTTGCCCAACAATTAATTGGGCGATGTGCCTGGTTGGGTTTCAGTCCAGGTGCCGTGGGACTGGGATAGATGATGGTGACCCACCAACCATGTACCTGGAATATATCACCCATGTCTCGTACCCACCACATTTTCCCATCTAGTTGCCCCAGCATCAGCAAACCGGAGCAGGAACATAAAAGTGAGATTTATTTCACAAGTCCCTCATGCTTTAGCCATTTCTCACCATAAGCAAAGGAGTCACAGTCATACAGCTTTGTGCACGCCGACCAAGGACAGATATCGCTGGTGCTCCTTAAAACGTGGACCTCCATTTAGTTTAATTTAGGGATACAGCGTGGGATCAGGCCCTGCAGCCCGCCGAGTCCGCACTAGCCCATACTTCCCCTGAACACTAGCACCATCCCACACACTAACACTATGTCCCAGTACCGTGACTACTGGCACAGCGGTAGAGACCCAGGTTTGATTCTGACCATGGGTGCTGTCTGTATGGAGTTTGTATGTTCTCCCCGTGACCCACGTGGGTTTTCTCCGGGCGCTCCGATTTCCTCCCACACTCCAAAGACTTGCAGGTTTGTAGGCTAGTTGGCTTGGTGTAAAATGTAAAACAAATTGTCCCTAGTGTGCTTAGGGTGGTGCTTAGGGTTGTCACCTGTCCCGTGTTTGCTGGGATATCCTGTATGTTGGGCTAAATTGTCCTATGGTCCGCCCTTGTCCCGTATTTGACTGTTACTCTGCACAAGAAGGCCGCACCAGCACATTGTTTTCCTTTTAATTATTTCCTTATTCCTTCGATTTTACCAGTTCCTTCTTGCACATTAGTTGACAGTAGATCCAGTTTTCAGTTACAATGATGGGTGCCGTAACATCATCAATGACGTTCCTGGATCTTGGGTATCCTCACTTACATTCCATGTCTCTACTTTTAGGCTTTATCTTCGGTTCCCTGTCACCACATTAGCACAATCCACGTCCCTATTTACTAGTTATTAGCGCTCACTATTTTGTCCCCCACAACAGACACCCCCACCCCCCTTCTCCATTCAGCCCACGGAGCCCGCACCGGCCAGCCACCCCTGCACACTAACGCTATCTTGCACATGCCTGGGACAATTTACAATCTTACCAAGTTTAATTAGCGTACAAACGTGTATGCCTTAGGATTGTGAGAGGAAGCAGGAGCACCTGGAGAAACCCCACATGGGTCACGGGGAGAACATACACACACTGTATAGACAGCGCCCATTGTCGGGTTCGAACCCGGGTCTCTGGCGCTGTGAGGCAGCAACTCTAACGCTGCGCCACCCTGCCGCGCCCAACAGAGAATGAAGGGAGATCGATCACAGGAGGCAGGAGGTTTGTTTAATTGGTAGCATGTTCGGCACAGTCATTGTGGGCCAAACGGCCTGCTGTATAACCATATAACAATTACAGCACGGAAACAGGCCCTCTCGGCCCTTCCAGTCCATGCCGACCAGTGTATGTCCATGTTTATTTTCTCAAGCCTTTAGAATAGGCACACTAATATATAGGCAGCAGACGTTGCAATAGATATGACAGTGATAGTGTGCTTAGGGTGGTGCTTAGGGTTGTCAACTGTCCCGTATTTGCTGGGATATCCTACATTCACTCCTACACATCCTCTGTTCTGGACTTTATAAACTCCACCATCAATAGTGTCACCTCCCTCAAACAGGTGACCATATTCCCGAATCAGAAGCCATGGATGAACAGCGAGGTCAGGCTACTGCTGAAAGCACGGGACACCGCTTTCAGGTCAGGCGATGCTCGAGCCTACAGTTCAGCCAGGGCTAACCTGAAGAGGGGCATCAAGAAGGCCAAGCACTGCCATAAGCTCAGGATTGAGGAGCACTTCAACAACAACTCCGACCCCCGACGCATGTGGCAAGGCATCCAGGCCATCACGGACTACAGACCCGCCAACACCACCCCCACATCCAGCGACGCCTCCTTCCTTGAGGAGCTCAATCACTTCTATGGCCGCTTCGACAGGGACAATCTAGAGACAGCCATCAAGGCTGTGCTACCTGCCGATCACCAACCCCTCACACTCACCCCCTACGACGTATACGTGGCACTGAGTAGGACTAATGCACGTAAAGCTGCTGGCCCTGACGGCATCCCCGGGCGCGTGCTCAGGGTCTGTGCGGCGCAGCTGGCAGACGTCTGGACTGATATCTTCAACCTGTCACTTGCCCAGGCAGTTGTCCCCACGTGCCTTAAAACTACCTCCATCGTGCCAGTGCCAAAACACTCCACTGCGGCAAGCCTCAACGACTTCCGCCCAGTTGCACTTACCCCCATCATCACCAAGTGCTTCGAGAGGCTGGTCCTGGCACACCTCAAAAGCTGCCTACCCTCCACACTGGATCCCTATCAGTTTGCCTACCGCAAGAACAGGAGTACGGAGGATGCCATCTCAACGGCACTTCACTCCGCCCTCTCCCACCTCAACAACAGAGACACTTACGTAAGAATGCTGTTCATCGATTACAGCTCAGCATTCAACACCATTATACCATCAAAATTGATCACCAAACTCGGTAACCTGTGCATCGCTCCTTCCCTCTGCAACTGGATACTGGACTTTCTAACTAACAGACCCCAGTCTGTTAGGTTAGACAAGCACACCTCTTCAACCCTCACCCTGAACACCGGCGTTCTACAGGGCTGTGTGCTGAGCCCCCTCCTCTACTCCCTCTTCACCTATGACTGCACACCTGTACATGGTACTAACACCATCATCAAGTATGCAGATGATACAACGGTGATTGGCCTCATCAGCAACAACGATGAGTCGGCCTCCAGGGAGGAGGTCCAGCACTTAGCAGCATGGTGCGCTGACAACAACCTGGCCCTTAACTCCAAGAAGACCAAGGAGCTCATTGTAGACTTCAGGAAGTCCAGGGGCGGCACGCACACCCCCATCCACATTAACGGTACGGAGGTGGAACGTGTTTCTAGCTTCAGGTTCCTGGGAGTCAACCTCTCCGACGACCTCTCTTGGACCCACAATACCTTAACTCTGATCAAGAAGGCTCACCAGCGTCTCTTCTTCCTGAGGAGACTGAAGAAGGTCCATCTGTCTCCTCAGATCCTGGTGAACTTCTACCGCTGCACCATCGAGAGCATCCTTACCAACTGCATCACAGTTTGGTATGGCAACTGCTCTGTCTTCGACCGGAAGGCATTGCAGAGGGTGGTGAAAATTGCCCAACGTATCACCGGTTCCTCGCTCCCCTCCATTGAGTCTGTCCAAAGCAAGCGTTGTCTGCGGAGGGCGCTCAGCATCGCCAAGGACCTCTCTCACCCCAACCATGGACTGTTTACCCTCCTACCATCCGGGAGGCGCTACAGGTCTCTCCGTTGCCGAACCAGCAGGTCCAGGAACAGCTTCTTTCCGGCGGCTGTCACGCTAGTCAACAACGTACCTCGGTGACTGCCAATCACCCCCCCCCCCCCCCCCGGGACACTTATTATTATTTATTCAAATAATTTGCTGTGTCGCTCTTCCAGGGAGATGCTAAATGCATTTCGTTGTCTCTGTACTGTACACTGACAATGACAATTAAAAATTGAATCTTGAATCTTGATCCTTCCGTATCAGAAATGATTTTATGCAGTGAAGCTGCGTGGCATTAACTCCGGTGTTTGTGGCATTAAATAGCTTTGAAAAACAAGAGCAGGGCAGCAAGAAATGCCTCGTCTATATTAGCCGACCATCCCTTCAATGACTTCCATGCACGCTGCAGCCTAAAAGATGCTGAGAATCCTGGCTCTGCCTTTCTGCTGGGCAGTCTGCAGAAAGACAATAATGCTTACATGATTACAATGGATCCATTTACAGCAGGGGACAGCAACCTACGGCCCCCGGGCCGAATGTGGCCCATAACCCGAAATCATCCGGTCCGCAGGCGGATTCTTTTTCCGTAATCATCTGGCCCGCCCCGAGCAGCAGCCGAGAACCCCGAGCAGCAGCGCCTAAGCAGCGGCCGGGCGACCCTGGAAGCGGCCGAGCAGCAGCACCCCAAGCAGCGGCCAGGCACCCAGAGCAGCGGCTGGGCGCCGAGCTCTGGCTGTACCGCCTCCTACGCAAAGCTGCCGGCATGGCCATACACCTTCTATGAACATGTTTAAGAAAGAACTTGGCAGGCATCAAATCACGTGTTCACAGGTAGACAAAAATGCTGGAGAAAATCAGCGGGTGAGACATGCGAGAATTGCATGAGGTCGCCTCACCTGCTGAATTTCTCCAGCAGTTTTGTCTACCTGTGAACACGTGATTTGATGCCTGCCATCCCCGGATCCATATGTGGCCCACCATCCGCTCACAGACATGCGTCCTGGCCCCTATGCAGATCCAGGTTGCCGACCCCTGATTTGCAGTGTTCAGATACATTATAAAGGAATAAAGTTTAATGTGAAGCCTGCAAACTATATTGTGCCCTCGATCTTCCTCTTTGCTCTATCTATTGTACTTTGACTCGATTGTATTTATGTATCGGATTATCTGATCTGTTTTATAGCATGCAAAATTCAACAACTGGGTGGCGCCAGCCAACAGTCTGTCTGTCCCTTTGTTGTTTTATTGGTATATGTTAAATGTATGTTTTGAGTTTTCATTAGTTTGGTGGTGTGGGAAACTGTCTCTAATCTCTTACCTAGATGGAGATGTGAGAATGAATGGGTGATGTTTCAGGTCGAGACCCTTCGTCAGACCTTATTATTAATAATAAATACTTCGCTCACTTCCACCCCTGACTCTCTTGAATTTCAGGCATGTTGCTGGTCTCTTCCAGTGTGAAGACCGATGCAAAACACGTATAATTTGAACTGCCGTTTCTTTATTCCCCATTATTACTTCCCTGCATCTTTTCCCAGCAGTCCATAGTCCATTGTTGCCTCTTTCTTACTCCTTATATATCTGAAGAAATGTATTTTCACATTTCACCTCTTCTCCCAATATTCCCCTTTTAGTTACCTTCTGTTATTTTTAAAAGCTTCCTAATCCTCCAGATTCCCACTAATCTTTGTAATGTTACATGCCTTCTCTTACAGTTTATTCTGCCTTTGACTTCCCGTCAACCACGCCCTTGCAATCTTACTTCCTCTTTGGAATGAAAAGATTCTGTGCCTTCTGAATAAGGCGGAAACTCCTTATTTTCTGATATTCCTGCCATTGCTTCTTATCCATGACTGATATTCCTGCCATCTCCATCATGGACTGTTCACTCTGCTGCCCTCGGGCAAAAGATATCGTAGCATAAGGAGCAGAACGTCAAGGTTTTGCAACAGCTTCTTCCCACGAGCCATCAGACTCTTGAATGCCATGTAATGGGCGGCCACCATTATCTATTTTATCTTTTTATCCATTTTATCCTTCTGTTTATTATTGTTGCACGGGGAACCAAATGCAACGGAATTTCGTTTAGAATTGCATATATCGATGTATTTCTAAAGGACAATAAAGTTTGATTTATTGATTGAGTCCACATCACAAGATTAGATATTGCTCAGCCAGAGCTGAACACACTTCTTGACATCTTCATTGTCGGTTGCGAGATCGGCAGTTGTGCATTGGTTTTCCAGTTGCGAGCATTTCATTGTTTGTGTTTCAATATCACATGGTTGGAGTTATATCCCCATTTGTTTAGAGACACCTTGGCTCTGCCAACACCAGTTCTCAAGCGATTGAGGCATTTCCATCTTACCCAACTTACGTCTGCACCAGGAGGGAGTTGCTCACTTCCCGTTAGTCCCATGGTAGTTGAGGGAGGTAGATGGATATTCTATCACCCCATAGGGAGACGCGTGCTTCACTTGTTATAATGCCTTCGAGCCTGCACCGCCATTCAATATGATCATGGCTGGTCATTCAACTCAGTATCCTGTACCTGTCTTCTCTCCATACCCCCTGATCCATTTAGCCACAAGGGCCACATCTAACTCCCTCTTAAAAATTGTCAATGAACTGGCCTCAACTACCTTCTGTGGCAGATAATTCCAGAGACTCACCACACTCTGTGTGAAAAATGTTTTCCTCATCGCGGTCCAAAAGGAATTCCCCCTTATCCTCAGACTGTGACCCCTTGTTCTGGACCTCCCCAACATCGGGAACAATCTTCCTGCATCTGGCCTCTCCAATCCCTTAAGAATTTTGTAAGTTTCTATAAGATCCCCCCCCCCCCCCCCCCCCCTCAGTCTTCTAAATTTTAGCGTGTACAAGCCAAGTCTATCCAGTCTCATATGAAAGTCTTGACATCCCAGGAATCAGTCTGGTGAACCTTCTCTGTACCCCCTCTATGGCAAGAATGTCCTTTCTCAGATTTGGAGACCAAAACTGTACGCAATACTCCAGGTGTGGTCTCACCAAAACCCTGTACAACTGCAGTAGAACCTCTCTGCCCCTATACTCAAATCCTTTCGCTATGAATACTAACATACCATTTGCTTTCTTCACTGCCTGCTGCACCTGCATGCCTACTTTCAATGATTGGTGTACCATGACACCCAGGTCTTATTGCATCTCCCGTTTTCCTAATTTGCCACCATTAAGATAATAGTCTACCCTCTTGTTTTGCCACCAAAGTGGATAACCTCACATTTATCCACATTGTACTGCATCTGCCATGCATTTGCCCACACAACCAGCCTATCCAAGTCACCTTGCAGCCTCCTAGCATCCTCCTCACACCTAACACTACCCCCCAGCTTAGTGTCATCTGCAAACTTGGAGATGTTGCATTCAATTCCCTCGTCCAAATTATTAATATATATTGTAAATAGCTGGGGTCCCAGCACTGAGGAGAAGAGGAAACTCTCTAAGAGCCGCGGGTCGAGGCAAACTTCCTCGGCGCTGACCGAAGGATTGGCAACACCTGTTAGACCGGGGAAGGTGCGGAAGTCGGACCCTATGGAGTCGGTAGGGGCCGACTCGCCTCTGTTGTTACCTAGAGGAAAGTCCGCACGGGAGCAGGGGGAAGGAGACCCTGAGGGAAATAATTCCAGAGACTCCATAGTTTGGGAAACCAACTAGCGTTGGAGAGCTACTACATCCCAAAATAGCGGCTACCATAAATTATTTAACATCTCACCAGCTCCAGGACATTGTCGTTGCCGAGACATTGGAGCAATACAAGGCCCCAGCGAATTGTGTGTCCCTCAATGTGCCAAAGGTCAACATGCCAATTTGGGGGAACATAAATAGCAACACCAGGGCACAGGAGGGCAAGCTCCAGAAAATCCTCAATTTACTGACGTCAGGAATCACGGCATTTGCGAGGACACTGGATGTAGCAGATGTATCGGAGGAACAGCAAGACGCATTAGCTCTCCTGTGCAACGCACAGTTTGAGATCAACTGTTTTAGAAAAAGCTCCATTCGGCCCAACTTAAACCCAAAATTTGCTGGGTTGTGCCGCACCTCCACCGCACCACCAACAACACAGCTGTTTTTTGGGAGGACCTGTCTAAACGGGTTAAAGACTTGGATGAAGAGGCCAAAACGGTGGGGCTTATGAAGCCACCTATGATGGTTAGAAGCCTGCCCTCTCGAAGGCAGCACCCTTATCCTTCATCCAAACCCAGGTGGCAGTCGGACAGGAACCCAAGAACACATCCGACAAGAACATACCAACCACCGGCTCCCCAACAGCAGTACCAACATCAGCAACAACAACCGTCTTTTTTAGGGCAGGGCCCTCGGAAGCCCGCGTGGAAAGTGCGGCAACAACCAGCATCACCCCAAGGGCCGCAAAAGCCCACATTCTCCAGACCCCGGCGGTAACCTGGAGGTAAGGGGGTTTGATTCTCGCCAAAAAGTAGCAGAGGTACCCTCACAGGTTGGCGGACGGTTGCCGTACTTTGCGGGTGCTTGGGGTAAAGTCACTTCAGACGTATTTATTCTACAAAGTATTCAGGGTTATGTGATAGTTTATTAATGACAAACTTCCCCCTACGCAGCATGTGCCTCATCGCAAGTTTGCGATTTCTCAAAAAGAGATGGCGGTAGGACATGCAGACATTTTACGATTGGAAACAAAAGGGGTGATAGAAAGAACGACACATGTGCCAGTTGAGTTTGTGTCCAACATCTTTACGAGACCTAAAAAATATGGTGGTTGTCGTATTATCATTGACCTAACCCAGTTGGATACTTTTGTACAATACACCCATTTTAAAATGGAGATGTTTGAAACAGCTAAACAGTTAGTTAGCAGAGGGTACTTTGTGGCCTGCATTGATTTGAAAGATGCATACTATACAGTTTCTATCACAACGTATCACAGGAAGTTCTTGAAATTTGTCTGGAAGGATCAGTTATGGCAATATAAAGCGTTACCCAATGGGATTACGACAGCACCTCGGCTGTTTACAAAAATTGTTAAACCTATTTTGGCATACCTCAGGAGACAAAATCATATCGTCATGGCATATTTGGATGATATATTGATCATAGGAGAAACGTTAGAATTGGCGCAGATGGCAGTTGCAGCTATTATATCTATATTTGAAGAATTGGGATTTGCCATCCATCCAGACAAATCAAAGTTTAATCCCTCACAGGTTATGGATTATTTGGGATTCACTATTTTGTTGAATAATTTTTATTAGAAGTATAAGTACAGATGTAAGTACAAGTATAAGTACATATAAAAACAACGTTCTTGATAAAGAGATAGGTAATAATTACCATATTTTCTTATATATACTTCTAAACATTTTATTGTAGTTTTTTTTAGTGAAAAGTAGGAAAATGTGAAGAATGGATAACATAAAAATAGTTATAAAATAACCAAAAGAGAAAAGTAAATAAAATAACAGTGGTATATTCTACAAACAGTATTTATATAATAATATATCCGTGATCAACAATGTATTATTCTTCGTTCAATCCTTCGTTCGGGTCTCGATCAGGTCCACAAACCGAGTCATATTGGTCCCTTAAGATATTCAAGGAATGGAGACCAAATCAGATTAAATTGGTCTAACTTGCCTAAAAGTGCAAGTCTTATTCTTTCCAAGTGTAAAGTCTCAGCCATTCCTGAAATCCACAATTTGATTGTAGGGGGTATGGGGCCTTTCCAAAATTGTAAAATTAATTTTTTACCAATTATTAAACTATAATCTATGAAAGTTCTTTGTGCTGTCGTGAGTAATTGATCCCTTTCTAATATTCCCAATATTATTAATTTTGGGTCTGGAACTAGATTCTTATTTACAACATTCGAGATTACCTTAAATATTTCCAACCAAAAATTCGTAATTTTTATACAAGTTGTAAAAGAATGTGTTAAATTAGCTTCTGGGTATTGGCATTTGTCACATATAGGAGATACATTAGAAAACATTCTATGTAATTTAGATTTTGAAAAATGCAATCTATGTAAAACTTTGAATTGTATCAGAGAGTGTCTAGAATTTAATGAACAATTATGTATATATCGTAAACTTTCATCCCAGATATCGGGTTCGATTGTTTCACCTATTTCATTTTCCCATAGTTGTCTGTACTTTTCCGTATTGGGTATATCATTTTCTAATAAAATATTATAAATGTATGATATTAATTTTTCTGTGTTTGGGTGTTTATTTAAGCATTCATCTAGAATTCCCGTCTTTCTCTTTTTATATTCCTGTGCAGTTGTTTTAATGTAGTCAGTTATTTGTAGATATCTGAAGTAGTGTTTAGAGTGTAGTCCATATATTTCCTGTATTTCTTTAAATGAAAGATACAGATTGTCCCTGTAAAGGTCACTGATCTTATTAATCCCTTTATTTTTCCATTGTAAGAATCCTAAATTTTCCAGGGATGGTTTAAAACTTACATTATTAGCAATGGGAAGAACTAATGGGATATCTTCTAGTTTTAACGTTCTTTTTAACTGTCTCCAAATATTAATTTCACTATTAATTATTGGGTTTTCACGATAAATTTTCTTAAATATTTTAATTTTAGAAAATAATATGGAACTGATTTCATACGGTAAGCAGTCTTCCTTTTCCATAAGTAACCAGTTTGGATTTTCATCCAGTTCAACCCACCAAAAGTTCATATTCTTAATATTAACTGACCAGTAATAATATATAAAATTAGGTAATGTTAAACCTCCATTAATTTTCGATTTACATAAATATTTTTTATTTATTCTATGGCTTTTATAGTCCCAAATAAAATTAGTGACTATAGAGTCAACCTTTTTAAAAAAATTCTTAGAAAGATATATCGGGATCATTTGAAATAAATATAATAATTGTGGGAGAAAAATCATTTTTATCGCATTAATTCTACCTATCATTGAGATAGGTAGTGTTCTCCAATATAGAATATTCTTAGATAATTTATTTAGTATAGGTAAAAAATTATATTTAAATAAAGAATCATATTTTTTTGTAACGTGAATTCCTAAATACTTAATCTGTTCATTAACAATCTTAAAAGGAAATTGTTTTAATGTAGTTAAATTATCTTGTGTTAATGGCATAAGTTCACTTTTATTCCAATTGATTCTGTATCCAGAAAACAAGCCGAATTGAGTTATTAAATTCAATAAATTAGGTATGCTAATTTCAGGTTTTTTAATATATAATAATACGTCATCTGCATATAGAGACATTTTATTTCTTGTTTCGTTAGTTTCATATCCAAAAATTTCGGGGTGTAATCTTACCCGAATGGCTAATGGTTCTATAGCCAACGCAAATAATAATGGTGATAGGGGACAACCTTGTCTGCATCCTCGAAATAAATTAAATTTGGTAGATATCATTTGGTTGGTTAAGATTTTAGCAGTTGGATTTGTATATAGTAATTTGATCCATTTTATAAACTTGTCTCCCAAATTTAACTTTTCCATAACCGCAAATAAATATGGCCATTCAACTTGGTCAAAAGCTTTCTCTGCATCTAACGATATTATTACTAAGTCTTTATTATAACTCCTTTTCGAGTATATAATATTAAACAATCGTCTCAAGTTATATGATGAGTATCGTTTTGGTATAAATCCTGTTTGATCCGGGTGTATTATTTTATTAATCACTACACTTAATCTTTTAGCTAATATTTTAGTTAATATCTTTTGATCCGTATTTAAGAGAGCAATAGCTCTATATGATCCCGGATCATCTAGGTCTTTATCCATTTTTGGTATGAGTGTTATAATGGATTCGTTTAGTGTTTCTGGTAACCTCTGTTGCGCATATATATATTCGTAAAGTGTCTTCAAATAAGGTGTTATCAGATCCGTGTATGATTTATAAAATTCCGAACCAATACCATCTGGTCCTGGAGTTTTCCCGTTTTTTAATGATATAATAGAATCCTCAATTTCTTTAACTGTTAATTCAGCATTTAATAGTTTTGTATCATCTACACCCAATCCTATTAGATTACAGTCATTTAAGAATGTATTAATTCCTATCTGATTTTCAGTCGTTTTGGAAGAATATAAATCTTTATAATATTGTAAAAATCTCTCATTAATATCGTTATTCTGTGTTAAGAATTCACCATTTTCTGATTTAATCCGATGTATTATTTTTTCTCCCTGTATTTTTCGTAATTGGCGAGCCAGTAATTTTTGTGGTTTGTCCCCAAATTCAAATTGTATTTGTTTTGTGTATTGATATAATTTAACCACTTGGTCAGCATATATCTTATTTAATTTATATTTTAATGCAGTAATTTTATTATGTGTTATCATTGTAGGGTTGAGAGCATTTTCTATATCTAATTGTTTTATCTCCGTTTCCAGAATATTTTGTTCCTTCCGCTTTTCTTTGTTGTGAAATGCTTGTGAAGATATCATAATTCCACGAGTAAAAGCTTTAAAAGTTTCCCATAGTAGGGATGGAGATATTTCTGGTTTATCGTTTATTTCAAAAAAAGTCTTAATCTGCTTTATAATATATTCATTAGTTGATTTATCCTTCAAAATTCGTGGATTAAGTCTCCATTGTCCTCGTATTTTCATGTTATCATTAAATTTAATATTAAATGTTAATGGAGCGTGATCTGAAATAATGATACTGTGGTATTTAGAGTTATAGATGTATGGAATTAGCTTTATATCTACAAGGAAATAGTCAATTCTAGAATATGTTTTATGTACCGAGGAGCAAAATGAATAATCTCGTCCTGATGGGTGTTCCATTCTCCAAACATCTCTAACTTTACTAGTGTCAATATATGCATTTATTAAATCACTGGAGTGTGATTTAAGTTTCCTCTGTCCTGACGATCTATCTAAATAAGGATCTAAAGTACAATTTAAATCTCCTCCAATTATTAAATTATGTTGTGCATGATCAGGAATTGTATTAAATATTTTCTTTAAAAAAATTGGACTGTCAAAATTTGGGCCATATATATTGGCTAATATTACTTTTTGAGCATATAATTCACCCGTTACAATAATAAATCTTCCATCTTTATCAATTATAGTTGATGTATGCTTGAATAAAGTACCTTTACGTATCATATTGCTACGCCTCTAGATTTATGAGTAAAAGAGGAATGATATATTTTGTCAATCCATTTAGCCTTTAATCTATGCTCGGCATCTTTTTTTAGATGCGTCTCTTGAAGGAACGCAACGTCGATTTTAAGTGCTTGCAAATGTGCCAATACTTTACCCCTTTTAATAGGTTCATTAAGACCTTTAACATTCCAACTGCCAAAGATTATTCCCTCATTCCCCAAATTCTTTTTTAAGTCCTGCATTTTATTTAAGGTGGTCTATAATGGTTCACATGTCTCAGCTCGACATACCCGACCTTACCCCCGAACTCCGGATGGACGAGTTTCAAGATTTTCAAATATCTCGCACGGATATATCTTTTGTGATTACGAGTCCACTGTGATGTAAAAAAATAAAAACATGAGATAATATAAAAAAACAGAAGATAGAAAAAAGGGTTAGTAAATAGTGAAAAGTAAGGAAAAACTACAGCTATAGTAGGTGCAGTTAGTGAAAGCCATACTAGCATGGCTAGCCATCTACAGACTTCCAGTGTAGATGATGTTAACTCGCCAGCTCCATAAGTCCTTAAAGTTATTGTCTTACAAAAGGTATTTTAACGGGAATATATAATTCTAAAATGTTTCATCAATCCTATAACATATTTAAATGCAAAGATCAAGGAAATCTTAACTATTATTGGTATAATCAAGTGTATGATCTTAGGAAATATATTTACTAATTACTATTTGTTTTAATTTTATGTAGATTAGTATTAATTATTGATGAGTAAATTATATGTATGTGGGAAGTAATAAGAAAGTTACTTATACCTAAGCCTTAGTGATTAGTATTTATTATTGTTTTAGTTAGTAACAGTACTACCGGTTAGGTTTTAGTATATTAGTATTTTATTGCATATTAATTATTTCTACTAGTATTGTTATTATTCTAATTAATAATATCCATAAGAGAAAGTCCAGTCCACTCTTTGATGTAGGGACCCGGTCCACTCATTTCTTCATCTTTCTTGATTGTAGCCAGACTATAACCAGTCCATAATCTGGTAATCCTTTAAACCAAATGCAAATATACAGTTATTCATTAATATAGTTCAAAGGTGAAATATTATTCAGTCTTCTTCTTGATTCTTAATCCTCTGCGCAAAGTCCAGTGCATTTTGTGGGTTCTTGAAGAAATGATCTTGATTGTCATAGGTCACCCTCAAGGTAGCAGGGTATCTCAAAGTATACCTTACATCCTTCAATGCTCTCAGAATTCTTTTAGTCTCCCTGAATGCGTTTCGTTTCTTGGCAACTTCAGCAGGATAATCTCGGTAAATACTGATTCGTGCTCCTTCAAAAGTAAGATTTTTACTTCTTACAATCTTACCCATCATTTCTTCCAGTTCATAATCATTCTGTACTTTTAAAATCATTTGTCTTGGCGGAGCACCAGGTCCCTTAAAACGCCTCTTTACTCTGTGTGCACGAGCTAATAAGGGTTTCTGATCCAAGGCTAAAACTTGTTGCAGTAAATCTGCTGTAAATCCTCGTGGATTATTCCGCTCCATGCCTTCCGGAATACCCACAATTCTTAGGTTCGACCTTCTTTGGTAGCCTTCCAACTCCGTGCATTTTTCTGTTATCTTGTCCAGAAGTTCAGATAAGCGTTTTATGTCTCTGTCTGAATTCCGAGCCGATGATTCAGCTAAGTCTTTAATAATGCTTATATCTGTCGAATGTAAATTCAATGCTTCTTCAACTTCAGACAGTTTGTCTTTCACCAGGGTTTCGATTTTAATTTTCATCTGTTTGTTCTGCTCTTTTAACTTATCCGTTATCTCTCTTTTCAATGCTTGAGCAGATTCAGTGATTTCAGTCTTCAAGTCTTTTATTTCAGTTTTCAAGTCTTTCACTTCTTCATTAATCTTTTCGACTTCCTCCTTAATATTCAACGTTTTCATATCTTTCTTTAAATTCAATAGTTCGGTTTTAATACCTCCCATCTCTTTTTCAATAAGAGTTTTCAATCCTTCCATCTCCAGTTTCGTTTTAATTTCTTCAGCTCCAGAAGGTTTTTTTCCTGCAATGTCTTCCTGGGATCGGGTTCTACCCGAGATCGAGGCTTCAGAACGGCCTACCGGATCCCGAACGGTCGGTAGCCGGGTTTTCAGTTTTTCTTCTGGGGTTCGGTGCATGCTGTCGCAGGGCTGATAACGTCACTCAGCAATTCCGTATTAATCAGTACTGAGATTTCAGATGACAGGTAAGTCTTTTTCAGCGTTTTTTACCCCGTTTTCTTCAACCTTCTTATGGAGCTGGCTGGGAGGGCGTCTTCACCTCATGATGGCGCCACCGGAAGTCTCTGGGATTCACTATTAACACGAATCAGATGATTGTCACTGTCCCAGCTGGGAAAGTTGCTGATATTCAAGAAACTTGCAACAGCTTTGCTTGCGCTGCGGTACTCACTATTCGACAAGCTGCTAAGGTAATTGGGAAGATTGTAGCTACATTTCCTGCTACACAGTTTGGGGCACTACATTATCAAAATTTACAAAGAGCAAAAATTTCAGCGTTAAAATCAAATGCTGGACATTTTGACAGACCCATGCAGCTGCCGATAAAGGCAAAAATTGAGTTACAATGGTGGACCAACAATTTTAGTGACTGTTATAAACCCATCATTGTCTCAAACCCATCAGTTGTGGTACAAACAGATGCAAGTGCCCAAGGATGGGAAGCAACTGATACCGTATCCAGTTGTGGGGGCAGATGGGACACTCATGAATTCACGCTTTTACAGTCACAAGGGATAAACTATTGGGAGATGCTAGGAGTTTTCCATGGGCTACGGGCATATTGCACAAATTTAAGTCATGTACATGTCCGTCTTCAAATAGATAATACCATGGTGGTAGCGTACATAAATCATATGGGTGGTATCAGGTCAGTATCTTGTGATGAATTAGTCAACACAATTTGGCACTAGTGTATTGAAAGAAATATTTGGATCTCAGCAACCTATCTTCCAGGGAAGCTCAATACTGTGGCAGACACCAGGTCACGAGTATTTAATGATAACATCGAGTGGATGTTGAATCCGCAAATATTTGCTGAAATAGTAGCTAAATTCGGTACACCAGATATTGACCTTTTTGCGTCTAGGTTGAACCATCAGATACCAACATATGTGTCTTGGGAAACAGACCCTGGGGCAGTAGCAATGGATGCATTTCCTCTCCATTGGGGGAAATGGTTCTGCTATGCATTTCCCCCATTCTGCCTCATCAGCCAGGTATTGCAGAAAATCAAATTAGATTCTGCTTCAGGTATACTGATTATACCCGACTGGCCTACGCAACCATGGTACCCGGTGGTCCTCCAGATGGTCAAAAGCCCATGGGTGCAAATTGCTAAACGCGCAAATTTGGTTACGAACCCCGTTACTGGGGAAATTTACCCTGCCATCGCCACTTAAACATGTTGGCTTGCAGGTTCTAAGAAGACCGCTTCTGGAGGCTGGGATCTCCTCTAGGGCCATGGACCTCATCGTTGCGTCATGCAGAGTTTCAACGAGAAATCAGTATCTCATATAAATCAGGAAATGGGAGGCATACTGCACAAGAAATTCTGCAACATATAACTCTGCTACAATCCCTGACGTTCTGGAATTCCTGGCGGGCCTTCATTGCGATGAGGGTCTCAGCTACAGTGCTACCAATAGTGCCAGGAGTGCGCTGTCCTCATACCTCAACATAGGTGTGGGATCAAATCAACTGGTGTCAAAATTCATGAGGGGAGTGTTCAATACCAATCCCCCACGACCCAGATATAACATCACATGGGATGTAGGGGTGGTGTTGACCCTATTAAGAAACTGGTCTCCCATGAAAGAGTTACCACTTAACAAGCTCACCCTCAAAGTGGTAATGCTGATGGCACTGGCAACGGCTCAGCGGGTGCAGACCCTGCAGAAACTGCGACTTGACAAAATGGCCTCAACTCCGCTAACAGTAACCTTCGTCGTCGAAGGGTTACTTAAGCAGCACAGGCCAGGTGCGCTAGAGCTGCAATTGGAATCCCGGGAGTATCCCACAGACGCCACCCTCTGCGTAGTCACCCATCTTCGCTACTATATCCAAAATACCAGTATCATTAGGAAGATGGAACAAGGGCTCTTTATCAGCCATAAGAAGCCTCATCACCGGGTGACTGGTTCAACAATCGCAAGGTGGCTCAGGGAAGTATTGGATGCAGCTGGGATAGATACTAATGTGTTTAAATCTCATTCTACCAGGGCTGCATCCACTTTAGCGGCGAGGGCCATGGAGGTGCCCATGGATCATGTCCTCGCTACCGCGGGATGGGCCAGTGAATCCACATTTCAAAGATTCTACAACAAACTGGTGGCCAAACCCGCGATGTTTGCGGAAGCTGTGCTGGGAGCTAATTTTGTTTGTCCCCGAGTTAGGGGTCTTATTATTTGTGTTATTAAACATTCATTTATTTTTCAGCCTGTCCAGTCTGGAATGTATTAACAAACTTCCTCCATCAGAGTTACGGCAGTGTGGCAGCATGGACGTGGTCCAGGGTGCGTAATCACAGAGCTTTGAAATCTTCACGAAGTCACTCACGTGACTCCGAAGTAAAATAGTAAGATTAAAAAAGAACTTACCAGTTTGAAGTTTGATCTTTATTTTATGAGGAGTTGCGATGAGGGATTTCGTGCCCTCCGCTCCCAGCCCTCTATCATAAGTTCAACTGGTATAGTCAAGTTTTAATCTTACTATCTTCGTTTTGTGATCTGTGATTCCACACCGCTGCTTTGAAGAATGCCGCGCATGCGTGTTGGCGGGGTCTTCACAAAATCCCTCATCTAAACTCCTCATAAAATAAAGATCAAACTTCAAACTGGTAAGTTCTTGTTTAATCTTACTATTACCCTCCAATCCTCAGGAACTACTCCAGAATCATAGAAACATAGAAATTAGGTGCAGGAGTATGCCATTCGGCCCTTCGAGCCTGCACTGCCATTCAATATGACCATGGCTGATCATCCAACTCAATATCCCGTACCTGCCTTCTCTCCATACCCTCTGATCCCCTTAGCCACAAGGGCCACATCTAACTCCCTCTTAAATATAGCCAATGAACTGGCCTCAACTATCCTCTGTGGCAGAGAGTTCCAGAGACCCACCATTCTCTGTGTGAAAAAAGTCCTCATCTCAGTCCTAAAGGATCTCCCCCTTAAGCTGTGACCCCTTGTCCTGGACCTCCCCAACATCGGGAACAATCTTCCTGCATCTAGCCTGTCCAACCCCTTAAGAGGGCAATAATGTTCTTCCTCAGATTTGGAGACCAGAACTGTACGCAATACTGCAGGTGTGGTCTCACCAAGACCCTATACAACTGAAGTAGAACCTCCCTGCTCCTATACTCAAATCTTTTTGCTATGAAAGCTAACATACCATTCGCTTTCTTCACTGCCTGCTGCACCTGCATGCCTACTTTCAATGACTGGTGTACCATGACACAACAGGTCGCGCTGCATCTCCCCTTTTCCTAATCGGCCACCATTTAGATAATAGTCTGCTTTCCAATTTTTGCCACCAAAGTGGATAACCTCACATTTACCCACATTATACTGCATCTGCCAAACATTTGCCCACTCACCCAGCCTATCCAAGTCACCTTGCAGTCTCCTAGCATCCTCCTCACAGCTAACACTGCCCCCCAGCTTAGTGTCATCCGCAAACTTGGAGATATTGCCTTCGATTCCCTCATCCAGATCATTAATGTATATTGTAAATAGCTGGGGTCCCAGCACTGAGCTATGCGGTACCCCACTGGTCACTGCCTGCCATTGTGAAAACGACCCATTTACTCCTACTCTTTGCTTCCTGTTTGCCAGCTAGTTCTCTATCCACATCAATACTGAACCCCCAATGCCGTATGCTTTAAGTTTATATACTAATCTCTTGTGTGGGACCTTGTCGAAAGCCTTCTGGAAGTCCAGATACACCACATCCACTGGTTCTCCCCTATCCACGCAGGCACATGCCGTCAGGGTAGGCACTGCCTACCCTGACTAAAATTATAACATAGTAATAACTAAATATTAATAATAAAGGCATAGGGAATTATGCCTATGTAAGAGACCGGTTGCTTAGGTAGGCATAATTCTCCGTGCCTTTCATCCGCAGCGCTTGTAACACAGGAAGGTCTGTGCAGCCCACGTGCCGTCAGCGCTGCCTGAAGCCGTCAGTTTCAAGCGGGGCTGAAGGCAGCAGAAATTCTGCCTTTGCTGTACTGTGCATGCGCATCAGTCTACTGCGCATGCGCAGCGCAAGTTTCTTGGCGGGGTGTTCATCTATGGTTTGTCAATATTTTAAATGTATGTTAGATAACAAAGAGAGAAGAATGGAGCTCGTGTACCAATGATGTGGTAAGTACATTTTGTGTTTATGTTTTTAAATACCGTATTTCCCGGGGTGTGGGGTTGGGGGGGGAGAGCTCCTTTCACAGCGTTTGGGGAGTCTGGCCCGGGGTAAAGTTGCGGGGAGGGCACGAATGTTATGAATTGGGATAATGCCACTTGCGACGCTCCTTGCACGGAGGCGTGGAATGCCACCGCATTGAGGCCGGGGGGGGGGGGGGTGGTGGGTGGGGGTGGTGGGGAGAGAAGTAGCTCGGGTGGCTGAGCGGCCGCCAGGCTGGACAGCGGAACCAGCCGCCACCTTAGCTCCTTCTGCCGGTCCCCGCTCACCTCTGGCAGCTCTCCGTCTAAAAACCGCTCTCCTGTCGCTCGCTGGCCTCACTCATGTCCTTAAATTCTGACAGCGCGGATGAGGTTACTCGGCTGTGGGACTTTAAGGATTTGCAGGAAGCCGCTGACATGAGCGAAGTCGGCGAACGGCAGGTGACAGGTGTCCCGACGGAGAGCACTGCCATAGGTGAGCGGGCCGGCAGAAGGCGGTGAAGTGGCGGCAGTTCTGCTGTCGGGAACCAGTGGCCGCTCGTAGCTCCCCGAGCTGCTTCTATCCCCAGCTACAGTGCGTGGCTTCGCGCCCGGAGATCTGCGGCAGCGGTGAGGGAGTGAGTTACTGGCAGTATCCCCGACACCCTCCTTCTCAACACTCGTGCCTTCCCCACAACTTTACCCCTGGCACAGACTTTACACACGCTGTGAAAGGAACTGTTCTCCCAATTGGTCTAGGACTAGGAAGCCTTGAGCAAATTGAAATGTCACGGTTTTTATTTATTTAACGGGAAGAACAATCTGCGCGTGCACGGTTTAATTTTTTTATGAAAGCGGACTGAGTGCGTACCCTGAGTAATTACTCACGCACGTGCCTGTACCCACGCTACTAGTTACATCCTCGAAAAATTCCACAAGATTCTTCAGACATGATTTACCTTTCGTAAATCCATGCTGACTTTGTCCAATGATATCACCACTTTCCAAATGTGCTGCTATCCCATCTTTAATAACTGACTCTAGCAGTTTCCCCACTACCGATGATAGACTAACTGGTCTGTAATTCCCCTTTTTCTCTCTCCCTCCCTTCTTAAAAAGAGGGGTTACGTTTGCTACCCGCCAATCCTCAGGAACTACTCCAGAACTTAGAGTTTTGAAAGATTATCACTAATGCATCCACTATTTCCGGAGCTACTTCCTTAAGTACTCTGGGATGCAGCCTATCTGACCCTGGGGCTTTATCGGCCTTTAATCCATTCAATTTACCCAACACCGCTTCCCGACTAACCTGGATTTCACTCAAGTCCTCCTTTGACCCGCGGTCCCCTGCTATTTCCGGCAGATTATTTATGTTTTCCTTAGTGAAGACGGAACCAAAGTAGTTATTCAATTGGTCCGCCATATCCATGTTCCCCATGATCAACTCACCTGTTTCTGACTGCAAGGGACCTACATTTGTTTTAACTAATCTCTTTCTCTTCACATATCTATAACAACTTTTGCAGTCAGTTTTTATGTTCCCTGCCAGTTTTCTTTCATAATCTATTTTTCCTTTCCTAATCAAGCCCTTTGTCCTCCTCTGCTGGTCTCTGAATTTCTCCCAGTCCTCTGGTATGCTGCTTTTTCTGGCTACTTTGTACGCATCATCCTTTGCTTTGATACTATCCCTGATTTCCCTTGTTATGCACTACCTTCCCTGATTTATTCTTTTGCCAAACTGGGATGAACAATTTTTGTAGTTCATCCATGCAGTCTTTAAATGTCTTCCATTGCGTATCCACCGTCAACCCTTTTAGAATTGATTGCCAGTGAATCTTGGCCAATTGACGTCTCATACCCTCAAAGTTACCTTTCTTTAAGTTCAGAACCATTGTTTCTGAATTAACAATGTCACTCTCCAGCCTAATGAAGAACTTGACCATATTATGGTCACTCTTGCCCAAGCCTCTGTAAAATCAAAGCCCCCCGCTCGGGTTTTAAGCTTACCGCTCGGACGTCGCTCCTCCCTCACCAACAGCTCCTAGGCCTCTTGTTCCTGCAATTCTAATTTAGGAAGGTTACAATTATCCAAGAACTGTGTAACTTTGTTGGTGTCCATTATCATTTTAGATGTATACAGATTCTCGTAAAATTGTGCAAATCTTTTACTAATATCACTTGGCAAGGTCAATATTTCCACTTTGTCTGATTTAATATTTTAAATTGTGTGATCCTTTTCTAGTTTTTTTAACTTGCGTGCCAGAAGTTTATGGGGCTTATCCCCAAATTCAAAGTGTTCCTGTCTTGTAATTTGTAATAATCTTATTACTTTCTCGGATAATAATTTATTTAATTTAAATGTCAGTATTATTATTCTATTATGTTTATCTGTAGTGGGGTCTTTAGCGATTTCTATGTCCAGTTGTCTAATTTGTTCTTCTAACTGTCTTTGTTCATTCTTATTTTTCTTATTTTGAAAAGCTTGGTATGAAATTATAACACCTCGAATAAATGCTTTAAGAGATTCCCATAATAGTGTAGGTGATATGTCTAGCGTGTCGTTTATTTTGAAAAAAAGGTCCATTTGCTCTTTTAAATATATACTCCCTTGCGGGTCTTTTAAAATTTGAGGATTGTACCTCCAAAGCGGTTTGTTCTTAGTCATTCCTTCCATTTTTAGAACAAAAGTTATTTGGGAGTGATCTGAGATCGTATTTGTGTGGTATTTTGGTTTAGAAGTGTGGGGCATTAGTTTTGTATCCACCAGGAAATAATCTATATGTGAATATGTCTTGTGTAACATTAAATAGAACGAGTAATCCCTGCCGGTCGGAACTGCAATCCTCCAGACATCTGTTATGTTTGTGTTTTTTATATATGTGTTTATAAGTTCGCTAGTTTTGTATTTCGTAATACCTCACTGTTTTTGATTGGATTTATCTAAGTAAGGGTTGAAAACACAGTTAAAGTCTCCGCCGATAATGACATTTTGGTAGTTATGTTCTGCAATTATATTCAAGATTTTATTGAAATAGTGCGGGTTGTCAAAGTTGGGCGCATATATGTTTACCAAGGTAATTGGGGTCTCCCCGGTAACTATCAAAGATCTCCCGTCCTTATCTGTTAAGGTAGTTTTGGGTTTAAATGGAATGCCTTTGCGAATAATAATAGACGTTCCTCTAGATTTCGTCGAGGATGACAAGTGAAAAGTTTGTCCTATCCAGTTCGCCCTCAATCTAGCTTGGTCTTGAAGTTAACGATCCAAATGTTAATTTGAAAATCCACATTTCTGATTAGCATTCATTACTATTTCTATGTTAATATTCTATGTTAATATTATTAAGAATGTTAATTCTATACCATTTAGGTTATTCATTAGATCTCATATACAACAGTAATTGCTAAGCCCACACACTGTTGTTGAGCTCTTCTTTTTAGTGATTATCTTTTTTCTACTTCTCTTGGAACAGAGTATGTCCTTGAGTTAGCATTCCGCTGATAAGACGTCTAGACAAAGTTCCTTCTTTTGGCAGCATGCCACCATTCTGGGTGCAATAGTAAAGAGAGAGAGAGTGTCCATAATGTCCAACCTTTCCAGCTAGTCCTTCTGTTCCACGATGGTTAGAGCATATTTGTATGCCGCCTTGTGATTTGTGAACGATTTTTGCTATTCCTTGTAGTAGATGCGCATTCTAGCTGGATAGTAAACACCATATCTGACCTCCTTATGTCCTTGGAGAGCCTGCTTTGCCTTGGAGAACTGATTTCGCTTTTGCATAATTTCATAAGGATAGTCCCTGAAGATTTTAAAAGTAGTTACACCATACATCAGAGGCACACCATATTTGATGTTCCTCATAACCTCTTCCACGTCAGCAATGTCCCGGAATTTCTCAATAATCTGTCGTGTATGTTCTGAGCCATCCTGAGATTTGTGTTGAATCTAGGAACTTGGTGTGATACTTTAATTTTTGGTAGGTTAGGGAGCTTAAGAGCTTCTTTAATTAAACCCGCAGCGAACTCGCAAATGTTATCTCTCTCGACTCCCTCTGGTACACCAACTAATCTTAGGTTTTGGCGTCTCGAACGAGCCTCCAGATCCAAGCATTTATCTGAAACTTTAGCCAGCTGAGTCGCCATCCGTCGTGTAGCATGGTCTTGTTCTGACCGCACCTTCTTCATCTCCTCCACTATTCTTGCCATCTCTTCCTCCATCTCGTGCATTGTCAACATACAGGTTGAGACAGTGTCCAGCACAGCGCCGAACCTCTTCGTGGTGTCTTCTTCACCCCTATCAATTCTCTCCGATAGTTCATCTCTCACATCATCAATTCGTTTATTAATAGTGCCAATCGAATCCTTCATAAACTCAATACCATTCTGATTACAAGCAGTCATATTTAGCGTCAGCTTTTCTATCTTTTCCATCATCACTCCCATCATTTGTTCCATCTTTTTTCCATCCACCTTTACATCTTTCAGTTCACTTACCGAAAGCTTTAATTCTTCAAATTCTTTGTCCTTGGCCAAATCTGTCTTAGATTTTGTAGCCATATCGAAAAGCACCTTTTCTTCAGAAGCCACTTCAAAAATAAGTGCTTCAGGCTTCGTCTGGCTTCGCCAGAAGTGTTTTGTAACTGTTCTCTGAGTGCTCTTACCGGGGAAGAATTTTCATTTAAAGTGCTTTAAGCCTCCATTAAATTCACAGCGCTTACTGATGACGTCATCAGCTATGTAGAGTAGACTTGCCTCCCAGCTTCCTGCAAAGACTATACATTACTTCAAATTCCTCCATCTACGCTGCACCCAAGATGAGGTGTTCCATAGCAGGACATCTGAGATATCCTCACTGTTTAGGGAATGGGGGTTCCCCTCTTTCATCATAGGTGAGGCTGTCACATGGGTCTCCTCGGTATCTCGCAGCTCCGCACTTGCTCCCCCTCACCAGGTCACAACAAGGACAGGGTTTTCCCAGTCCTCACCTTTCATCCCATCAGTCGTCGCATATAGCACATAATCCTCTGACATTTTCGCCACCTCCAACGGGATACCACCACTACCCACATCTTTTCTTCTTTCCGCAGAGACCATGCCTTCCACAACTCCCTGGTTAACTCAGTTCCCCACCCAAACCAACCCCTCCCAGGTACTTTTGCCTGGAACCACAGCAGATGCAACACCTGTCCGTATACCTCCCCACTCAACTCCGACCAAGGACCCTGACAGTCCTTTAAAGTGATACAGAGGTTCATTTGCACCACCTCCAACCTTGCGTATTGTATCCACTGTTCCAGGAGACAAATTCTACATATCGGCAGGACCAAGCGTCGACTCTCTGATCGTTTTACTGAACACCATCGCTCACATGATCTCCCGGTTGCTACAGTGATCTCCCGGTTGCTCAACACTTTAACGCACCCTCCCACTCATATACTGACCTTTCTGTTCTGGGCCTCCTCCACTGTCAAGGCCAGGCCCAAAACAAATTGAGTGAAAAGCACCTCATATTTCGCTTGGGCAGCTTCCAACCTAGCACTATGAACATTGGCCTCTCACTTCTAGTAACCCCTAGTTTCCCTCTCTCTCCATCCCACCCCCATCCTAGTTCTCCAACTAGATTCATTGTCCTCCTGACTCCAGGTAACAATGAACCATTCTATATTTTCCTTGATTTATCACCCTCTTTGATCTGTCATTTGCACATCTTACCCTTCCTTATCGCTGTCTCCCTCTCCCATGACTCTCAGTCAGAAGAAGGATCTCGACCCGAAGCGTCACCCATTCATTTTCTTCAGAGACGTTGCCTGTCCCGCTGAGTTACTCCAGCATTTTGTATCTATCTGTAGGCAGAGGTTGGATAGGCTAGGACTTTATTGCTTGGTGTGCAAGAGGCTGAGGGGTGATCGATAAAGATGGGTAAAAGCATGAGCAGAATAGGTAGAGTGAACGCACTGTCTTTTACAAAGAGTAGGGGAATCAAGAAAGGGACAACATAGGTTCAAGGTGAGAGGGAAAGATTTAATGGGAACCTTTCACACGGAATGGTGGGTATAAGGAACGAGCTGCCAGAGGCAGCGACTATAACAACGTTCAAACCAAATTAGCATGGGGGCAGTATTCAATGCAAGTGAGAGGCTGTCAGTGGTATGGAAGGTGATGAAAGACAGTTCAGTGGGCAGAATAAGCTGGAGCACTGTAGGGAGCAAGGATGGCCTGTTGGAGGAATTGCATTTACTTTAATATCTTAACAAGAGGCCTGATTGGTAAGGTAGATAAACTCAGAGTGTGGATTGGTACGTTGTGACTAGGGATGCTGCAGCAATTACAGAAATCTTGCTCAGAAAGATACAGGATTAGCAACTTAATGTACCAGAGTAAATTGTACATGGTAAACCAAAGCAAATTGTTATGCAAGCCAACAGATTGCTTTCCATGATACATCCGGAGAAGTTTTCAAGAGTCACTGGAGACGGGTCAAATTTCCTGTCTCTGCAATGATTTCTTTTTGACAAATGCAGAAATAAGGAAAGTCTCCTGGACTCAACTGGTTATGGGAAAGGAGTTTGGCTCTCACTGGTTAGTGGGAAAAGGTATTTGGGGTAGTGAGACAGGTGCCCTGGGCAGGGAGAGGGAGCAGTGGAGGGGAAGGGTTATGGTGAGTAGGACAAGAGGGGCTGGTTGCAGAGGGTGGGAGAGGAGCAGCAGAGTCCATCGTGAGGATCGAGTTCTCTCAAAGATCAATCCACCTAGAGGTACTCCAGGCCACAAGCCTTACACACACCTTTAATCTCTCAAACACTCTCTCCATCTCACTCCATCCATTTCACACACCCTCAATACTCCTCCCCATCGCACACTGCTTCTCGGACACCTTCCATCACTCACTCCCTATCTGACATATATCCTTCTCTGGGCTCTCCACCTCACACATCCTCCATCTCACTGTCTCCATCACTCACACTCACTCTCTATCTCACACGCCATCTCATCCATTCGCTCTCCAACACATACTCCCTCCATCTAACACAATCTCCATCCCATTCATTCTTATTTGAGAATAAGGGGTATGTCTTAAGAATAAGGGGTGGGCCACATAGAACGGAAATGAGGAAAACTTTTTTTGCCCAGGGAGTTGTGAATCTGTGTAATTATCTGCCTCAGAGGGCAGTGGAAGCCAGTTCTCAGGATACTTTCAAAAGAGAGTTAGATAGGGCTCTTAAATATAGCGAAGTCAAGGGATTTGGGGACAAGGCAGGAACGGGGTACAGCAATGATCACTGTGAATGGCGGTGCTGGCTTGAAGGGCCAAATGGCCTACTCCTGCACCTATTGTCTATTGTCTCCACCTTGCACTCGCACCATCACTCCATCTCAAACATACCATCCGTCATTCACGCACACACGCACGCACACACGCACACACGCGCACACACACACACACACACACACACACACACACACACACACACACACACACACACACACACACACACACACACACACACACACACACACACACACACAAACGCACACACACCATCCATCACACACACCATCCATCACACACACACAGACCCTCAATTACACATGCACACACACAAAGCGAGAGAGAAAGAGAGGGGGAGAGAGAAGGAAGAGAGGGGGAGAGAATGAAGGGGGAGAGAATGAGGGGGGAGAGAGGGGGGGAGAGAAAGGGAGAAGGCTATGAGAGAGGAAGACAGAGAGAGAGAAGGGAGAGAGAGAAGAGGGGAGAGAGAGGGGCAGAGAGAGAAGAAGGGAGAGGGAAGGGGAGACGGGAGCGTTCCCACACAAGCCATAGGTGACTGGGCAATCTGAACCCAAGCAACAAGTTGCAAGCGCCCGAAGGTGTGCATTCTTCGGGACAGCCCCCTCTCTCCCACGGCCACCCTGTGGGTCGGCTGGAGTGGAGGTGTGGGTCAATGTTCATCCCTCCGCAGTGATGTGATGGACCCGGGGTTCTGGACCAATCGCCAACAAGTTCCGACCCGGCAACGTCATGTCCGTTATTGGACGTTTCTGTTGAGCGGCAGTCAGTCTATTGGCCTGTAGGCAACGCTGCCTTTTGAGTAGGTGGCGTTTCGACGGAGTGGCCATTCAGTAAGGTTGCTTTTTGGCGACGCAGCTTTTCGGTTAGTTGGCTTTTAGGCGTCCCGCCCTTTCGGTTAGTAGGCGTTTCGGCTTCATACTCTTTTGGTTTTTTGGCGTTTCGGCCTCGTTTCCATTCGGTTCTTTGGCTTCGACTTATTTGCTTTGGCTTCTCGTCCGTCGGCGCCACGTACGGGTACCACGCAAACGCCCTCCATCACTCACACGCACACCTTCCATCACACGCACACCTTCCATCACACGCACACCCTCCATCACGCGCACATCCTCCATCACGCGCACCCTCCATCACGCGCACCCCCTCCATCACCCGCACCCCCCCTCCATCACCCGCACCCCCCCTCCATCCCCCCCACCCCGCCATCACCCCCCTTACATCCCGCGCGCTTGCACGCGCACCCACGCCCTTCATCCCGCGCGCGCGCGCACCCACGCCCTCCATCCCGCGCGCGCGCACCCACGCCCTCCATACCGCGCGCGCACCCACGCCCTCCATCCCGCGCTCGCACCCACGCCCTCCATCGCGCGCCCCCACGCCCTCCATCGCGCGCCCCCACGCCCTCCATCGCGCGCGCGAGCGCACCCACGCCCTCCATCGCGCGCACCCATGCCCTCCATCGCGCGCACGCCCCCCATCGCGCGCGCCCCCCGCCTTCCATCCCGCGCGCACACACGCACGCCCCCCATCACGCACACACACACACGCGCCCCATCACGTACGCGCACACACACGCACCCCCATCACGCACTCACGCGCACACACACACACCCGCCCCCATCTCGCACACACACCCGCCCCCCCGCCCTCCATCACACACACACACACCCGCCCTCCATCACTCACACCCTCTATCACACACACGCACACCCTCCACCTCAAACTCTTGACCTCCCACCCCCTGTCCCTGCCGCGTGTCACCTCTCCCTGCCTTCCCTCCCCCCTCCCCCATTTCACGTCCTCTCCCACGCCCCCTCTCCCCACTTCTCACGCTCCCTCTGCCCTTCTTCATCTCTCTGCTTTGCGAACTGACCTGATCTGCAACTTCTTTTCTCGGGCAGTGGTGGGTACATGGGTCGAGGTGCCAGTGGAAATGATTGTGGCGGACACAGTAGCAACTGCAATATGTTTGGACAGCTGCATGGATGGGAAAGGTTTAGAGGGGCTAATTATGGTCAAATATGGCAGAGCTTGGATGGGCAGTCTGACTGGCATGGACGGTTTGGGCCTGTTTGTCTTCTGTGTTGCTTTACAAGTCTTTATCCACACAGACCCAGACACACATACACACGTACAGACATACACGAGCGCACACATAGATGACAAGAACAGTAATTCTACCACTGATCATCCTCCATCTATGCTCCCTCTTCCTTCAGTCTCCATCATCTGTCACATCTCCCACCTTACCCATTCCTTCTCTCCCACACTTCTTCCCACAGGCCGCTTTCCCAACGCCCTGCATTCCCACACTCTCTCCTCCATCACAAACACCAGACATTTTCCCTTTTACCCCATTCACCTTCTCCCTACTGCACTGCTTGCTCTACAGCCCTGTACTGGGTCTCCTCACTCCCCCCTCTCACCTACTAGCCCCTCACTCTCGTCCCTCCCTAACTCTCTCTACAATCCGCCCTCTTTGACGACCCACCACGTCGATAGATGTGGCATGGATATGGTAGACAGTGGCATGGATGGGGTAGACAGTGGCATGGATAGGGTAGACAATGGTATGGATGGGGTAAAAAAGTGCATGGATGGGGTAGACAGTCAGAACCTTTATCCCGGGTGCAAATGACAGATACTAGAAGGCATTGCTTTAATGATGGGGGGGGGGGGTGGCGCAATGTTTAAAGGAGATGTATGTACATGTTTTTTACACTGAGGTTGGATGCCTGGAACCTGTTGTCAGGACTGGGGATGGAGCCAGATACAGTGGCTTGCAAAAGTATTCATACCCCTTGAACTTTTCCACATTTTGTCACGTTTCAACCACAATTATTGGGATTTTATGTGATAGACCAACACAAAGTGGCACATAATTGTGAAAACTGAAAAGTGTGGCGTGCAAAAGTATTCAGCCCCCTTTGCTCTGATACCCCTAAATAAAATTCAGTGCAACCAATTGCCTTCAGAAGTCATCTAATTAGTAAATAGAGTTTACTTGTGTGTAATCTAATCTCAGTATAAATACAGCTGTTCTGTGAAGGCCTCAGAGGTTTGTTAGAGAACATTAGTGAACAAACAACATCATGAAGCCCAAGGAACACACCAGACAGGTCAGGGATAAAGTTGTGGAGAAGTTTAAAGCAGGGTTAGGTTATAAAAAAAGATCCCAAGCTTTGAACATCCCGCGGAGCACTGTTCAATCCATCATCCGAAAATGGAAAGAGAATGGCACAACTGCAAACCTACCAAGACATGGCCGTCCACCTAAACTGACAGGCTGGACAAGGAGAGCATTGATCAGAGAAGCACCCATGGTAACTTTGGAGGAGCTGCAGAGATCCACAGCTCAGGTGGGAGAATCTGTCCACAGGACAACTATTAGTCGTGCACTCCACAAATCGGACCTTTATGGAAGAGTGGCAAGAAGCCATAATAAGTACCGTTTGCAGTTTGCCCCAAGCCATGTGGGGGACACAGTAAACATGTGGAGGAAGGTGCTCTGGTCCGATGACATTTTTGGCCTAAATGCAAAACGCATTGTGTGGCAGAAAACTAATACTGCACATCACCCTGAACACACCATCCCCACTATGAAACATGGTGGTGGCAGCATCATGTTGTGGAGATGCTTTTCTTCAGCAGGGACAGGGAAGCTGGTCAGAGTTGATGGGAAGATGGATGGAGCCAAATACAGGGCAATCTTGGAAGAAAACCTGTTAGAGTCTGCAAATGACTTGAGACTGGGGCAGAGGTACACCTTCCAGCAGGACAACGACCCTAAACATACAGCCAGAGCTACAATGGAATGGTTTAGATCAAAGCATATATGTGTGTTAGAATGGCCAGACCTAAATCCAATTGAGAATCTCTGGCAAGACTTGAAAATTGCTGTTCACAGACGCTCTCCATCCAATCTGACTGTGCTTGAGCTATTTTGCAAAGAAGAATGGCCAAAAATTTCAGTTTCTAGATGTGCAAAGCTGGTAGAGACATACCCCAAAAGACTTGCAGCTGTAATTGCAGGGAAAGGTGGTTCTACAAAGTATTGACTCAGGGGGGCTGAATACCATTGCACGCCACACTTTTCAGTTTTTTTATTTGTAATAAAATTTGGAAACCATGTATCATTTTCCTTCCACTTCACAATTATGCACCACTTTCTGTTGGTCTATCACATACAATCCCAATAAAATACATTTACGTTTGTGGCTGTAACGTGACAAAATGTGAAAAAGTTCAAGGGGTATGAATACTTTTGCAAGCCACTGTACACAAAACTGGCAACCTCTTGCATGAAAATAGTTACCTTTTTGACATCGCGCAGCAGGCATATTTGGGGCTTTGCGGGAGGAGTAATTGATGTTGTGTTGCTGTCGTGGGCTGAGAGAGACAGGGTCAGCAAGTAGTGCAATAACTTCTGAATTACAACATGAATGGATTGCTTGCCTGAGAGTCAGGTCAGGGTTGCGAAGGAGCTCAGCCCTCAGTTCACTACGATCATTACCCCCACAATCTTATCTCTCACAAGTTCATTTGTCAACTCACTGAAACGACAGCGTGCAGCCATGTGTCTTAAATCACTGATAAATCGTTTGACGGGCTCGTCGACCTGTTGTAAATGGGCATAGAACTTTGTTCTTTTGAGTATACAGTTTGATGGCAAGTCACATAACTCTCTGAATTTTCTGAGTAGAACTGCTGGGTTATCAATGGTCTCGGCAGGAACTACGAACTGTCCGTTGCCATGCAGAATGGCAGGAGCAAATTCAAAGTTGTTGGCATGATTCATTGCCTCTGGACCCGCAGCGGTGATGCTTTCAAGTTGTCAGGGTCATTCCGCTGAACAATGCGGATATAATGAGTTTAGTCGCGCTCGAGGAGACACCATCGCTCAACGATGTCTGAATCAAAGGGCTCAGTTTGCAGCAGAAGGTGGCCATAACGGAGAGAGAAAAATGATAAAATAAAACTGATAAAAGAAAAGAATCGTGGTAAACAGTGGAATGCGTCTGAGTCGCATATCTGACACCATGTAAATACCGGACTGGTACATGTATAAATATACAACACATCTTTATTAAACTCTTACAGTATTGGATATGCAGTACATTACATGTCCACGCTGCTACATCTACTGCCTAACGTAGGCGAGTTCCTAATATTATAAAGCATGTACTAGGCGGGGCTACTACTAGCAAACACTCTAATTGGCTAGCATGCAATAGCCAATCTACAGCCACTTCTTTCAGAAGCCTGGGGTATAGTTCATCCATTCCAGGTGACATCCACTTTCACACCTTTCAACTTCTCAAGCACCTTCTCATTAATGTATAAGATGGAACTGCAGATGCTGCTTTAAACCAAAGATAGACACAAAAATCTGGAACAACTCAGTGGGATAGGCAGCATCTCTGAAGAGAAGGAATGGTTATGTTTCAGGTTGAGACCCTTCTTAAGACCTTCTCATTAATAATAGCAACTTCACTCACCTCCACCCCCGACTCTCTTGAATTTCAGGCACGTTGCTGGTCTCTCCCAGTGTGAAGACTGATGCAAAACACGTATTCAGTTGAACTTCCATTTCTTTATTCCCCATTGTCACTTCCTAGCATCATTTCCCAGGGGGTCCATAGTTCATTGTTGCCTCTTTCGTACTCCTTATGTATTTGAAGAAAGTTTATTCATAATTCATCTTTTCTCGCAATATTCCCCTTTTGGTTACCTTCTGTTATTTTTTAAAGCTTCCCAATCCTCCAGATTCCCACTAATCTTTGTAATGTTACATGCCTTCTCTTATAGTTTATTCTGCCTTTAACTCCCCATCAGACACAACTTGCAATCTTACTTCCTCTCTGGGATGAAAAGATTCTGCGCCTTCCCAATAAGGCTGAAACTCCTTATTTTCTGATATTCCTACCTTTGCTTCTTATCGAGTCCACATCACGATTAGATATTGTCAGCCAGAACTAAACACACTTCTTGGCAACATTGTTTATGTTTCAATATCACATTCGCAGGTGGCATCGTTCGAGTTACATCCCCATTTGTTTAGAGACACTTTGGCTCTGCCAACACCAGTTCTCAATCGATTGAGGCATTTCCATCTAGTCCAACTTGCGTCTGCACCAGGAAGGAGTTGCTCACTTGCCGTTAGTCCCATGCTAGTTGAGGGAGGGAAACATAGAAAATAGGTGCAGGAGTAGGCCATTTGGCCCTTTGAGCCTGCACCGCCATTCAATATGATCATGGCTGATCATCCAAATCAGTATCCCTTACCTGCCTTCTCTCTATACCCCCTGATCTCTTTAATCACAACTCCCTCTTAAATATAGCCAATGAACTGACCTCAACGACCTTCTGTGGCAGAGAATTCCAGAGATTCACCACTCTCTGTGTGAAAATGTTTTTCTCATCTCGGTCCTAAAAGATTTCCCCCTTATCCTTAAACTGTGACCCCTTGTCCTGGACTTCCCAAACATCGGGAACAATCTTCCTGCATCTGGCCTGTCCAACCCCTTAAGAATTTTGTAAGTTTCTATAAGATCCCCCCTCAATCTTCTAAATTCTAGCGAGTACAAGCCGAGTCTATCCACCGTCATTATCATTTTGTTTACACAGTGCTATATATTTACTCTGTTATTGTGTTGCTGCAAGTAAGCATTTCACTGTTCCGTTTCGGAACATAGGACAATAAAATACCTTTGACTCCAGCTGTCATGTAATATTGTCATCGTTAGAATGAAAGGGCTTCAAAAGTGTACGGATGTAATTCACCGGACAATTATTTGCACGCGTATGGAAAACACGCGTGTATATAATTCTCAATGATGGAAATGAGGACTTTGTGAACACACAGCAAGAGAATGTGCAATGGTTTAATCCGTGGTGGGCATTAGGACCCTGCGGACACACAGAGGCGGATCTGTGGCCTCTCCTCCTGCCCCGCCCCCGAGGGCGGAGACTCTCTGGCCCCGCCCCTCTGATTGGATGAGCCGTCACCGCTGCTCCCGCCAGTCCTGGTCAAAGATTATGGCTCCTCTATAATCTTTGGTCCTGGTCTCGCACGCCAGCCCCGCCCACGTCACGGGTCAGGTGGTCCCGCGCGGATGGCTGTTTAACGGTCGCTGAGTGAGAGCGCGAGCGAGCAGGCGCCTGACGGAGGATCGTCGTCATCGTCGTGGTTCAAGGGGGAGACAGAGGGAGTGCGGGGTGTGGGGGACGGGCGGGAGCGTCGACGCTCGATGGAGACAGGAGGCGGCGATGGGAAGCGGTGAGGGAAGGGGGAGAGTGGGGTGCATGGATAAACGGGGAGAGGGGTACAGGGGAGGGTAGACAGTGAGGGGAGGGGCATCGGGGTAGGTAGATGGTGAGGGGGCACAGGAGTACGGGGAAGGGTAGTCGGGTAGAGAAGCTGGAGGAAGGCATGGAGGAGGAGGCATGGGAAGAGTTGATGGCGAGGGGGTATGGGGGGAGTTGATGGAGCATGGTGGAGTGTGGACTGAGGAGGGAAAGAATACTCGGGGGAGGGGTGTGGGGAAGTGTTGATGGGGAGGGGGCATGGGGACAGTAGATTAGAGGGGGTTGGAACTGGGGGAGGGGAAGACAGAGCGGGGGATCTGACAGGAGTCTGGGGTGGTGGAGGGAGCGCGAGCAACACAACAGTGAGTGTGAACGGGTTCTTCCTATGTTCTGTTTCTGGGTCATTCACTATACTGTCTGACGAAGGGTCTCGACCCGAAATGTCACCCATTCCTTCTCTCCAGAGATGCTGCCTGTCCCGCTAAGTTACTCCAGCTTTTTGTGTCTATCTTTGGTTTAAACCAGCATCTGCAGTTCCTTCTTACACATGCCCATTAGCTCCAGGAGATGCTGCACTGCCAGAGGTGGTCTGGGTCTGTGTCTGTTCTGCTCCAATACATCTTGTTCCATTGTGCAAAAAGTTAGGGAGACCACACCTGGAGAAATGGGCACAGTTCTGCTTGCCATTCGAGGAGTAGGGTGTTGGTAATCTGGAAAAGGTACAAATAGATTGATGTGGATGTTTCCAGGACTGGAGGGTTTGAGGAATATGTTGAGGCCGTGACTGTTTTCTGTGGCGATTAGGATCTAAGAGGTGACTTTGTACCGGTTTATAAAATCACAAGAGGTGAAGTGCACAGTCTTTTCCCAGGGCAGGAGAGTATGAAACTTCGGTGCATAGTTTAACGTCAGAGGTGAACGTTGAAAGGACTTGATGGACCAGTAATATGAAACGAGCAGCTAGGGAACGTGCTAGAGGTGAGTACGATTATGACATTGAAAACCCATTTGGACAGGCACATGGAGGGGAAAGATTCAGAGGAATATGGGGCAGGTACAGGCAAGTGTCACTTGATAGATTAAGCAACTTGGTCAGCGTCGGTGCGTTACGCCGAAAGGCCTGTGCTGTGAAATGGTCTGTCTATTTTATTCAAACATCCAGTAAAGTTCTGGCATTTCGATCTATTTGCCAAATCATGTCCTTGACTGATGTTGCGTTTGTAACAGAAAGCTCATGGACTGAGATCGATGGACTCTGTGTCAGAGTCAGAGACAACATCTGGTGAAAATCCACAGGGAACATTGAGCAACAGACACAAGCAAAACTGACGTACAGGAGCTAGGCCTGGGAGAGTGTATATGTTTCATATGACCTTGCTTTCCAGTGAGATATCATCATCCACTTTATCTTTATGAATTTAGATCCTCCAGTTCTCTTTATAGTACATACACTTTCCTTTAAAATTACCATGCCATTATACCCTTTCACATAAAAACACGAAAAAGGCAGGCGTAAGTTATCTTTCTCATCAAACCTGCCCGATTTTCATGAGCGTGGCTAATTTCCTGTGCCTGCTGCTCGTAGCTCTCAATTCCCAATATTTGAAAAATCATCTCCTTCCTCATTACCTTCAGTGATATACAATACAAACCCTCCACCATGTAGAATTGTTGTCTTTGAAGGTAGATAAATCTCCAGGGCATGATCAGATATATCTGGGGACATTGCGGGAAACTAGAGAGGAATTTGCGGAAGCCCTGGTTGAAATTTACGCGTGGTCCTTAAATACAGTAGAGGTGCCGGAAAACTGGAGGGTGGTAAATGTTGTGCCTCTTTTCAAGAGGGGCTGCAGGGAAAATGCTGGGAACTATAGGCTGGTGAGCTTAGCTGTTCACACTAGCTGTATGTTATCCCACTTTCTCATCCACTCCCTACACATTGGGGCAATTTACTGAGGGCCGATTAACTTATAACCCCGCACATCTTTGGGAACTGGGATAAAAACGGAGCACCCGGAGAAAAGCCACACGGTCACAGGGAGAACGTCCAAACTCCACACAGACAACACCTGAGGTCAGGATTGAACCTGGGTGCGGTGAGGCAACAACTCTACCAGCTGCACTACTGTGCCGCCCTAGTCCACTCTGTCCCAGTTTATCTAGCTCGGATCAGTTCTTCAGAAGTTCCAGTTCTCGGTATATTATGGCAATGGATATTATTCAATTCAATTCAATTCAATCTTTAATTGTCATTGTGCAGTGTACAATACAGAGACAACAAAATGCAGTTGGTATCTCCGAAGGGCGAACTTACGAATGAACAAGTGATTGCGCAGTAGTAGACAGGCAGTCATTGAGGTGCAACGTTGAGATGTGTGACAGCCGCAGGGAAGAAGCTGTTCGTGAGCCTGCTGGTACGGCAGCGGAGGGACCTGTAGCGTCTCCCGGATGGGAGGAGGGTAAACAGTCAATGGTTGGGGTGTGAGCTGTCCCTGGCGATGCTGTGCGCCCTGCGCAGGCATCTTTTACTATGGACAGACTCAATGGAGGGGAGTGAGGAGATTGTGATGCGTTGGGTGATCTTCACCACCCTCTGCAGAGCCTTCCGGTCGGTGACAGAGCAGTTACCATACCATACTATGATGCAGTTGGTAAGGATGCTCTCGATGGTGCAGCGGTAGAAGTTCACCAGAATCTTATGTCTCCTCAGGAAGAAAAGACGTTGGTGAGCCTTCTTGATCAGCGAGGATGTGTTGTGGGTCCAGGAGAGGTCATCGGAGATGTTGATCCCCAGGAACCTGAAGCTGGAGACACGTTCCACCTCCGTCCCGTTGATATGGATGGGGGTGTGCGTGCAGCCTCTTGATCTCCTGAAGTCCACAATGAGCTCCTAGGTTCCTAGTGGCAAAGGAGACATGTTGGTGGAATTTGGGGAGTACAGTCTTCAGGTTGGAGTGATTGAAGTCACCCGCACCAATGAAGGCTGCGTCTGGATTGAGGGTCAGTTGTTTGCTAATGGCAATATGCAGTTCTTTCATTGCAAGCTTGGCATTAGCATCAGGAGGGATATAGGCTGCAGTCACAACAGTGGAGGTCCACTGTCCCACCAACTTTGATGGCATCAAGAAATTCACCAACAATTTACTAACATTAACATCATCATTAGGAAGGCACGGTGGTGCAGTGGTAGAGTTGCTACCTTACATCACCGGAGACCCGGGTTCGATCCTGACTGCGGGTGCTGACTGTACTCAATTTGTATGTTCTCCCTGTGACCTCGGGGATTTTCCCCGGGTGCTCCGCTTTCCTTCCACGATCCAAAGACGTGGAGGTTTGTAAGTTAAGTGGACTCTGTAAGTGAGTAGGATAGAACTCGTGTACGAATGATCGCTAGTTGGCATGGACTCGATAGGCCGAAGGCCCCGTTTTGTCACTGTATCTCTAAAACTAATTTGCAGATGACATCATTCAAATCACGAGTGGACCCATCAACGCTTGCGGGACACCATTGGTGATAAATCTCCAATCAGTAAAACTATATTAGTTTACCAGCTTATGACTGTCACGTGTACCGAGGTACAGTGAAAGGCATTTTTGTTGTGTGCTATCCAGTGAGAGGATACATGATTACAATGAAGCCAGCCACAATGAACAGATAAAGGATACAACATTTAGTAGTAAGATTAAATGAGAACTTACCAGTTTGAAGTTTGATCTTTATTTTATGAGGAGTTACGATGAGGGATTACGTGAAGACCCCGCCAGCACGCATGCGCGACATTCTTCAAAGCAGTGGTGTGAAATCACAGATGGCAACGTAGACTAACATAGTAAGATAAGAGAGAACTTCCATACCAGTTGATCTTTATAATAGAGGGCTGGGAGCGGAGGGCACGTAATCCCTCATCGTAACTCCTCATAAAATAAAGATCAAACTTCAAACTGGTAAGTTCTCATTTAATCTTACTATTTTACTTCGGAGTCACGTGAGTGACTACGTGAAGATTTCAAAGCTCTGTGATTTCATGCCCTGGAAACTCCACGCTCACACACCGCTATGCTGGGATAAGAGGATGAACGTAATTCAGACATAACACCGGCTGAAAAATAAAATAGGTATTTATTCATACCAAACACAAAAATATATATCCCATGAAGGGTAAATTATTTGGCAGAGCTCAAAATTCTCCCTGCATAAGAGTCAGTGGAGGCCACGGGTTTATTATAAAAGCGATGAAACGTCCTCTCATTACTCCAACCCGCTGTGGCCAGGATGTGGTCCAATGGTACCTCCATCATCCTAGCCGCCGACGTGGATGCCGCCCTGGTGGAGTGAGATTTAAATATATTAGTGTCTATCCCCGCCGCATTCAGAACCACCCTTATCCATCTAGAAATGGTTTGCACCGTGACTTTGTGGTGAGGCTTTTTGTGGCTTATGAGCAAAGCTTTCTCCGTGCCCCTGAGATTTTTTGTGACTGAGATGTATCGTGATAATAAAGTGACAATGCAAAGTCGAGTATCTGCCGGGTAGGCTAGAAACTCTAAAGTATGTCCAGACGTTCCGGGTCGATCTTGTTTTAACAGCCCCTGCACATAAAAGGTGATTTTGTCATTGGATATGGACATGGCATCCAGATTTAATTTGTGCAGGGACTGGACGCGTTGTGCCGTGACGAGTGCCATGATCATTACCACCTTGTAGGTAAGCCTGTCCAGGGTAAGTCCTGAGTTAGGTGTCCATCCTCGCAGCATAGTTAATACTATGCCGATATCCCATGTGTGGTTGTATCTGGGCCTGGGGGGATTGGAATTGTATATTCCTCTCATTAGTTTTGATACTAATGGATGCGATCCAATGCCCAATTGGTCACTCCCCTTGCCCAGGTAGGTCGATAGGGCACTCCTGGCACAGTTAATGGCACTATAGCTCAGTCCTTTGTCATGGTGAAGGGTTGCCAAGAATTCCAGAACTTCTGTAATGGTTGCTGATTCGTAGGTAGTGTTGGTTGCAGAGCAGAATTTTTCCCATTTCCTGATGTAGGTCAGGTACTGCTTACGGGTGGACTCCCTGCACGATGCTGAGATGGTATCCATGGTTCTGCTGGTGAGTCCGTACCCCAAAAGTGGCCGTTTCAGAACCTGCAAATCAACAGGTCCATGCGGTCATGACATGGGTGGTGTTCTCCTGTGACGGGATGTATAAGCAGGTTAGGTCGTTTATTGACCCTAATACAAGGTTCTGTGGCCATCTTCTGTACCATTGGGAACCATGGTTGGGTAGGCCAGTCGGGCACAACCAAAATACCCGATGCGGAGTCATGTCTGATTTTCTGCAAGACCCGACTGATGAGGCAGACGAGGGGAAATGCATAACAGAACAAGTCCCCCCAGCGTAGCGTGAAAGCATCCATTGCTACTGCCCCTGGGTCTGGTTCCCAAGCAACATATGTTGGCAGTTGGTGATTTAATCTGGACGCAAAAAGGTCGATATCTGGTGTCCCATAACGTTCTACAATATCTGTGAACACTTTTCGATCCACCATCCATTCTATGTTGTCGTTAAATTTGCGTGACCTGGTGTCTGCCACTGTATTTAGTTTACCTGGGAGGTAAGTGGCTGAAATCCAAATTTCTCTTTGCAGACACCAGTGCCAGATATTGTTAGCCAATTCATCACACGATATCGACTTTATTCCACCCATGTGGTTAATGTAAGCCACCACCGTGGTATTGTCAATTTGTAACCTAACATGTATTTTGTGCATGTCTGAGCAGTATGCCCTAAGGCCATGAAATGCTCCCAGCATTTCTGAATGGTTAATCCCCAGTGTGTTGAATTGGGTTAGTTCTAGTACATTCCATCTTCCTCCACAACTAGTGGTGGTATTAGTTGCTCCCCAACCTTGGGCACTGGCATCAGTTTGTAAGATGATCGTGGGATTGATGATAACGATGGGTTTTGAACAATTTTGAGCATTCTCCATCCACCAATTTAATTCGGTTTTTGCCTTTTCTGGCAATTTCATAGGCCTGTCGAAATGGCCTGCATGTCTTTTAAGAGCTATAATTTTAGCTCTTTGTAGGTTTTGATAATGTAATGGTCCGAATTGTGCTGCGGGAAAAGCAGCCACTATCTTCCCAATTACCCAGGCCACCTGCCGTATGGATGGATCCCTGATGCCAGTAAGGCTCCTGCAAGCCTCTATCAAGTCCACCGCTTTATTTGGTGGTAAAGTGATAGACATTTGCACCGAGTCAATGGTAAACCCCAAGTAATCCATGGTGGTTGAGGTTTTCAGTTTTGATTTATCTGGATGTATGATGAATCCCAGCTTTTGGAAAAGATGTTTTGTGGCTAAAACTGCCAATGTAGGCATTTCCAAATTCTCCCCAACAATGAGGATATCATCAAGATAGGCCATTACAGTGTGATTCTGTTTTCTTAGGTAGGCCAAAGCTGGTTTCAACATTTTGGTAAACAGTCTGGGTGCTGATGATTAACCCATTGGGCAAGGCTTTGTATTGCCATAGTTGTTCCATCCAGATAAATTTTAGGTATTTCCTATGATCCTTGTGTATTGGTACTGAATAGTATGCATCTTTGAGGTCAATGCATGCCATATAGTACCCATAGGCTATTAACTGCCTAGCTGTGTCAAAGGTATCCATTTTGAAATGAACATACTGAACAGAAGTATTTAGTTCGGTCAGATCTATAATTATGCGGCACCCGCCATCGCTTTTATTTTTGGTAAATATATTGGATACGAACTCCTGAGGCTCTCTGGCGGTTTTCTCAATTACTCCTTTTTCAATTAGCCTCAACAGTTCAGCATGCCCTGCCGTTCTTTCTTTTTGTGAAAGTATAAACTTCCGGCGAGGTGAATTCTGGACCGGGGTAGGGAGTTCGTAAATAAATTCAATTTTGTAGCCCTGAATACTTCCGAGTATGTAAGGATCAGAGGTAAGTGTGCGCCAAACTTCATAACACAAGTGCAACCGGCCCCCCACATTTTGTGAATTTAGGCAAGGAATGTACCTGGGGAAGCCAGACCCACCTACCTCCATGGTTATTGTCGGTGTTGTGGCCTCTGTCCTTGTTTCTTCTGTTGAGTTGACACGGTGTAGGGGTGGCGCATTTTCCAAGAAGGCCGGGCTGGGCCATGGCCTAAAAAAGACCGCTGTGCAGGTGGACCGGCCTTCGAGCTTTCACCACCGGCAGGTCTGTGATAAAATCGCTGGCCGGTGGGTGTGTAGGGGTGCTGCCGTTGTGGGTAATGAGGTTTAAATGAACCGGGTACCTTGATGAGGCCTAAGGCCTTGGCCTCCTCGTCCAGGTATTTCACCTGTTTGGGAAGGTTGTCCCCAAACAGTAGGTTCGGTGGTTGAACGTTCCCTGGTTTGCACAACCCCGCAAATTTGGGGTTGAGTGCCGGTTTTATGATGCTCTTCCTGAAGTTATTAATCTCATATTGTGTGTTGCACAATAGAGCCAGGGCATCTTGTAATTCCTCCGGTAATTCAATTCCCACTGCAGTTCTGGCCACTGCCATAATTCCGGCGGTCAATAGCTTCTGGATCTTCTGCAGTTTGACTTCTTGCCCTCTAATCATTGGGCTCATGTTCCCCCAAATGGGGTTGTTCACCGTAGGAACATTTGGGGAGTTGCAATTCTCCGGAGCTAAATATTTTTCGGCTGTGGTGTGAATAGCCTGCTCCTGGAGCTGGTTTGTAGTCATATAATTTATGCTAGCTGCCAGCTTTGGATGGATAGGTAGGCCTTTCTGGGAAGGCACTGCATGTTTGTTGACCATCTCCAGCAACTCTTCCTGCACCCCAGACACTGTAGGTTCTTCAGCCAACTCCCCCTCTTCGGGGTCAGCCCAGTTCTGACCCCCAATGCTCCCCTGCGCAGAGGGCGAGACATTAGGCAGTCTGTGATAGGAGCCTGCCGTGGGCCTGCGAAGAGGCCCACCGTGACTCTGCCCCTGCAAAAGCAGGTCACGCTGGAGCATTTGCTCCATCATCCGCTCCATGCGGGAAAGACGACCTCCGTCGCTTTCAACGAACAGGGTGTCCTCGGGTCCGGACTCAGCTGAGTCAGCGGCCCCGGCCGACTTTCTGGTAGAATTGCCGCCCGACCGCGGTGTACCAGACGCTCTTCTGGGCGAAAAGTCGGGAGCTGCAGGTTGTACCTGTAGCTCGGGAGAACCAGCCCGCTGCTGGCTACTCTCCATGGCGGCAGCTCTAGCCGCTGCTCGTTTAGATTTTCTTGCTTCCATTCTTCCGTCGACGCTCACCCTCCGGTGAGACTTACCTTGCGTAAGTTTTTTAAACTTACGCTGGAGGAGCCCCGCTCCTCCCGACTGCCGCTTCCGCATGCGTACGACGATATGTCGCGCATGCGTGCTGGCGGGGTCTTCACGTAGTCACTCACGTGACTCCGAAGTAAAATGTAAATTACATTCTGATTAAAGATAGTCCGAGCATCACCAATGAGGTAGATGGAAGGGCAGGACCGCTCTCTAGCTGGTGAGAGGTTGCCTGATAACAGCTGGGAAGAAACTGTCCCTGAATCTGGAGATGTGCGTTTCCACACTTCTGTATCTCCTGCCGGATGCGAGAGGGGAGAAGAGGGAGTGACCGATGTGAGACTGGTCCATGACTATGAAACAAAAACTGTATTCGACCTGTGAAGATCTGTGAAATGGTCATCAGAGACTCACACCACCCTGGCCACGCTCCCTTTTCAATCCTACCCACGGGAAGAAGGTACAGGACCCTGAAAACCATGCCCTCCAACTTCAAGAACAGTTCCTTCACCACACCAAACTTTAGACAGTTGGTGCACTAGGACTCAAGGCTTTGGTTTTGTATTGGAGTCATACAGCTCGGAAACAGACCCTTTGGCCCATGTTGACCAAGATGCCCCATCTACGCGAGCCCCATCTGCCCAAATTTGGTCCATATTCCATTAAACCTTTCCTCTCCATGTACTTGTCCAAATGTATTTTTTAAATGTTATTGTACCCACCTCAACTACCTCCTCTGGGAGTTTATTGCAGAGACCCACCACCCTCTGAAAAAAAACATGCCCTCAGATTCCTATTAAATCTTTCCCTTCTGACTTGAAATCTGAGTCCTCTAGTTCTTGATTCCAAATAATGATTTTCTTTGATTTAGAGTCATACAGCATGGAAACAGGCCCTTTGGCTCAACTTGACCACACCAACCAACATGTCCCATCTACATTAGTCCCACCTGCCTGCATTTAGCCCATTTCCCTCTTAATCTGTTGTATCAATGTACCTGTCTAATAGGATGGGAGATTGCAACCTTCACGTGGTCCACCCCGCTTCGACTAATGCAGTCAACCCAACGTGCACAAACAAATAGATGTAATGTTTGATTTTCAACTTTAGGCTGTGCACGCCTTACGCAAGGGCTGTCAAATTATTTCTTAAATGTTTCGATAGTACCAAACTCAACTATCTCCTCTGGCAGCACGTTCCATGTACCCACTACCCTTTTTTGGAAAAAGTTACCCCCCAGATTCCTATTAAATCTTTCCCCCTTCACTTTAAACCTTTGTCCTCTGGTTCCACATTCCCATGCTTTGGGCAAGAGGCTCTGTGCGTCTACCCGATCTATATCTCATGTGATTTTGTACAGTTTATCAATTTTTTTTTGTTTGTTTGCTTATACTATCTGTTGATAATTGTGTTTACAGAGCTATTGCTCTGCTGCAAGGAGGAATTTCATTGTTCCGTTTCGGCACACTTGACAATTAAAACATTCTTGACTCTTGATATTCTTGTTTACTTACAGAATCCATGTACGTCAACTGTTGTGCCACTTCATCTGACGGGAAAGAGAGGAAATCCTGTTTCTCTTCTATTCCATCTCTCTGCACATCCCCTTCCTCTCCCAGGCTGAAAGTAACGTTGCCATTATCTGAAGAAGGGTCTCGACCCGAAATGTCACCTTTTTCATCCACCTACAGGTGATTTAAAAACAAAGACACAGATGAGCAGGTCTGCACAATGCAGGAGCAGACATGAATGCAACAACTCACATAGGTGTGGATGCACTGGCAACTTGGGGAAGCACAGTGGCGCAGCCGGTATTGCCGTTGCCTCGCATTGCCTGAGACCCCGGGTTCGATTCTGACCTGAACTGCTGTCTGTGTGGAGTTTGCACGTTATCCTTGTGACTGAGTGCTTCGGTTTCCAGACACATCCCTGAGACGTGCGGTTTGTAGGTTAATTGACCCCAGTGGAGTGGATGAGAGAGTGGGATAACATAGAACTAGCGAGAACAGATGATCGATGGTCAGCATGGAGTCTTTGGGCTGAAGGGCCTGTCTCTATGCTGCTTCTCTAACTGAAACATGGATCAAACATCATCCTTTCAGTCTCCTTGCTAATTCAGGCTTGTTTTATTTGCCCAACAATTAATTGGGCGATGTGCCTGGTTGGGTTTCAGTCCAGGTGCCGTGGGACTGGGATAGATGATGGTGACCCACCAACCATGTACCTGGAATATATCACCCATGTCTCGTACCCACCACATTTTCCCATCTAGTTGCCCCAGCATCAGCAAACCAGAGCAGGAACATGAAAGTGAGATTTATAAGCAAAGGAGTCACAGTCATACAGCTTTGTCCACGCCGACCAAGGACAGATATTGCTGGTGCTCCTTAAAACGTGGACCTCCATTTAGTTTAATTTAGGGATACAGCGTGGGAACAGGCCCTGCAGCCCACCGAGTCCGCACCAGCCCATACTTCCCCTGAACACTAGCACCATCCCACACACTAACACTATGTCCCAGTACCGTGACTACTGGCACAGCGGTAGAGACGCAGGTTTGATTCTGACCATGGGTGCTGTCTGTACGGAGTTTGTATGTTCTCCCCGTGACCCACGTGGGTTTTCTCCGGGCGCTCCGATTTCCTCCCACACTCCAAAGGCTTGCAGGTTTGTAGGCTAGTTGGCTTGGTGCAAAATGTAAAACAAATTGTCCCTAGTGTGCGTAGTGTGGTGCTTAGGGTTGTCAACTGTCCCGTATTTGCTGGGATATCCTGTATGTTGGGCTAAATTGTCCTATGGTCCGCCCTTGTCCCGTATTTGACTGTTACTCTGTGCACAAGAAGGCCGCACCAGCACATTGTTTTCCTTTTAATAAATTCCTGATATTAATACTGGTCACCTCCAGTTGTATATTCCAACAACAAAGATTAATTTCTTCCAAATCAAGTTTGCCGCAATAAAGGATTGGGACCTGGGTTCGATCCCGACTGCGGATGTTGTCTGTATCGTGTTTGTACGTTCTGCCCGGAAAGATAGATCAGCCATGATTGAATGGCGGAGTAGACCTGATGGGCCGTTGGCCAAATAACCTATAACATATGAAAGGTTGCCTATCCATGTTCTCCAGAGATGCTGCCTGACCCGCTTAGTTACTCCAGTACTCAATGTCTTGTTTTTTTTAACCAGTATCTGCCGCTCCTTATAACCTCCAGTATTGTGTTTAGCTCTGTCTATAGTTGATGCTTGACTCGACTGAAATGTGTACAGGTGAATTCCATTTCAGGCTGCTCACTAATTGATTTAATTGTTTTCTATAATCCTTTTTTGGGAAATTTTGACACTCAGTCTTTTTCTGATTAACTCTGTACAGACAGCACCCGTAGTCAGGATGGAACCCGGGTCCCTGGCACTGTGAGACAGCAACTCTAACGCTGCACCACCGTGCTGCTTTATCCAGGTTGGTAAAAGACAAATACCAGTCAGGACATCAAGGAAAATTGCACCTATTCTTTAAAATAGAAGCAGGAACGTTTTACATTCCAAGAGCGGGGAGGGCTTCAATTTAACAGATGTTTAAGAGAAAGGGCGATGTGATGGAATTGTTTTAAACAGCTGGATAAACAACCAAGCTTGTGAGAATTAAAACGGTAGACATTGACTACACTTTTGTTCTGGTGGAGTTAAGGGCCTGTCCTACTTGACAATTTTTTTCAGTGACTGTCGGCGTCAAATCAGTGTCCCCAAAAGATTTTGAACATTTCAAAATGCAACGGCGACAAAAAAAATGTTGAGGCACTTGAAAAAGCACCACGCGTCAAAAGTTATCATGGCGCGACACAGTCACATTCCGCCGCAAATTTATCGGTGACCTGATACGTCAGTCAATGATGCCGGCAGTGGTCGAAAAAATCGCCAATTGGGACAGGCCCTTTAACATACTTCCGAACTCCGCAGGAGCAAAGGTCACCCCTCTATTTTGGATTTCCTAATTTCAAAAGTTGTCAATTCCGGCCACTTGGAGCAACAAAAGACAGATATCCCATCCGTGCATCATGTTCTGTTGCAGCACACGGTCGCAATCCCACTGCAAAGAAGATTCGGATGTACAACAAAGATTCACAACTTCATGGTCGCAGAAGACACAGGATGATGAGTTACAGAGGCAGACGGAATAACTAACCTACAAACAACACCCGCTGAGGAGCAAATGGAAAGGCCACGAGGAGTTGGTGTTCGAAGTAACTGGTGATTTATTAAAACTGGTGCGCACCAGGAGACCAGTCAAAGCGGAGCTCCTGAGCACAACTTTGGTACAGATTTTACATTTCCAGCTGGCAGAATTACACAGAAATTTGATTAACAATGAAACTAGGTCTTGATTGCAGAATGGAGCTAGTGAAGGACTTAGGTGACAAACTAGATCTTGGTTACAGAATGAGACGATGGAATGGGTGATGTTTTGGGTTCAGTTTGAAGAAGGAGAGATGGAATGGGTGACGCTTTGGGTTGAGTTTGAAGAAGGGTGTTGACCCTAAACGTCACCCATTGTTTCTCTCCATGGATGCTGCTTCACCCGCTTTTTTCCTCCAGCATTTTGTGTCTACCTTCGATTTCTTGCACATTAGTTGACAGTAGATCCAGTTTACAGTTACAATGATTGGTGCTGTAACATCATCAATGACGTTCCTGAATCTTGGGTGTCCTCACTGCTACATTCCATGTCTCTTCTAGCATACAAACTTAAAGCACACGGTATTGGGGGTTCAGTATTGATGTGGATAGAGAACTGGCTAGCAGACAGGAGGCAAAGGGTAGGAGTAAACGGGTCCTTTTCAGAATGGCAGGCAGTGACTAGTGGGGTGCCGCAAGGCTCAGTGCTGGGACCCCAGCTATTTACAATATATATTAATGATTTGGACGAGGGAATTCAATGCAACATCTCCAAATTTGCAGATGATACCAAGCTGGGGGGTATAGTTAGGTGTGAGGAGGATGCTTGGAGGCTGCAGGGTGATTTGGATAGGCTGAGTGAATGGGCAGATGCATGGCAGATGCAGTACAATGTGGATAAATGTGAGGTTATCCACTTTGGTGGCAAAAACATGAGGGTAGACTATTATCTGAATGGTGGCAGATTAGGTAAGGGGGAGATGCAACGAGACCTGGGTGTCATGGTACACCAGTCATTGAAAGTAGGCATGCAGGTGCAGCAGGCAGTGAAGAAAGCAAATGGTATGTTAGCATTCATAGCGAAAGGATTTGAGTATAGGAGCAGGGAGGTTCTACTGCAGTTGTACAGGGTTTTGGTGAGGCCACACCTGGAGTACTGCGTACAGTTTTGGTCTCCAAATCTGAGGAAAGACATCCTTGCCATAGAGGGGGTACAGAGAAGATTCACCAGACTGATTCCTGGGATGTCAGGACTTTCATATGAGGAAAGATTGGATAGACTCGGTTTGTACTCGATGGAATTTAGAAGATTGAGGGGGGATCTTATAGAAACCTACAAAATTCTTAAGGGGTTGGACAAGCTAGATGCTGGAAGATTGTTCCCGATGTTGGGGGAGTCCAGAACAAGGGGTCACAGTCTAAGGATAAGGGGGAATTCCTTTAGAACCGAAATGAGGAAAACATTCTTTACACAGAGAGTGGTGAGTCTCTGGAATTCTCTGCCACAGAAGGTAGTTGAGGCCAGTTCATTGGCTATATTTAAGAGGGCGTTAGATGTGGCACTTGTGGCTAAAGGGATCAGGGGGTATGGAGAGAAGGCAGGTACGGGATACTGAGTTGGATGATCAGCCATGATCACATTGAATGGCGCTGCAGGCTCGAAGGGCCGAATGGCCTACTCCTGCACCTATTTTCTATGTTTCTATATGTTTCTTTTAGGCTTTGTCTGCGGTTCCCTGTCACCACATTAGCACAATCCACATCCCTATTTACTAGTTATTAGCCCTCACTATTCTGTCCCCTACAACAGACACCCCCACCCCCCTTCTCCATTCAGCCCACGGAGCCCGCACCGGCCAGCCACCCCTGCACACTAACGCTATCTTGCACATGCCTGGGACAATTTACAATCTTACCAAGTCAATTAGCCTACAAAGCTGTATGCCTTTGGATTGTGAGAGGAAGCCGGAGCACCTGGAGAAAACCCACATGCGTCAGGGGGAGAACATATAGACAGCGCCGATTGTCGGGTTCGAACCCGGGTCTCTGGCGCTGTGAGACAGCAACTCTAACGCTGCGCCACCCTGCCGCGCCCAACAGAGAATGAAGGGAGATGGATCACAGGAGGCAGGAGGTTTGTTTAATTGGTAGCATGCTTGGCACAGTCATTGTCGGCCAAAGGGCGTGCTGTAAAACCATATAACAATTACAGCATGGAAACAGGCCCTGTCGGCCCTTCCAGTCCATGATGACCAGTGTATGTCCATGTTTATTTTCTCAAGCCTTTAGAATAGGCACACTAATATGTAGGCAGCAGACGTTGCAATAGATATGACTGTGATCCTTCCATATCAGAAATGATTTTATGCAGTGAAGCTGCGTGGCATTAACTCCGGTGTTTGTGGCATTAAATAGCTTTGAAAAACAAGAGCAGGGCAGCAAGGAATGCCTCGTCTATATTAGCCGACCATCCCTTCAATGACTTCCATGCACGCTGTCAGCCTAAAAGATGCTGAGAATCCTGGCTCTGCCTTTCTGCTGGGCAGTCTGCAGAAAGACAATAATGCTTACATGATTACAATGGATCCATTTACAGCAGGGGACAGCAACCTACGGCCCCCGGGCCGAATGTGGCCCGTAACCCGAAATCATCCGGCCTGCAGGCGGATTCTCTTTCCGTAATCATCTGGCCCGCCAGGCACTCCGAGCAGCAGCCGAGAACCCCAAGCAGCAGCGGCCGGGCGACCCTGGCAGTGGCCGAGCAGCAGCACCCCAGCAGCGGCCAGGCACCCAGAGCAGCGGCTGGGCGCCGAGCTCTGGCTGTACCACCTCCTACGCGAAGCCGCCGGCATGGCCACACACCTTCTGTGAACACGTTTAAGAAAGAACTGTGGATGCTGGAAAAAACAACGGTAGACAAAAATGCTAGAGAAAATCAGCGGGTGAGACGTGAGAATTGCATGAGGTTGCCTCACCTGCTGAGTTTCTCCAGCAGTTCTGTCTACCTGTGAACACGTGATTTGATGCCTGCCATACGGGGCGGGTTCCATATGTGGCCCGCCATCCGCTCAGACATGTTTCCTGGCCCCTATACAGAAGCAGGTTGCCGACCCCTGATTTGCAGTGTTCAGATACATTATAAAGGAATAACGTTTAATGTGAAGCCAGCAAACTATATTCTGCACTCCATCTTCCTCTTTGCTCTATCTATTGTACTTCAGTTTGACTCAATTGTGTTTATGTATCGGATTATCTGATCTGTTTGTATAGCATGCAAAATTCAACAACTGGGTGGCGCCAGCCAACAGTCTGTCTGTCCCTTTGTTGTTTTGTTGGTATATGTTAAATGTATGTTTTTAGTTTTCATTAGTTTGGTGGTGTGGGAAACTGTCTCTAATCTCTTACCTCGACGGAGATGTAATTTTTTTTCTGTATCATTTTGCTGTCCGCATTGCAGCCGAACATCGAGTTGGCGACCTCTTGATGGAGACCTATTTCGAGAACTGCACCACAACAGCCTACGGGGCTTAACATCGCGGGGCCCGCTGTCTCTGGTCAAAGAGAGACATCCGGAACTCCAAGCTGCAGGATCTTCGATCGCCCCGACGCGGAAGCTTCGATTGCCCCGACGCGGGAGCTTTGATTGCCCTGACGCGGGGGCTTCGACCGCCGGCTGTGGGAGCTCTGATTGCCCCAACAGATTGTTCAACTGCTCCGACTGCAGGTGAAAAAATGAGGGAAGAAGGTTAGACTCTATTGTCTTCCATCACAGTGAGGAACGTGGAAAATCCGCTGTGGTTTAGTACTGCTGATTAGTAATTCACATGTCACTGTACCTTAATTGGTACAGGTGACAATGAAGGACCTTTGAAATCTTTCAAAACAAACCTTTCCCCTGTATCTCAGTACATGTGATAATAATAAACCTAAACATAAAGGTCTCCAATACAGACTGGGCACAAACTAAACATCACCATAATGAGAAGAACTGATCCACTGTAGATGGGAGGGTTACACAAAAAGCTGGAGAAACTCAGCGGGTGCAGCAGCATCTAAGGAGCGAAGGAGATAGGCGACGTTTCGGGTCGAGACCCTTCTTCAGACTGCAGTCTGAAGAAGGGTCTCGACCCGAAACGTCGCCTATCTCCTTCGCTCCTTAGATGCTGCTGCACCCGCTGAGTTTCTCCAGCTTTTTGTGTAACCCTCGATTCTCCAGCATCTGCAGTTCCTTCTTTAACAACACTGTAGATGGGAATTTGACATTGCATCTTATTCTGGTCTCTATAACCATATAACAATTACAGCACGGAAACAGGCCCTCTTGGCCCTTCCAGTCCGTGCCGACCATTTATTTTCCCCTAGTCCCATCTACCTGCACTCAGGCTATACCCCTCCATTCCCTTCCCGTCTATATACCTATCCACTTTACTTTTAAATGTTAAAATCGATCCTGCCTCCACCACTTCTGCTGGAAGCTCATTCCACACAGCCACCACTCTCTGAGTAAAGAAGTTCCCCCTCATGTTACCCCTAAACTTCTGTTCCTTAATTCTCATATCATGCCCTCTTGTTTGAATCTTCCCTACCCTCAATGGGAAAATCTTATCCACGTCAACTCTGTCTATCCCTTTCCTCATTTAAATACCTTAATCAAGTCCCCCCCTTAACCTTCTGCGCTCCAAAGAATAAAGACCTCTCTTCCAGCCCATTTCCTCCATCTTGCTCTACATTTAAGATAGTCACAAAATGCTGGAGTAGGTGACGGTACGGGTCAAGGCACTTCTTCAGACTGAGAGTCAGGGGTGTGGTCAGGGGTGCATTCCCTACTCCTATATTCAATGCTCTGATTTATAAAGGCCAGCACACCAAAAGCTTTCTTTACCACCCTATCTACATGCGATTCCACCTTCAGGGAACTATGCACAGTTATTCCTAGATCCCTCTGTTCCACAGCATTCCTCAATTCCCTACCATTTACCATGTACATCCTATTTTTATTTGGCCTGCCAAGATGTAGCACCTCACACTTATCAGCATTAAACTCCATCTGCCATCTTTCAGCCCACTCTTCCAAATGGCCCAAATTTCTCTGTAGACTTTGAAAATCTACTTCATTATCCGCAACACCACCTATCTTAGTATCATCTGCATACTTATCCAATGTTCCACCCCATCATCTAGATCAATTATGTGCAGGACAAACAACAGTGGACCCAACACAGATCCCTGAGGCACCCCTCTGGTCACCGGCTTCCAACCCGACAAACAGCCATCCACCATTACTCTCTGGCATCTCCCAATCAGCCACTGTTGAATCCATCGTGCTACTCCGCCATTAACACCCAAAGATTGAACCTTCTTAACCAACCTTTCATGGGGAACCTTGTCAAAGGCCTTGCTGAAATCCACATAGACAACATCCTTCCTATACATTTTGTCTGCTCTACACTTAGCTGCAGATCCTCCCAACTGCAAGGTTACCTTCCTTATGTATGGCCCGTCCATCCAATAGAGTGTTTGGTAGTCCAGCGGATGGATTTAGCGGTTGCTATGTGACTGGAGGCATCTTCCACCGAGTGGGAAATTGGTCCGTACCTGCATTTCCCATTTGCAAACCATTCGGGTGTTACTTGCTAGCAAAGCACAAAGTCAAATTGCTTGTATGTTTACATACTTGGCAAATAAAATGGCGGACTGCAGAAGTGGGGTGCAAATGTGCATAGCTGCTCTGCCTGCAGTCCGCCTTTTACCCTTTTTTATTTTATTTTTAGTCCTGTTAAAAAATGTATGTTTGTTGGAGGTCTTCTTTTATGTGATGGGGAGGGGAAGGGGGAATCTTTATTTCTTAGTCCCTGCCTGGTTGGAGAGGCAGCTTCCCTCCGAGCTGCTTCTTTGCCCCTTCCTCGCGGCCTACCAACGAGAGTGGAGCGGCGTCTCCTGCCGGGACCGGTCAGAGCCCCAGCTTCAGGGCGGCGCAGCACTGAAACACCGTCACGGAGCGGGCGATGCCTTACCGGGTCGCCGTGCGGTAAGCTCCGGAGTGCTGTGGCCGTCGACTCCAACATCGAGGAGCTGCGGTCTGCGGAACGTCCAGCCACGGGAGGCTCTGGATTTAAAACACCGCGGAGCCTGGGATCTCTCGCCGCGTTGCGGCGATTGGCTGCGGAGGCCGCAAATAGGCCCCGACCTCGGGTGATCACAGAGGAAGAGGACTGAACTTCCTAGTGCCTTTCCCCACATTGGAAAATGTTGATTCTGCTGTGGGGGGACGTTCATCTTAAATTCTATAATGTGTTGTGTCATTTTTCCATGGATGTACAGATACCTAATTATTTCTTCTATGGAAAGCATTTTGGTTTCAACGCGAGTTGATTTAACGTGCTTTATATAAATAAAATGTACTTATGTGCTCTGTATCTTCCCCTTTGCTCTACCTATTGGACTTGAGTTTGGACTGATTGTATGTATGTTTGCTATATCTGATCTGCTGGGATAGCATGCAAAACAAAGCTTTTGACAAAACAAAAAATCCGGGTTTTGCATCAGACACCTGGGTTCGATGCTGACTATGGGTGCTGTGTATATCGTGTTTGTACATTCTCCCCGAGACCTGTGTGGGTTTTCGCCCAGTGCTCCTGTTTCCTCCTGCATTCCAAAGGCGTATAGGTTTGTGGGTTAATTGGCTTGGAATAATTGTAACTTGCCCCTAGTGTGTGTAGGGCAATGTTAGTGTGCGGGAATCGCTGGTCGGTGCGGACTCGGTGGGCCAAAAGGCCTATTTTCCCGCTGTATCTCTAAACTAAACAGTGCATTAATGGGAGGATGCAGCCAGACAATCCTAACTATTGAGCCAGTACATAGCTTGCGGATTGCGAAAGAGATTGATTGCATTGGGACAGTCTTTGAAAGCATTCATGCATTAAATCTATGAAGAATGTTTTGTGTTGGATATACACCAGAATTGTTCTATTTTGAAGGGCAAAGCTGAGGAAGAACGACAACAATGGCAACTCGCGTGACGGCTTTAAGGAATTAAACCGATTAAGAAAATTAATGTAGTGGGTCTGAGAGCTGCTTTAGTGTGTCAAGTGACCTTGATACAATAAGCCTCCTGTGCATGGTGCTTATGTCCACTTGCACCAAGTCACAAACAGTTTTGCAGCTCAGGACACATTGGGGTATAGATTCTGCAGTAATGTGCTTCCGACCAATTTGTACAATGTAATCTGTCAAAGTAAGTGCCTGCTGCATGTCCATGTTTATTTTCTCAAGCTTTTAGAATAGGCACACGAAAAGGTAGGCAGCAGACGTTGCCATAGATATGACCGTGATCCCTCCGTATCAGAAATGATTTTTACGCAGTGAAGCTGCTTGGCATTAACTCCAGTGTTTGTGGCATTAAATACCTTTGAAAAACAAGAGCAGGGCAACAAGGAATGCCTTGTCTCTATTAGCCGACCGTCCCTTCCATGGCTTCCATGCACGCTGTCAGCCTAAAATATGTTGAGAATCCTGGCGCTGCCTTTATGCTGTGCAGTCTATGAATACATGATTACATGAGTACAATAGATCCATTTACAGCAGGGGACAGCAACCTATGGCGCCGGGCCGAATGCGGCCTGTAACCTGTAATTTCATTTCGGAGTCACGTGAGTGACTTTGTGAAGAACCCGCCAGCACGCATGCGCGACATATCGTCGCTCGCATTTGCAGTCGACGGCTGGAGGTGGAGCGCGGCTCACCACCAGCCCTTCATAAGGACCACCTCAGGTAAGTATAGACAACCTTGAGCTGGTTGTTTTCTGCTTGAAATATTTTCTTTCCTACAGGAACATGGACAAAAGGAGTAAGGGCCGCAGAACTTCCGGAAGGAGTTGCCGGCCACCTATCCCGGAGCTCCCTTCTACAGCACCCGCTGGTCGGGCCGGGAAAAAGGCGCGCAAATCGGGGAGCCCTGTAGTCACAGGACCCGAATCACCGACACAGCTGAGCCCTAGCGGGGTTCCCGCAGAGCAGGAAGTCGGAATAGCGCCGGAGCAGGTAAACCCTGACTCCATTTCTTTATCGCCAACAGGATCGTTGGCAGAGGCGAGCAAAGAGGGTTCACATGCTGTTGCACGGCCCTTCCCCCTGAGCCCTCATAGAAGGGCCAGGGATAGAGCTCGACAACCTAGCCCTTCTCGGGCGGAGGTTTCACCAGGAGCCGCAAGATCGCGGCCTGGTGTATCAGCGAGACCCGAATCCACTGGCAGACCAGGAAGGGCCAGTAGAGATTCACCACCTAGTTGGACCAGGAGGAGTCACACAGGTGGAGTATCGCCACGGTCACCGCTTCCCCCGCTGGGGGCGGGTCGGGACCGTACGCCATCTGGGTCCAGGAAAAGGACAGTCGGCAAGCCCGCGCGGATGTCGGTTCACCACGCTGCGGCGTTGGTTGCCGACTTTTCACCGCATATGCCCTCAGAGGCAGCCGGACTTAGCTCAGTCAAAAGAAGGCGTATGAGCAGATCCGCGCGGGAATCGCTCAGTTTCGCTGAGGCGGCTGGTAGCGACTTATCGTCACGGCACCGATATTACCTCGACGAGGTACGGGCCGATGATAGGAGCCTCAGAAGTTCCTTCGGGCATGAGGACTCTGACCGCCCATTCACGCACGATGAAGGGCGCATAGATCGGATGGAGAGGATTTTGGAACAAGTCCTGCAAAATCAAAGACAGGAAACACACAGTTCCAGGGGACTCATGAACACATCCCCATCATCTATGGACAGCATGAGGCCAGAAGAGGAGGAAATCTTGGTACATGCCCCAGTAGCACCTGAGGTTCCCCAGGAAGAGCTCCTGGACGTGGCAGCCAAGTTTGGATTACCCACATCATCGGGACAACCCCTCGATACCAAGCTGGCTGCTACCATAGATTTCCTCACAAACCATCAGCTACAGGAGGAGGTCCTTGCAAAGGCCATGGACAGACACAAGGCACCGGGCAATTGCAATTCGCTCAATGTGCCTATTGTCAACATGCCAATTTGGGGCAATATCAGCCCGGGCATTATAACTCAGGAAGTGAGATTACAAAGAATCCTGAAGTTACTTACATCTGGGATTACCGCGTTTGCGAGGTCGGTGGATGGTGTGGATCTGAACACCGAACAGGAGGATGCCCTGGCACTACTTTGCAATACGCAATATGAAATCAATGCTTTTAGGAAAAGCATCATTAAGCCAACATTAAACCCCAAATTTGCGGGGTTATGCAGAGCACCTCCGACACCACCACCCAGATAACTATTCGGAGAAGACCTCCCTAAGCAGGTCAAAGATTTGGATGACCATGCTAAAACAGTGGGTCTCATGAGGTCACACACCTTGACCAGACAAACGGCCAAGAAAACACCTTTTTTCAGGCCACGAGGTCAAACCGATAGGCCAGCAAGGACCTACGTTCAGGCGCCTCCTCAATACCAACAGCCTCAACAGCCCAGGCCTTTTTTAGGGCTGGGCCCTCAACGGCCAGCATGGAAAATGCGGTTTCCGTATTACCAGCGCAACCCAGCACCTCCACGTCCCACCAAACACGTCAGGGACCACCGATAACCATGAAGATAAGGCTGTCTGGTTTTCATACACTGGCATGTCTAACCTCACATGTTGGGGGTAGACTACGGGAGTTTAAGGAGGCATGGGAAACCATCACGTCAGATGAGTTTATCTTACAAAGTATTCAGGGCTATGAGATTGAGTTCATAAATGGCCAAATTCCTCCACCTCAGCATATGCCGAATCGCAGATTTGCACTTTCCAGGAAGGAAACAACAGTAGGCTATGCTGAAATCTTGAGACTACAAGAGAAAGGTGTGATAGAAAGAACTACACATGAACCAATTGAATTCGTATCTAACATATTTACAAAAACCAAAAAAGATGGTGGATGTCGGGTCATTATAGATCTAACCCATTTGAATACCTTTGTAAAATATACCCATTTCAAAATGGACACGTTTGAAACAGCCAAATCTTTGCATCACAGGAAGTACTTGAAATTTGTACTTTGGAAATTTGTACTTTGGAAGTACTTTGCATCTTTCCTGCATCACAGGAAGTACTTGAAATTTATCTGGATGGATCAACTTTGGCAATATAAAGCTTTGCCCAATGGGCTTACCACAGCCCCCAGACTGTTTACCAAATTACTCAAGCCAGTGCTAGCAACACTGAGGAGGGAAAATCACACGGTCATGGCTTATCTAGATGATATCCTAATTATTGGGCATACATTGGAATCAGCAAAATTGGCAGTTTTAGCCACTGTGGAAATATTTCAAAAAATGGGGTTTATTATCCATCCAGATAAATCAAAGTTCTGTCCTTCACAGACCATGGACTATCTGGGGTTCACGATAGATTCCAATCACATGATTGCCACCATACCAACTAACAAAGTTGGGGATGTCATTCAAACATGCAAGAACCTGGTCTGCGCCAGTATACCATCAATCAGACAAACTGCTAAGGTAACTGCTAAGTGTCTGAAGAAGGGTCTCGACCCGAAACGTCGCCTATCTCCTTCACTCCTTAGACGCTGCTGCACCCGCTGAGTTTCTCCAGCTTTTTGTGTAACCCTCGATTCTCCAGCATCTGCAGTTCCTTCTTTAACAAACTGCTAAGGTAATTGGGAAAATTGTAGCAGTTTTTCCAGCTGCTCAATTCGGACCTTTACATTATCAAAATTTACAAAGATCCAAGATTTCAGCGTTAAAATTGAATGCTGGACATTTTGATAGACCTATGCAGCTGCCACTCAAGGCAAAAATTGAGTTACAATGGTGGATTGACAATATTTATAATTCATTCAAACCCATCATTGTATCTCGTCCGGTGGTATACTTACAAACAGACGCAAGCTCCCATGGCTGGGGAGCTACGGACAACAACACCAGTTGTGGGGGCGGATGGGACTCACTAGAATCTACCCTTTTGTTAGCACAAGGGATAAACTATTTGGAGATGCTTGGGGCATTCCACGGACTTAGAGCTTATTGTTCAAACTTTACTGACACTCATGTCCGTCTCCAAATAGACAACACCACTGCGGTGGCATATCTAAATCATATGGGCGGTACCAGGTCAATTTCATGTGATGAATTGGCTAATACAATTTGGCTCTGGTGTATACAAAGGAATATTTGGATTTCAGCTACCTATTTACCAGGTAAGCTCAACACAGTGGCGGACACCAGGTCACGGAAATTTAATGACAACATCGAGTGGATGTTGAATTCCCAAATATTCGAAAACATTACAGCCAAATTTGGTAAGCCGGATATTCACCTTTTTGCGTCACGGTTAAACCATCAGGTACCAACATATGTATCATGGGAACCAGATCCTGGGGCAATGGCGATGGACGCTTTCTCGCTAGACTGGGGGAAATGGTTTTTCTATGCATTTCCTCCATTTTGCCTCATCAGTCGGAAAATCCAGCTAGATGCTGCTAATGGCATTCTTATCATACCCGACTGGCCTACTCAGTCATGGTATCCGGTGGTCCTTGGTATGATCAGTCAACCATGGGTCCTCTTAGAGGGTTGCCCACAATTGGTGATAAACCCTGTTACAGGGGAACCACATCCCTGCCATAGTCATTTGAATTTATTGGCTTGCAGGATTTGAACAGACCATTACTGCAGTATGGTCTCTCATCAAGGACCATGGATACCATGGGAGCATCATGCAGGGAGTCCACAAGACGGCAATATTTATCGCACATCAGGAAATGGGAAACCTACTGCGGCTGCTTGGACATTGCATATGACTCCGTTTCAATCACAGATGTGCTGGAGTTCCTTGCGGGGTTACATCATGACGAACACCTCAGCTACAGTGCCATCAATAGCGCCAGGAGTGCACTATCATCCTACCTCAATATTGAGGTAGGATCCAATAAACTGGTGTCCATACTGATGCGGGGAATATTTAATTCCAATCCGCCTAGACCACGTTACAACATCACCTGGGACATTGGGAAAGTACTGACCTTGCTCAGGACGTGGTCGCCCATGACTGGGCTTGAATTGGACAAACTCACCCTGAAGCTGGTGATGTTATTGGCACTTACTTCGGCACAAAGGGTACAGACTCTTCACAAGGTCAAGATTGACAGAATGATCTCTACCCCAGAAAAAGTAATTTTCTTTGTTGATGAATTACTTAAGCAGCATAGACCTGGATTCACAGGGCTGCAGCTGGTGTTTCCAGCATACCCCGCTGATGCTAGGCTATGTATAGCCACCCATATCCGCCACTATATAAGAGTGATGCGGAAAATAAGGGGAATGGAAAAATATCTGCTAATCAGCCACAAAAAACCTCACCATAGAGTGACGGTACAGACGATCTCCAGATGGCCCAGGATCGTCTTGAACGAAGCAGGTATTGACACTAACGTGTTTAAATCCCATTCCACCAGGGCTGCATCAACGTCGGCGGCAAAGGTCATGGAGGTGCCCATGACCATATACTTGCCACAGCGGGATGGGCCAGTGAAGCCACTTTTCAGCGGTTTTATAATAAACCTATTACCGCTCCTGGAATGTTCGCAGAAGCTGTGCTGAATGCAGGCCAAGAACATACGACTACTCCCCAGTGAGGGTTTTTTTTCTTTTTTGTTATTATTAATAAATATTATTATTTTTTCCAGAACAAGCAGTCTGAAAATTTTTGATTACTCCTATCCATCCTTATCGTGGCGTGTGTGATAGCATGGACGTTGTCCAGGGCGTGAAATCACAGAGCTTTGAAGTCTTCACGAAGTCACTCACGTGACTCCGAAATGAAATAGTAAGATTAAACGAGAACTTACCAGTTTGAAGTTTGATCTTTATTTTATGAGGAGTTGCGATGAGGGATTTCGTGCCCTCCGCTCCCAGCCCTCGATCATAAAGTGAACTGGTAACTAGAGTCTCTTCAATCTTACTATAACAAGTCATTTCTTTGGTTGTTGGTTCTGTGATTCCACACCGCTGCTTTGAAGAGATGTCGCGCATGCGTGCTGGCGGGTTCTTCACGAAATCCCTCATCGCAAATCCTCATAAAATAAGGATCAAACTTCAAACTGGTAAGTTCTCGTTTAATCTTACTATCATCTGGCCTGCCAGGCACCCCGAGCAGCAGCCGAGAACCCCGAGCAGCAGCGCCTAAGCAGCGGCCAGGTATCCCGAGCAGCGGCGCCCCGAGCAGCAGCGGCCAGGCACCCAGAGCGCCGAGCTCTGGCTGTACCGCATCCTGCGCAAAGCCGCCGGCATGGCCACACACCTTTTGTAAACACGTTTAAGAAAGAACTGCAGATGCTGGAAAAAACAAAGGTAGACAAAAATGCTGGAGAAAATCTGCGGGTGAGACATGCAAGGATTTGCATGAGGCTGCCTCACCTGCTGAGTTTCTCCAGCAGTTTTGTCGACCTGTGAACACGTGTTTTGATGTCTGCCATCCGGGGCGGGATCCATGTGTACATGTGATAGATGTGGCCCGCCATCCGCTCACAGATATGTGTCCTGGCCCCTATGCAGAACACAGGTTGCTGACCCCTAATTTACATTGTTCAGATACATTGTAAGGGAATAAGTTTAATGTAAAAACAGCAAAATCCGTTCAAGGATAGTTCGCGTGTCATCAATGAAGTAGATAGTGGTTCAGCACTGCGCTCTGGTTGTGGTCGGATGATTCAGTTGCCTGATAGCAGCATGAATATTGGGTACTATCTGATTCTGGACATTGACCTTTGTCAACGTCAAACAAACTTTATTATTTAAAAATACATCGATATATGCAGTTCCAAATGAAATTCCGTTGCATTTGGCTCCCTGTGCAACACGATAATTAACAGAAGGATAAACATGGATAAAATGGATAAAAAGGATAAATAGGCAATGGTGGCAGCCCATTACATGCCATTCAGGAGTCTGATGGCTCGTGGGAAGAAGCTGTTGCAGAACCTTGATGTTCTGCTCCTTATGCTACGATATCTTTTGCCCAAGGGCAGCAGAGTGAACAGTCCGTGATGGAGATGTGTGGGGTCTTTTATAATACAGCTGGCCTTAGACACGCGATGTTTGGTCGCAATATCCCCGATTGAGGGGAGAGAGGTCCCGATTATTTTTTCTGCTGTCCTCACCACTCTCTGCACGGACTTCCAGTCAGAGACTTTACAGTCCCCAAACCAGACAGAGATACAGCTGATCAAAATAATCTCTATGGTGCCCCTGTAGAAAGTGGTGAGGATGGGATGGGGGAGGTGACCTCTTCTCATCCGGCGCAGAAAGTGCAACCGCTGCTGCGCTCACTTAACTGTTGATGAGATGTTATTTGATCAGGTCAGACTGTTAGTCATCTGCACCACCAGGAACTTAGTGCTACTGACCACCTCCACATCGCTGTCATAGATGTGAAGTGGTATGGGACTGTGCCGGTTTTTCCTGAAGTCGACGATGACCTCCTTTGTTTTTTCGACATTCAGGATCAGGTTGTTCGTATTGCACCAGTTGTTTCACCTCCTCCCTATAAGCCAGCTCATTGTCGTCCCTGATTAGGCCCACCACTGTTGTGTCATCTGCGTACTTCATGATGTGGTTTGTACTAAACCTGGCACAACAGGAACTGATGCGCTACAAAGATTAAAACTCTATTCTGCACTCTGTATCTTCCTCTTTGCTCTATCTATTGTACTTCAGTTTAACTTGATTGTATTTATGTATCGGATTATCTGATCTGAAGTGGTGAAATCATTGGACAAAGTCAGCATGGAATTACGAAACGTAAATCATGTCTGACGAATCTTGTGGAATTTTTCGAGGATGTAACTAGTAGCGTGGATAGCGGAGAACCAGTGGATGTGGTGTATCTGGACTTCCAGAAGGCTTTCGACAAGGTCCCACACACGAGATTAGTATATAAACCTAAAGAATACGGCATTGGGGAGTTCAGTATTGATGTGGATAGAGAACTGGCTGGCAAACAGGAAGCAAAGAGTATGAGTAAACGGGTCGTTTTCACAATGGCAGGCAGTGACTAGTGGGGTACCGCAAGGCTCAGTGCTGGGACCCCAGCTATTTACAATGTACATTAATGATCTGGATGAGGGAATTGAAGGCAATATCTCCAAGTTAGCGGATGACACTAAGCTGGGGGGGCAGTGCTTGCTGTGAGGAGGATGCCAGGAGACTGCAAGGTGACTTGGATAGGCTTGGTGAGTGGGCAAATGTTTGGCAGATGCAGTATAATGTGGATAAATGTGAGGTTATCCACTTTGGTGGCAAAATTGGAAAGCAGACTATTATCTAAATGGTGGCCGATTAGGAAAAGGGGAGATGCAGCGCGACCTGGGTGTCATGGTACACCAGTCATTGAAAGTAGGCATACAGGTGCAGCAGGCAGTGAAGGAAGCGAATGGTATGTTAGCTTTCATACCAAAAGGATTTGAGTATAGGAGCAGGGAGGTTCTACTTCAGTTGTATAGGGTCTTGGTGAGACCACACCTGGAGTATTGCGTACAGTTCTGGTCTCCAAATCTGAGGAAGAATATGATTGCCATAGAGGGAGTGCAGTGAAGGTTCACCAGATTGATTCCTGGGATGTCAGGACTGTCTTATGAACAAAGACTGCATAGACCTGGTTTATACTCTCTAGAATTTAGGAGATTGAGAGGGAATCTTATAGAAACTTACAAAATTCTTAAGGGGTTGGACAGGCTAGATGCAGGAAGATCGTTCCCGATGCTGGGAAGGTCCAGGACAAGGGGTCACAGCTTAAGGATAAGGGGGAAATCCTTTAGGACCGAGATGAGAAGGAGTTTTCTCACACAGAGAGTAGTGGGTCTCTGGAACTCTCTGCCACAGAGGGTAGTTGAGGCCAGTTCATTGGCTATATTTAAAAGGGAGTTAGATGTGGCCCTTGTGGCTAAGGGGATCAGAGGGTATGGAGAAAATGCAGGTACGGGATACTGAGTTGGATGATCAGCCATGATCATATTGAATGGCGGTGCAGGCTCGAAGTGCCGAATGGCCTACTCCTGCACCTAAATTCTATATTTCTATGTTTCTATGTATGTATAGCATGCAAAATTCCACCACCGGGTGGCGCTTGCAATGGCTGCCTCGACAACAGTCTGTCCCTTCCTTTGTTGTTTTTTTGGTATGTGTTAAATGTATGTTTTTAGTTTTCATTAATTTGGTGGTGTGGGAAACTTTCTCTAATCTCTTACCTCGACAGAGATGTGATTTTTTTCTGTATCGTTTTGCTGTCCACTCTGCAGCCTAACAACGAGTTGGCGAACTCTTGCTGGAGACCGATTACGAGAGCTGCACCATGACAGCCTACAGGGCTTAACATCGCGGAGACAGCGGTCTCTGGTCAAAAAGAAACATCCGGAACTCCAAGCCGCAGGAGCTTTGATCGCTGTGACGTGAAAGCTTGGATCGCCCTGACGCGGGAGCTTGGATCGCCCTGACGCGGGAGCTTGGATCGCCCAGACGCGGGAGCTTGGATCGCCCAGACGCGGGAGCTTGGATCGCCCTGACGCGGGAGCTTGGATCGCCCTGACGCGGGAGCTTGGATCGCCCTGACGCGGGAGCTTGGATCGCCCTGACGCGGGAGCTTGGATCGCCCTGACGCGGGAGCTTGGATCGCCCTGACGCGGGAGCTTGGATCGCCCTGACGCGGGAGCTTGGATCGCCCTGACGCGGGAGCTTGGATCGCCCTGACGCGGGAGCTTGGATCGCCCTGACGCGGGAGCTTGGATCGCCCTGACGCGGGAGCTTGGATCGCCCTGACGCGGGAGCTTGGATCGCCCTGACGCGGGAGCTTGGATCGCCCTGACGCGGGAGCTTGGATCGCCCTGACGCGGGAGCTTGGATCGCCCTGACGCGGGAGCTTGGATCGCCCTGACGCGGGAGCTTGGATCGCCCAGACGCGGGAGCTTGGATCGCCCTGACGCGGGAGCTTGGATCGCCCTGACGCGGGAGCTTGGATCGCCCTGACGCGGGAGCTTGGATCGCCCTGACGCGGGAGCTTGGATCGCCCTGACGCGGGAGCTTGGATCGCCCTGACGCGGGAGCTTGGATCGCCCTGACGCGGGAGCTTGGATCGCCCTGACGCGGGAGCTTGGATCGCCCTGACGCGGGAGCTTGGATCGCCCAGACGCGGGAGCTTGGATCGCCCAGACGCGGGAGCTTGGATCGCCCAGAGGCGGGAGCTTGGATCGCCCTGACGCGGGAGCTTGGATCGCCCTGACGCGGGAGCTTGGATCGCCCAGACGCGGGAGCTTGGATCGCCCAGACGCGGGAGCTTGGATCGCCCAGACGCGGGAGCTTGGATCGCCCAGACGCGGGAGCTTGGATCGCCCAGACGCGGGAGCTTGGATCGCCCAGACGCGGGAGCTTGGATCGCCCAGACGCGGGAGCTTGGATCGCCCTGACGCGGGAGCTTGGATCGCCCTAACGCGGCAGCTTGTATTGCCCTGACGCCACCTATTCCTTCTATTCAGAGATGCCACCTGTCCCGCTAAGTAACTCCAGCATTTTGTGTCTATCTTTGGTGTAAATCAGCATCTGCAGTTCCTTCCTATACATTTTGTTTGCTCCTCGATGCAGATCCTCCCCACTGCACGGTCACTCTCTTTATGTGTTTGGGAGTCCAGCGGATGGGTTTGGCGGTTGCTATGTGACTGGAGACATCTTCTACCAAGTGGGAAATTGGTCCATGCCTGCATTTCTCATTTACAAACCATTCTGGTTACAAAGAGCTCCCAGGAAAATAACCAAGTCGCAATCCGGGGATGAGCCAATAAACAACAGTAGGTGCAGGAGTAGGACATTTGGCCCTTCCAGCCAGCACTGCTATTCAATGTGATCATGGCAACAATTGACTAACATTAACATCAACATTAGGAAGCCACGGTGGGGCAGCGGTAGAGTTGCTACCTTGCAGCACCGGCGATCCGGGTTCGATCCAACCCGGGTCTCTGGTGACCAATGTGTGGACATGAGAAATCACGCAACTCCTAATAAATTGAGCATATGGGTAGTTTGCTGAAGCATAAGAACTTTCCAGTAAAATCCTGGCAAATTTGAGAGGAAATACTAAGCTCCAGATTTAAAAGTTCCTGGCCTTCCAGTTATGAATCATTTGATTATCATAATGACTCACAACTAACTTGCGCGACACAAAAACAGTTCCATTCCACATTTCAAGGTTAGGGAAAGGAGACGGCATTTGCTAGGTCAGATGCCATTTGTATGACTGGCATTCTCAGTAAAATGCGAGAGAGGAAGGGAGAAATAAGACATGGAATATCTCAGTGAAGGAACACCACTATCAGCCATTTTACTTCTCCCCTAAATACTGCCAACAAAAGCAAAAGGATCAAAAGCCCACAGAATGTTCAGAGGAAGCATGCTGCGTAGGAAAGACTTACAGATGCTGGTTTACACAGAAGATAGACAAAAAAGCTGGAGTAATTCAGCAGGTCAGGCAGCACCTCTGGAGAAAAGGAATAGGTGAAGTTTCAGGTCGAGACCCTTCTTCAGATTAAGGTTGCATCACTGCTTGGTTTGGAAACAATTCTGCCCAAGACAGCGAGAAATTGCAGTGAAATGTAGATGCAGCCCAGTCTGTCACACAGACAACTCTTTCCACCATTGACTATCTATATTTCACACTGCCTCAGAAAAATAGCCAACATAATCAAAGAAGTCCTACATCGGTCATTCCTCCTTCTCACTGCTCACATTTGGGAGAAGAAACAGAAGCTTGAAAGTGCACACTGCCAGACTCAGGAACAGCTGTTGTCAGGCTTCTGAACGGTCCTTCCATAAGCAAGGGTACTGTCCGATTCACCTCTACCCCATTGCAGACATTGGACTTTGTCTATGGAACTGGTGCGCTACAGTGGTGAGAACAAAGCTGCCACAGCCAGACATAAAACAGCTTTTTTCTGCAAGAAGTAGCTCTACTCAACAGCCAAAAGTCTGTGGCCTCCTTGTGCTCTGGTATTTTATTTAATTCTTCACATGTTTAAATTATAATGTTTTATTTTTAACTGTCTACTGTATATCGTGTTGTTACTTGCTAGCAAAGTTTTCATTAGTTTGTTTCATGTGGGGGTTGTGGGAAACCTTCTCTAACCTCGACGGCGATGTGATTTTTTTTTTCTGTATCATTTTGCTGTCCGCACTGCAGCCTAACATCGTGTTGACGACCTCTTGATGGAGACCGATTTTGAGAGCTGCAACAGCCTACGGGGCTTAACATCGCGGAGCCCACGGTCCCTGGTCAAAGACAGACATCCGGAACTCCAAGCCGCAGGATCTTCGATCGCCCTTACGCGGGAGCTTTGATTGCCCTGACGCGGGAGCTTCGACTGCCGACTGTGGGAACTCCAATTGCCCCGACAGATTGTTGAACTGCTCCGACTGCAAGAGAAAAATGAGGGAAGAAGGTTAGACTTTATTGCCTTCCATTACAGTGAGGAACGTGGTGAATCCGCTGTGGTGGATGTTTATGTTTACTTTTATGTAGTTGTTGCTTTTTTTGTACTGCTGATTAGTAATTCGCATATCACTGTACCTTAATTGGTACAGGTGACAATGAAAGACCTTTGAAATATTTCAAAACAAACCTTTCCCCTGTATCTCAGTACAGGTGACAATAATAAGCCTAAACATAAAGGTCTCCAATACAGACTGGGCACAAACTAAACATCACCATAATGAGAAGAACTGATCCCCAGTAGATGGGAATTTGACATTGCATCTTATTCTGGTCTCTTCCAGCCCATTTGTCCCCATCTTGCTCTACAATTAAGATAGTCACAAAATGCTGGAGTAGGTGACGGTACGGGTCAAGGCACTTCTTCAGACTGAGAGTCAGGGGTGAGGCAAACGAGAGAAAGAGAGGGTGATATAAGAACTGCAGATGCTGGTTTACACTGAAGATAGGCCCGAAAATTGCACTCATTCCTTCTATTCAGAGATGCCACCTCTCCCGCTAAGTAACTCCAGCATTTTGCGTCTATCTTTGGTGTAAATCAGCATCTGCAGTTCCTATATATTTTGTCTGCTCTACATTTAGCTGCAGATCCTCCCCACTGCAAGGTTACCTTCTTTATGTGTGGCCCGTCCATCCAATAGAGTGTTTGGTAGTCCAGCGGATGGATTTGGCGGTTGCTCTGTGACTGGAAGCATCTTCCACCCAGTGGGAAATTGGTCCGTACCTGCATTTCCCATTTGCAAACCATTCGGGTGTTACTTGCGAGCAAAGCACAAAGGCAAATTCCTTGTATGTTTACATACTTGGCAAATAAAATGGCGGACCACAGGAGTAGGGCGGAAATGTGCATGGCTGCTCTGCCTGCAGTCCGCCTTTTACCCTTTTAAATTTTATTTTTAGTCCTGTTAAGAAAAATATGTTTGTTGGAGGTCTTTTATGTGGTGGGTAGGGGGAATGGAAGGGGGAAACTTTATTTCTTAGTCCCTACCTGGTTGGAGAGGCAGCTTCCCTCCGAGCTGCTTATTTGCCCCTTCCTCGCGGCCTACCATCGAGGCAAGAGCGGCGTCTCCTGCCGGGACCGGCCAGAGCCCCAGCTTCGGCGGCAGCGCAGCACTGAAACACCGTCACGGAGCGGGCGATGCCTTACCGGGTCGCCGTGCGGTAAGCTCCGGAGTGCTGTGGCCGCCGATTCCAACATTGAGGAGCTGCGGGCTGCGGAACGTCCAGGCATGGGAGGCTCTGGATTTAAAACACCGCGGAGCCTGGGATCTCTCGCCGAGATCACCAGAGTCGGAGCTCCGACCAACGCGGCCTGTGGACATCGGGAGCCGCGGTCTCCGGTGAGCTCCATCATCCGGCAAGAGGGCCTGAAAACATCGGGCCGCCGTTGCGGCGACTGGCTGCGGAGGCAGCAAATAGACCCCGACCCCGGTGCTCACAGAAGAAGAGGACTGAACTTTCTAGTGCCTTTTCCCACAGTGGAAAATGTTGATTCTGCTGTGGGGGGACGTTCATGTTCAATTCTATAATGTGTCATTTTTCGTTTTTACATTTTTCTATGGATGTACAGAAACCTAATTATTTCTTCTATGTAAAGCACTTTGGTTTTCAAATTCCTCCATCTACGCTGCACCCAAGATGAGGTGTTCCATAGCAGGACATCTGAGATATCCTCACTCTTTAGGGAATGGGGGTTCCCCTCTTTCATCATAGGTGAGGCTCTCACATGGGTCTCCTCGGTATCTCGCAGCTCTACTCTTGCTGCCCCTCCCCATGTCACAACAAGGACAGGGTTCTCCCAGTTCTCACTTTTCATCCCATCAGTCGTCGCATATAGCACATAATCCTTTGACATTTTCGCCACCTCCAACGGGATCCCACCACTAGCCACATCTTTTCTTCTTTCCGCAGAGACCATGCCTTCCACAACTCTGACCAAGGACCCTGACAGTCCTTTAATGTGATACAGAGGTTCATTTGCACCTCCTCCAACCTTGCGTACTGTATCCGCTGTTCCAGGAGACAAATTGTATATATCGGCGGGACCCAGCGTCGGCTCTCTGATCATTTTACTGAACACCATTGCTTAGCAATGTTACAAAATTTTGTGATTTAAAAAATCAAGTCTGCAATTCAGGTAAAGCATAAAAAGAAGTTTAATTTGACACCTAATTCACTTTCATATCTTCAGTATTAAGAAAGTTATGACCATTTTCATACTAGGAAATTTGCATCTTGTTCCCCATTGCCTTTCAATTGACTTAACTCAAAAGCTGTGATCTCGAACAGTTAAAAGCCCATAACTTTCTTAAAAGTTAAGAGAACTCAATGAAATTTTCAGTTATTATAGATTGAAGCATTGTGAAACAAATATGAAACAATCTTACTTGGATGACCGGAAATTAAAGCATACAATTAGTTAGTTACCCAATTGTAGCTAATTACAAAATTCAATGAGTAGATCTAAACATCTATCCATTTCTTAAGAAAAGATAAACTTTTTTTAAATTGCCTAAGTTTCCAAATAACATTCACACAATAATCCACAATATAACATAATTTTTAAATCTCATTTTCATGAATTTCTAGGCCAAATGGAAGGAATTTAGTGTTTAATGCCTGTAAATTTTACTTCGGAGTCACGTGAGTGACTACGTGAAGACCCCGCCAGCACGCATGCGCGACATATGGTCGAACGCATTGCGGAAGCGACAGTCAGGAGGAGCGCCGCTCCTCCAGCGTAAGTTTTTGAAAAACCTACCAAGAAATGGCTTACCATTTCTGGTGAGCATGGCGACTCGGTGTTTCTTTGTGTTCCAGAGAAAGCGCCATGGAGTCGAGAAACACAGGAGAGCAGCGGCAAAATTCGCTGCTGTGGAAAGCAGCCAGCAGCGTGCCGTCTCTCCGGAGCTGCAGGTGCTACCAGCAGCCCCCGACTTCTCGCCTCAACAGACCGCAGGTGCGCCGCGGTCCGCCGGCAAAGCCACCCGGAAGTCGGACAGGTCCGTTGCCTCGGCTGGGATCGGGACCTGAGGACACCCCGTTCGCAGTTAGCGACGGCGGTCGTCTTTCCCGCATGGAGCGGATGGTGGAGCAGTTGCTCCAGCGTGACCTGCTTATGCAGGGGCAGAGTCACAGTGGGTCTCTTCGCAGACCCACGGCAGCATCCTATCAAGGACTGCCAAATGTCTCACCCTCTTCGCAAGGGAGGATTAGGGGTCAGGGCTGGGCTGACCCTGAAGAAGGGGCAATGGCTGAAGAGTACCTGTGTCAGGGGTGCCAGAAGAGTTGTAGGCATGGGTAATAAACATGCTGTACCAACCCAGAGAACTGCGTTTCTCTAAATGTGCCTGCAGTCAACAACCCCATCTGGGGCAACATGAGCCCAAGTACAAGGAGCCAGGAGGTGAAACTCCAGAAAATCCTTAAACTGCTGACTGCTGGTATCACAGCAGTGGCCAGAACAGCGATGGGGTTGAGATGCCTGAAGAGCTACAAGATGCTCTAGCACTCCTGTGCAACACTCAATTCAGATTAGCAGCTACAGGAAGAGCATCATCAAGCCTGCACTCAATCCAAAATTGCGGGATTATGCAGGACTAGCAGCACACAGCCGCCAACTTGCTGTTTGGGGACTACCTCCCGAAACAGGTAAAAGACCTGGATGAGGAGGCCAAGGCTATAGGACTGATCAAGGTACCAAACACCACCAAAACCCATTATCAGCAGCGGCAGCACCCCTACACATCCACCAGACATCGTTATAATGAGAGACCATCTGGTGGTGAAAGCTCGAAGGCCGGCCCACCTGCACAACGGTCTTTTTAGACCATGGCCCAGCCCAGCCTTCTTGGAAAATGCGCCAACCCCACAACGCAGCAACACAATACACGAAGAAACAAGGACAGAGACAACCCACACAACACCGGTAACCTTGGAGGTAGGTGGGTCTGGTTGTCTCAAAAACATTGCTGCCTAGATTCATCAAGGGTTGGTGGACGGTTGCACTTGTTTCATCATGTGTGGAACACTCTTACCTCTGATCCTTACATACTCGGAAGTATTCAGGGTACTAATTGAATTTGTATACGAACTCCCCATCCCAGTTCAGCATACGCCCAGCCGAAAGTTCATATTTTCACAAAAAGAGAGAACAGCAGGCCATGCTGAACTGTTAAGACTAAACGAAAAAAGGGTAATTGAGAAGACAATCAGAATCTCAAGAGTTCGTATCAAATATTTTTACAAAAACAAAAAAGATGGCGGATGCCGCATCATTGTAGATTTGACCGAACTAAATACTTCCGTTCAGTATGCCTATTTCAAAATGGACACGTTTGTCACAGCCAAATAGCTAATTTCTGATAGGTACTTCATGGCTTGCATCAATTTAAAGGATGCATTCTATTCAGTGCCAATACACAAGGATCATCGGAAATATCTAAATTTGTCTGGATGGGACAGCCTTGGCAGTATAAAGCCTTACCCATTGGGTTGTCATCGGCACCCAGGCTGCTTACAAAATTGTTAAAACCAGCTTTAGCATAATTAAGGAAACATAACCATATTGCCATGGTTTACCTTGACGATATTCTCATTGTAGGTGAGAATTTGGAGATGGCTACATTGGCAGTATCAGCCACAAAACATATTTTCAAAAGCTGGGATTAACATACATCCAGATAAATCAAAAAATGAAACCATCCACTACCATGGATTATCTGGGGTTCACTATCGATTCTGTTCAAATGTCTATCACCTTGCCACCAAACAAAGGGACAGACTTGACGGAAGCATGCAAAACCCTCACTGGCATCAGGGAACCATTCATTCTGCAAGTAGCCAGAGTGATTGAGAAACTAGTGGCTGCATTCCAGCAGCACAATTTGGACCACTCCATTAACAAAACCTGCAAAGAGCAAAAATTCTAGCTCTTAAAAATCATGCGGGCCATTTTGATAGGCCTATGAAACTACCAGAGAAGCTAAATTAGAATTATATTGGTGGATAGAAAATGCTCAGCATTGTTCTAACCCCATCACTATCATGAATCCCTCGGTTACATTACAGACTGATGCCAGTGCTAAAGGTTGAGGAGCAGTTAATACCACCACAAGTTGTGGTGGCAGATGGAGTGCACAAGAATAGTAAGATTAAATGAGAACTTGCCAGTTTAAAGTTTGATCTTTATTTTATGAGGAGTTACGATGAGGGATTACGTGAAGACCCTGCCAGCACGCATGCGCGACATTCTTCAAAGCAGTGGTGTGAAATCACAGATAGCAACGTAGACTAATATAGTAAGATAAGAGAGAACTTTCATACCAGTTGAACTTTATAATAGCGGGTTTTGGGAGCGGAGGGCACGTAATCCCTCATCGTAACTCCTCATAAAATAAAGATCAAACTTCAAACTGGTAAGTTCTCATTTAATCTTACTATTTTACTTCGGAGTCACGTGAGTGACTACTTGAAGATTTCAAAGCTCTGTGATTTCATGCCCTGGAATGAGTCCATGCTCACACACTGCCATGCTGGGATAAGAGGATGAACGTATTTTAGACATGACACTGTGCTGAAAAACAAAATAGGTATTTATTCATACCAAAATAATAATATATCCCACATTGGGTAACTATTTAGCAGTACTCAAAAATTTTCCTGCAAATGTGTCAGGAGAGGCCACGGGTTTATTATAGAAGCGTTGGAAAGTCTTCTCATTGCTCCAACCCGCTGTGGCCAGGATGTGGTCCATGGGTACTTCCATCATCCTAGCCGCCGAAGTAGATGCAGCCCTGGTGGAGTGAGATTTGAAGACATTAGTATCCACCCCCGCTGCATCTAACACCACCCTTAACCATCTTGATATGGTTTGCACCGTGACTTTGTGATGGGGCCGTTTATGGCTTATAAACAAAGCTTTCTCTGTGCCCCTTAGAGTCTTTGTGACTTTGATATATTGCAATATCAGTGAAACGATGCAGAGTCGAGTATCTGCAGGATAAGCTAGAAATTCTAATGTTTGTCCAGACGAACCGGGTCGGTCTTGTTTTAACAATCCCTGTATAGGAAAAGTTATTTTGCCATTAGTGATAGTCATGGCGTCCATACTTAACTTGTGTAGGGACTGGACCCGTTGTGCTGTAACAAGTGCCATAATCATTACCATCATATAGGTGAGCTTGTCCAAGGTGAGCCCCGTATTGGGTGTCCATCCTCATAACATAGTCAAGACTATGCTAATGTCCCACGTATGGTTGTATCTGGGCCTTGGGGGATTGGAATTAAATATTCCCTCATTAGTTTAGACACTAATGGGTGTGATCCAATTGCCAGATGATCACTCCCTTTGCCCAGATAATTCGATAGAGCACTCCTTGCACAGTTGATGGCACTGTAGCTTAATCCTTCATCGTAGTGAAGGGTAGCCAGGAACTCCAGTACTTCCGTGATGGTGGCTGTTTCATAGGTAGTGTTCGTCGTGGTACAGAACACTTCCCACTTCCTGATATACGTCAGGTACTGTTTTCTGGTGGACTCCCTGCACGACGCTGAGATGGCATTTATTGTTCTGTCGGTGAGTCCGTATCCCAGAAGTGGCCGTTTCAGAATCTGCAAATTAACAGGTCCATGCGGTCATGACATGGATGGCTATCCCCAGTAACGGGATGTATCAATAAACTAGGTCGTTTGTTGACCCGGATGCAGGGTGCTGTGGCCATCTTCTGTACTGCTGGGAACCATGGTTGGGTAGGCCAGTCGGGCACAACCAAAATACCCGATGCGGAGTCTTGTCTTATTTTTTGCAAGACCCGACTGATGAGGCAGAAGGGGGGAAATGCATAGCAGAACAAATCCCCCCAATGTAACGAGAAAGCGTCCATCGCTACTGCCCCTGGGACTGGTTCCCAAGCAACATATGTTGGAAGTTGGTGATTAAGTCTGGATGCAAAAAGGTCGATATCTGGTGTCCCATAACGTTCTATAATATCCGTAAACACTTTCCGATCCAACATCCATTCTATGTTGTCATTGAATTTACGTGATCTGGTGTCTGCCACTGTGTTTAGCTTACCTGGAAGGTAAGTGGCTGAGATCCAAATTTCCCTTTGCAGACACCAGTGCCAGATATTATGAGCCAATTCATCACATGATATCGACTTTATTCCACCCATATGATTAATATAGGCCACCACTGTGGTGTTGTCAATTTGTAACCTGACATGCAACTGGTGCATATCTGAGCAGTATGCCCTAAGTCCATGAAATGCTCCCAGCATTTCTGAATTATTAATCCCTAATGATTTGAATAGTGTTAGCTCTTGTGCACTCCATCTACCTCCACAACTAGTTGCTCCCCAACCTTTAGCACTGGCATCAGTTTGTAAAATAACCGAGGGATTCATGATAGTGATTGGGTTAGAACAAAGCTGTGCATTCTCTATCCACCAATTTAACTCAGATTTTGCCTTCTCTGATAGTTTCATAGGCCTGTCAAAATGGCCTGCATGATTTTTGAGAGCTATAATTTTTGCTCTTTGAAGGTTTTGATAATGGAGTGGCCCAAATTGTGCTGCGGGAAATGCAGCCACTATTTTCCCAATCACTCTGGCTACTTGCCGTATGGATGGATCCCTGATGCCAGTGACGCTTCTGCATGCTTCTATCAAGTCCACCACCTTGTTAGGTGGTAAGGTGATAGACATTAGCTCAGAATTAATAGTGAACCCTAAATAATCCATGGTAGTGGAGGGTTCCAATTTCGATTTATCTGGATGTATGATAAATCCCAGCTTTTGAAAAAGATGTTTTTTGGCTAGAACTGCCAATGTAGCCATCTCCAAATTCTCCCCGACAATGAGGATATCATCAGGGTAGGCCATGACAATATGGTTTTGTTTCCTTAAATAGGCTAAAGCTGGTTTCAATATTTTAGTAAACAGTCTGGGTGCTGATGATAACCCATTGGGTAAGGCTTTGTACTGCCATAATTGTCCCATCCAGATAAATTTCAGGTATTTCCTATGATCCTTGTGTATAGGTACTGAATAGTATGCATCCTTAAGGTCAATGCAAGCCATGTAGATATTAGCTGTTTAGCCGTGACAAATGTGTCCATTTTAAAATGAGCATACTGAACGGAAGTATTTAGTTCGGTCAGGTCTATAATGATGCGGCACCCGCCATCTTTTTATTTTTAGTAAATATATTCGATACGAACTCTTGAGATTCTCTGGTAGTCTTCTCAATTACCCCTTTATTGATTAGTCTTAATAGTTCAGCATGGCCTGCCGTTCTTTCTTTTTGTGAAAGTATAAACTTCCGGCTAGGCGAATGCTGAACTGGGGTAGGGAGTTCGTGTATAAACTCAATTTTGTAACCCTGAATACTTCCGAGTATGTAAGGATCAGAGGTAAAGGTGCGCCACACATCATGAAACGAGTGCAACCGTCCCCCCACATTAGATGAATTTAGACATGCAATGTTCCTGAGGGAACCAGACCCACCTACCTCCATGGTTACTGCCGGTGTTGCGGTCTCTGCCCTTGCTTCTTTTGTTGCTGTGTTGTGGGGATGGCGCATTTTCCAAGAAGGCCGGGCTGGGCCATGGCCTAAAAAAGACCGTTGTGCAGGTGGGCCGGCATTCGAGCTTTCACCACCGGACGGTCTGTTATAGTATCGCTGTCCGGTGGGTGTGTAGGGGTGCTACCGCTGCTGATAATGGGATTTGGAGGTACCAGGTACCTTAATCAGGCCTATAGCCTTGGCCTCCTCATCCAGGTCTTTCACCTGTTTTGGAAGGTTATCCCCAAACAGCAGATTAGGTGGTTGCAAGTTACCTGACCTGCATAACCCCGCGAATTTGGGATTAAGTGCAGGTTTTATAATGCTCTTCCGATAGCTGTTGATTTCAAACTGTGTGTTGCATAGCAAAGCCAGAGCATCTTGCAATTCTTCTGGTAACTCCACCTGTACAGCAGTCCTGGCCACTGCTGTAATCCCGGCGGCCAATAGTTTCAGAATCCTCTGCAGCTTGATCTCCTGCCCTCTTATTGTAGGGCTCATGTTCCCCCATATAGGGTTATTCACCGCAAGAACATTAAGAGAGTTACAATTTTCAGGAGCGAGATACTTCTCAGCCGTTGCGTTAATGGCTTGCTCCTGAAGCTGGTTTGTAGCCATATAGTTAATGCTGACTGCCAGCTTCTGGTGAATAGGCAGTCCTTTCTGAATAGGAACGGCATGTTTGTTCACCATGTTCAGTAACTCTTCTTGCACCCCCAACACTGCTGGTTGTTCAGCCAAGTCCCCCTCTTCAGGGTCAGCCCAGTTCTGACCCCTAATGCTCCCCTGCGAAGTGGGTGAGACATTGGGCAGTCCATGATAGGATTCTGCCGTGGGCCTGCGAAGAGGCCCACTGTGACTCTGCCCCTGCAAAAGCAGGTCACGCTGGAGCAACTGCTCCATCATCCGCTCCATGCGGGAGAGACGCCCGCCGTCGCTATCAGCGAACGGGGTGTCTTCGGGTCCGGACCCAGCTGAGTCAACGGCCCCGTCCGACTTCCGGGTGGTTTTGCCGCCCGACCGCTTAGTACCTGCGGTCCTCATCGGCGAAAAGTCGGGAGCTGCCGGTAACACCTGCAGCTCTGGAGTTGCGGCACGCTGCTGGCTGCTTCCCATAGCAGCGGATTTAGCCGCTCCTCTCTTTGATTTCCGCGACTCCATGATGGGTTTCTCCTGTAAGTAAGAAAACACCGAGTCGCCACGCTCACCACTACAGGTGAGACCTACCTTCCGTAAGTTTTTAAACTTACGCTGGAGGAGCGACGCTCCTCCCGACTGTCGCTTCCGCAATGCGTTCCACGATAAGTCGCGCATGCGTGCTAGCGGGGTCTTCACGTAGTCACTCACGTGACTCCGAAGTAAAATTAACCCTGTTGGGAGCACTAGGGATTAATTATCTAGAAATGCTGGGAGCATTTCATGGACTCCGGGCCTACTGCTCAGATATGCACCAGTTGCATGTACGGTTACAAATTAATAATACCACAGTGGTGGCCCATATTAATTATATGGGTGGAATAAAATCGATATCATGTGATGAATTGGCTAATTACATCTGGCACTGGTGTCTGGATAGAGAGATTTGGATCTCAGCCACTTACCTTCCAGGTAAACTAAATACGGTGGCGGACACCAGGTCACGCAATTCAACGACAACATTGAATGGGTATTGGATCGGGACCCGGCGCCAGCAGCGATGGATGCTTCACGCTGCATTCGGGGGATTGTTTTGCTATGCATTTCCCCCCTTCTGCCTCATCAGTCGGGTCTTACAAAAAATTAAACAAGACTCCGCAACGGGTATTTCGGGTTTCCCGACTGGCCTACCCAACCATGGTCCCCAGCAGTACTAAAGATGGCCGCAGAACACTGCATTCGGATCCTCAACGGCCGAGCCTGTTGGTACACCCTGTGACAGGTAAGTCACCCGTGCCATGATCGAATGAACCTATTGATTGCAGATTTTGAACAGGCCATTTCTGGACTACGGACTCTCCGACAGGACGATCAATGTCATCACAGCGTCGTGCAGGGAGTCCACCAGAGACAGAACTGACATATGTCAGAAGATGGGAAGTGTTCTGCATTAGAACAAACACTTCATATGACTCGGCCACCATCACTGAAGTCCTGGAGTTCTGGCCACCCTTCATTCCATGAAGGATTGAGCTACAGTGCCATTAATTTTGCAAGGAGTGCCCTATCTAATTACCTGGGCCGAGGGAGTGATCACCTGCCCATAGGATCACACCCACTGGTATCTAAACTGATGAGGGGTACTAATTCTATTCCCCCAGGGCCAGATACACCCATACATGGGACTTAGGCACATAATTTACTATGCTTCGAGGATGGACACCAATATCGGGGCTCACTCTGGATAAACTAACATATAATATGGTTATGTTTATGGTACTTGTAACAGCACAACGGGTCCAGTCCTTACAAAACTAAGTATGGATGCCATGTGTTAACCAATGGCAAGATAACCTTTCTGATACAGGGGTTACTCAAACTATATCGACCCAGTTCCTCTGGCCAAAAAATTATCATTCTGGCCTATCCTGCAGATAGTCGGCTCTGCATTGTGACATATATTTTACGATATAGAAGTAACCAAGAATCTAGGGGCACGGAGAGGGCTTTACCCATAAGCCACAAACGCCCTCATCATAAGGTCACAGTTCAAGCCATTTCCAGTTGGTTACGGGTGGTATTGGGTGCAGCGGGGATGGACACTAATGTTTTTAAATCTCGCTCCACCAGAGCTGCATCCACATCGGTGGCTAGGATGATGGGAGTTCCTATGGACCACATCCTTGCTACAGCGGGTTGGAGCAGTGAACGGACTTTTCAGCACTTCTATTATAAACCCGTGGCCGCTCCTGAGACGTTTGCAGGGGAAAATGTTAAGTTCTGTTACATGATTTACCCAATGTGGGGCATATCATTTTAGGTATGATTAAATATCTTCTTTGTTTTTCAGCACAGTGTCATGTCTGAAATACGTTCATCCTCCATCCCTAGCATGGCAGTGTGTGAGCATGGACTCGTTCCAGGGCATGAAACCACAGGGCTTTGAATTCTTCACGTAGTCACTCACGTGACTCCGAAGTAAAATAGTAAGATTAAATGAGAATTTACCAGTTTGAAGTTTGATCTTTATTTTATGAGGAGTTACGATGAGGGATTACGTGCCCTCCGCTCCCAAACCCTCTATTATAAAGTTCAACTGGTATATAAAGTTCTCTCTTATCTTACTATGTTAGTCTACTCTGGTATCTGTGATTTCACACCACTGCTTTGAAGAATGTCGCGCATGCGCGCTGGCGGGGTCTTCACGTAATCCCTCATCGTAACTCCTCATAAAATAAAGATCAAACTTCAAACTGGTAAGTTCTCATTTAATCTTACTATTAATGGCCATTTAAATCAACTAGCGAGTGGGCTTTAGTGGAATGCGGTGGATTGGAACGTTGTGGTTTGCGGTGAAGTCGGGAGGAAAAGTACTGTTGGTTCATACATTTTTTTGGACTCCATTTCACAACATGAAAATGTTATTAAAGCCTCCCTAAAAACCAACTTTTAATGTAAAAATAAAGTATTTACCTTTTTTCTCCCCTACGCAAAATCCTTCCCGTTGTCGGCGCTCATGGCTTTTGAAGGTGATTTTTAAATTACTCTAGATAATAAATAATCTAGCGTAATTTAAAAATACCTTCATTAATGAAATGTCGGAGCGATTTTTCTTCCGCAACGAAATCGCCCGACGGGTCGATTTTCCCTGTCTGAAGAAAAACGGCACTTAAAGTCCGCCCCCCTCTGAAAGGCGCCAAAGTCAGCCACACGGGGAGTGGCAGAACTGCAGCGCTGCTCAAGGTAAGTTTTGTAACATACCTACATCGCTCACATGATCTCCCGGTTGCTGCAGTGATCTCCCAGTTGCTCAACACTTTAACGCACCCTTCCACTCCTATACTGACCTTTCTGTTCTGGGCCTCCTCCATTGTCACGGCCAGGCCCAAAACAAATTGGGTGAAAAGCACCTCATATTTCGCTTGGGCAGCTTACAACTTAGCACTATGAACATTGGCCTCTCACTTCTAGTAACCCCTGGTTTCCCTCTCTCTCCATCCCACCCCCATCCTAGTTCTCCAACTAGATTCATTGTCCTCCTGACTCCAGGTAACAATGAACCATTCTATATTTTCCTTGATTCATCACCCTCTTTGATCTGTCATTTGCACATCTTACCCTTCCTTATCGCTGTCTCCCTCTCCCATGACTCTCAGTCAGAAGAAGGATCTCGACCCGAAGCGTCACCCATTCATTTTCTTCAGAGACGTTGCCTGTCCCGCTGAGTTACTCCAGGATTTTGTGTCTATCTGTAGGCAGAACTTGGATAGGCTAGGACTTTATTGGTTGGTGTGCAAGAGGCTGAGGGGTGATCAATAAAGATGGGTAAAAGCATGAGCAGAATAGGTAGAGTCTTTTACAAAAAGTAGGGGGATCAAGAAAGGGACAACATAGGTTTAAGGTGAGAGGGAAGGATTCACGCGGGATGGTGGGTATAAGGAACGAGCTGCCAGAGGGGATAGTTGAGGCAGCTACTGTAACAACGTTCAAACCAAATTAGCACGGGGGCAGTATTCAATGCAAGTGAGAGGCTGTCAGTGGTATGGGAGGTGATGAAAGACAGTTCAGTGGGCAGAATAGGCTGGAGCACTGTAGGGAGCAAGGACGGCCTGTTGGAGGAATTGCATTTATTTTAACCGTATAACAAATACAGCACGGAAACAGGCCTTCCCGGCCCTTCCAGTCTGTGCCGACCATTTATTTTCCCCTAGTCCCATCTACTTGCACTCAGACCATACCCCTCCATTCCCTTCCCGTCCATATACCTATCCACTTTACTTTTAAATGTTAAAATAGATCCTGCCTCCACCACTTCTGCTGGAAGATCATTCCACACAGTCACCACCCTCTGAGTAAAGAAGTTCCCCCTCATGTTACGCCTAAACTTCTGTCCCTTAATTCTCATATCATGCCCTCTTGTTTGAATCTTCCCTACCCTCAATGGGAAAAGCTTATCCACGTCAACTCTGTCTATCCCTTTCATCATTTTAAAGACCTCAATCAAGTCCCCCCTTAACCTTCTGTGCTCCAAAGAATAAAGACCTAACTTGTTCAACCTTTCTCTGTAACTTAGTTGCTGGAACCCAGGCAACATTCTAGTGAATCTCCTCTGTACTCTCTCTATTTTGTTGACATCCTTCCTATAATTAGGGGACCAAAATTGTACACCATACTCCTGAATTGGTCTCACCAATGCCTTGTGCAATTTTAACATTACTTCCCTACTCCTATATTCAATGCTCTGATTTATAAAGGCCAGCACACCAAAAGCTTTATTTACCACCCTATTTCATTTCGGAGTCACGTGAGTGACTTCGTGAAGAACCCGCCAGCACGCATGCGCGACATATCGTCGCTCGCATTTGCAGTCGACGGCTGGAGGTGGAGTGCGGCTCACCACCAGCCCTTCATAAGGGCCACTCAGGTAAGTATAGACAACCTTGAGCTGGTTGTTCCTTGTTTGAATATTTTTCTCTCCAAACAGGGTCATGGACAAGAGGAGTAAGGGCCGCAGGACATCCGGAAGGAGTTGCCGGCCACCTATCCCGGAGCTCCCGTCTACAGCACCCGCTGGACGGGCCGGGAAAAAGGCGCGCAAATCGGGGAGCCCTGTAGTCACAGGACCCGAATCACCGACACAGCTGAGCACTAGCGGGGTTCCCGCAGAGCAAGAAGTCGGTACAGCGCCGGAGCAGGTAGACCCTGACTCCATTTCTTTATCGCCAACAGGATCGTTGGCAGAGGCGAGCAAAATGGGTTCACGTGCTGCTGCACGGCCCTTCTCCCTGAGCCCTCATGGAGGAGCCAGGGATAGAGCTCGAAAACCTAGCCCTTTTCGGGCTGAGGTTTCACCAGGAGCCGCTAGATTGCGGCCTGGTGAATCAGCGAGACCCGAGTCGACTGGTAGACCAAGAAGGGCCAGTGGAGACTCACCACCAAGTTGGACCAGGTGGAGTCTCGCCACGGTCACCGCTTCCCCCGCTGGGGGCGGGTCGGGACCGTACGCCGTCTGGGTCCAGGAAAAGAACAGTCGGCAAGCCCGCGCGGATGTCGGGTCACCACGCTGCGGCGTTGGGTGCCGACTTCTCACCGCATATGCCCTCAGAGGCAGCCGGATTTAGCTCAGCCAAAAGAAGGCGTATGAGCAGATCCGCGCGGGAGTCGTTCAGTTTCGCTGAGGCGGCTGGTAGCGACTTATCGTCACGGCACCGATATTACCTTGACGAGGTACGGGCCGATGATAGGAGCCTCAGAAGTTCCTTCGGGCATGAGGACTCTGACCGCCCATTCACGCACGATGAAGGGCGCATTGATCGGATGGAGAGGATTATGGAACAAATCCTGAAAAATCAAAGACAGGAGACACACAGTTCCAGGGGACTCATGAACATATCCCCGTCATCTATGGATAGCATGAGGCCAGAGGAAGAGGATATCTTGGTACATGCTCCAGTAGCACCTGAGGTTCCCCAGGAAGAGCTCCTGGACGTGGCAGCCACGTTTGGATTACCGATATCATCGGGACAACCCCTCAATACCAAGCTGGCTGCTACCATAGATTTCCTGACCAACCATCAGCTACAGGAGGAGGTCCTTGCAAAGGCCATGTACAGACACAAGGCACCGGGCAATTGCAATTCGCTCAATGTGCCTATTGTCAACATGCCTATTTGGGGCAATATCAGCCCGGGCATCAGGACTCAGGAAGTAAAATTACAAAGAATCCTGAAATTACTTACATCTGGGATTACCGCGTTTGCGAGGTCGGTGGATGGAGTGGACTTGAACACCGAACAGGAGGATGCTCTGGCGCTACTTTGCAATACGCAATATGAAATCAATGCTTTTAGGAAAAGCATCATCAAGCCTACATTAAACCCCAAATTTGAGGGCTATGCAGAGCACCTCCAACACCACCACCCAGACAGTTATTCGGAGAAGACCTCCCGAAGCAGGTCAAAGATTTAGATGACCATGCTAAGACAGTGGGTCTTATGAGGTCACACACCTTGACCAGACAAACGGTCAAGAAAACACCTTTTTTCAGGCCACGAGGTCAAACCGATAGGCCAGCAAGCACCTACGTTCCGGCGCCTCCTTTATACCAACAGCCTCAAAAGCCCAGGCCTTTTTTTAGGGCTGGGCCCTCAACGGCCAGCATGGAAAATGCGGTTTCCACATTATCAGCGCAACCCAGCACCTCCACGTCCCACCAAACACCCCAGGGACCACCGATAACCATGAAGGTAAGGCGGTCTGGTTTTCATGCACTTGCATGTCTAACCTCACATGTTGGGGGTAGACTACGGGAGTTTAAGGAGGCATGGGAAACCATCACCTCAGATGAGTTTATCTTACAAAGTATTCAGGGCTATGAGATTGAGTTCATAAATGGCCAAATTCCTCCACCTCAGCATATGCCGAATCGCAGATTTGCACTTTCCAGGAAGGAAACAGCAGTCGGCTATGCTGAAATCTTGAGACTACAAGAGAAAGGTGTGATAGAAAGAACTACACATGAACCAATTGAATTTGTATCTAACATATTTACAAAAACCAAAAAAGATGGTGGATGTCGGGTCATTATAGATCTAACCCATTTGAATACCTTTGTAAAATATACCCATTTCAAAATGGACACGTTCGAAACAGCCAAATCTTTGATTTCTGTGGGCTGCTTCATGGCATGCATTGATTTAAAAGATGCATACTATTCAGTATCCATTCAGAAACACCACAGGAAGTTCTTGAAATTTACCTGGATGGATCAACTTTGGCAATACAAAGCTTTGCCCAATGGGCTTACCACAGCCCCCAGACTATTCACTAAATTACTCAAGCCAGTGCTAGCGACACTGAGGAGGAAAAATCACATGGTCATGGCTTATCTGGATGATATCCCAATTATTGGGCATACACTGGAATCAGCGAAATTGGCAGTTTCAGCCACTGTGGAAATTTTTCAAAAGATGGGATTTATTATCCATCCAGATAAATCAAAGTTCTGTTCTTCACAGATCATGGACTATCTGGGGTTCACGATAGATTCCAATCACATGATTGCCATCATACCAACCAACAAAGTTGGGGCTGTCATTCAAGCATGCAAGAACCTGGTCTGCGCCAGTATACCATCAATCAGACAAACTGCTAAGGTAATTGGGAAAATCGTAGCAGTCTTTCCAGCTGCTCAATTCGGACCTTTACATTATCAAAATTTACAAAGATCCAAGATTTCAGCGTTAAAATTGAATGTTGGATACTTTGATAGACCTATGCAGCTGCCACTTAAGGCAAAAATTGAGTTAGAATGGTGGATTGACAATATCCATAACTCATTTAAACCCATCGTTGTGCCTCGTCCGGTGGTATACTTACAAACAGACGCAAGCTCCCATGGCTGGGAAGCTACGGACAACAACACCAGTTGTGGGGGCAGATGGGACTCACTTGAATCTACCCTTTTGTTAGCACAAGGGATAAATTATTTGGAGATGCTTGGGGCATTCCACGAACTTAGAGCTTATTGTTCATACTTTACTGACACTCATGTCCGTCTCCAAATAGACAACACCACTGCGGTGGCATATCTAAATCATATGGGCGGTACCAGGTTAATTTCATGTGATGAATTGGCTAATACAATTTGGCTCTGGTGCATACAACGGCATATTTGGATTTCAGCTACCTATTTACCAGGTAAGCTCAACACAGTGGCGGACACCAGGTCACGGAAGTTTAATAACAACATCGAGTGGATGTTGAATTCCCAAATATTCGAAAAAACTACAGCCAAATTTGGTAAGCCGGATATTGACCTTTTTGCGTCACGGTTGAACCATCAGGTACCAACATATGTATCATGGGAGCCAGATCCTGGGGCAATGGCGATGGATGCTTTCTTGCTAGATTGGGGGAAATGGTTTTTCTATGCATTTCCTCCATTTTGCCTCATCAGTCGGGTATTGCGGAAAATCCAGCTAGATGCTGCTAATGGCATTCTTATTATACCCGAATGGCCTACTCAGTCATGGTATCCGGTGGTCCTTGGTATGATCAGTCAACCATGGGTCCTCTTAGAGGGTTGCCCACAATTCGTGATGAACCCTGTTACAGGGGAACCACATCCCTGCCATAGTCATTTGAGTTTATTGGCTTGCAGGATTTGAACAGACCATTACTGCAGTATGGTCTCTCATCAAGGACTATGGATACCATGGGAGCATCATGCAGGGAGTCCACAAGACGGCAATATTTATCACACATCAGAAAATGGGAAACCTACTGCGGCCGCTTGGACATTGCATATGACTCAGTTTCAATCACAGATGTGCTGGAATTTCTTGCGGGGTTACACCATGACGAACACCTCAGCTACAGTGCCATCAATAGCGCCAGGAGTGCACTATCATCCTACCTCAATATTGAGGTAGGATCCAATAAATTGGTGTCCAAACTGATGCGGGGAATATTTAATTCCAATCCGCCAAGACCCCGTTACAACATCACCTGGGACATTGGGAAAGTACTGACCCTGCTCAGGACGTGGTCGCCCATGGCTGGGCTTGAATTGGACAAACTCACCCTGAAGCTGGTGATGTTATTGGCACTTACTTCGGCACAAAGGGTACAGACTCTTCACAAGGTCAAGATTGACAGAATGATCTCTACCCCAGAGAAGGTTATTTTCTTCGTTGATGAATTGCTTAAACAGCATAGACCTGGATTCACAGGGCTGCAGCTGGTGTTTCCAGCATACCCCGCTGATGCTAGGCTATGTTTAGCCACCCATATCCGCCACTATATTAGAGTGACGCGGAAATTAAGGGGAATGGAGCAATACCTGCTAATCAGCCACAAAAAACCTCACCATAGAGTGACGGTACAGACAATCTCCAGATGGCTCAGGATCGTTTTGAACGAAGCAGGTATTGATACTAATGTTTTTAAATCCCATTCCACCAGGGCTGCATCAACGTCGGCGGCAAGGGTCATGGAGGTGCCCATGGACCATATTCTTGCCACAGCGGGATGGGCCAGTGAAGCCACCTTTCAGCGGTTTTATAATAAACCTGTTACCGCTCCTGGAATGTTCGCAGAAGCCGTGCTGAATGCAGGCCGAGAACATATGACTACTCCCCAGTGAGGGTTTTTTGTTCTTTTTGTTATTATTAATAAATATTATTATTTTTCAGAATAAGCAGTCTGGAAATTTTGATTACTCCTATCCATCCTTACAGTGGCGTGTGTGATAGCATGGACGTTGTCCAGGGCGTGAAATCACAGAGCTTTGAAGTCTTCACGAAGTCACTCACATGACTCCGAAATGAAATAGTAAGATTAAACGAGAACTTACCAGTTTGAAGTTTGATCTTTATTTTATGAGGGGTTGCGATGAGGGATTTCGTGCCCTCCGCTCCCAACCCTCGATCATAAAGTCAACTGGTAACTAGAGTCTCTTCAATCTTACTATAACAAGTCATTTCTTTGGTTGTTGGTTCTGTGATTCCACACCGCTGCTTTGAAGAATGTCGCGCATGCGTGCTGGCGGGTTCTTCACGAAATCCCTCATCGCAACTCCTCATAAAATAAAGATCAAACTTCAAACTGGTAAGTTCTCGTTTAATCTTACTATCAACATGCGATTCCACCTTCAGGGAACTATGCACAGTTATTCCTAGATCCCTCTGTTCCACAGCATTACTCAATTCCCTACCATTTACCATGTAAGTTATATTTTGATTTGTCCTGCCAAGATGTAGCACCTCACAATTATCAGCATTAAACTCCATCTGCCATCTTTCAGCCCACTCTTCCAAATGGCCCAAATCTCTCTGTAGACTTTGAAAATCTACTTCATTATCTACAGCACCCCCTATCTTAGTATCATCTGCATACTTACTTATCCAATGTTCCACCCCATCATCTAGATCATTGATGTACATGACAAACAACAGTGGACCCAACACAGATCCCTGAGGCACCCACTAGTCACCGGCTTCCAACCTGACAAAGAGCCATCCACCATTACTCTCTGGCATCTCCCATTTAGTCACTGTTGAATCCATCGTGCTACTCCGCCATTAACACCCAAAGATTGAACCTTCTTAACCAACCTTCCATGGGGAACCTTGTCAAAGGCCTTACTGAAATCCATATAGACAACATCCACTGCTTTACCCTCATCAATTTCCCTAGTAACCTCTTCAAAAAATTCAAGAAGGTTTGTCAAACATGACCTTCCAGGCACAAATCCATGTTGACTGTTCTTGATCAGACCCTGTTTATCCAGATGCTTATATATATTATCACTATGTATCCTTTCCATTAATTTGCCCACCACTGACGTCAAACTAACAGGTCTAATATTGCTAGGTTTATTCTTTGAACCCTTTTTAAACAATGGAACAACATGCGCAGTACGCCAATCCTCCGGCACTAATCCCGTTTCTAATATCTTTAATATCTTAATGAGGCCTGATTGGTAAGGTAGATAAACTCAGAGTGTGGATTGGTACGTTGTGACTAGGATGCTGCAGCAATTACAGAAATCTTGCTCAGAAAGATACAGGATTAGCAACTTAATGTACCACAGTACAGTTGCTATTGGAGACATAGAGCTGGGGCTAAAAGACCTGGGGGTGTTGCTGCATTGATTGCACAGCAGTCATCTGAGATGATATTACAGGTTGTTCGTCCAGTGAGGTTATCTGCGTGGAGCTGAAAAATAAAAAAGGGGATGATCATCTTAATGGAGTTTTTTTAAATGCCCCCAAATATTCAACGGGAATTTAAAAAGGTAATATGCCAGGAGATTGCAGGAATCTGCAAACTAATAAGACTAACATTTTAACATTGGTGATTTTAACATTGACTGGGGCAGTGCAGATTAGTGTGTCAATACTATATATATGTTACCACACAGATTATACATGCTACACATTCCTTATGTACTGCTGACCTGCCCATAGGCTTGCTGGTCAGCTATCTCTCTAGCTTAGACTCGCTGTATGCAATGAGACGAAAGCACCAAGTCTTACCTCCGCAGAGTTGCTAATTACTTTGTGTGAGTCTGATCATTTCAACAGACAGTGTCAAGGGCTGAGACAGGGTGGAATTTGTTAAAAGTGTTCAATAAAGTTTCCTCAGACATGTTGAGGCCCCTTTTCAGTAGAGGGCAAAACTTGATCTACTGTTAGGAAATTGGGAAGAGCAAGTGTTCATGGATGAATGAGCTATCACCGTTCTATTAGATTTAAAATAGATATAGATAAAGACAGGGCAGGCCTATGAGAACATTCTGGATTGCGGCAAGGCCAACTTTGATGGTATCAGAGAGGACCTTGCTAAAATTCATTGGTGTAGGTTGTTTGCAGGCAAAAGACCGCCTGGAAAGTGAATGCTTTTAAAAGTGTGATGACAAGATTTCAAGACATGCATGTTCCTGTTAGAGTGAAGGGCAAGGCAGGTGAGAGTAAGGAAGCTTTGATAATGAGAGAAATTGAGGTTCTAGTCATAAAACAGAGGGGATGGGGCATGTGTTGGCAGCTGGGATCAAGTGTATCCCTGGAGGTGTTTCAGGAGCATACTTAAGAAGGTAATCAGGGGAGAAGGGGGCACCTTGATCCTCATGGGCAGGTCGGGTGGAAGGGCCTGTTTCTATGGTGAATGACTATGATGTTGGAAAGGACATACATTAGAAAACAGAGAGCAGGAGAGACATCGTCTCAGCCACATTCAACCTGACTCTGATCTCCTTGTTGACGTTGGGCTATTGTGTTCAGATGGAGAGGACCAGTGGATAGAGATAAAGGTGACAGTGGAGGGAGAGATGAGTGAGGAAGAAGTGATGGAAGCGCTCCATGCAAAGGTGAGAAAAAGGTATGAGGTAGAGGGAGGGACTGATCTCCCTCTCACTGTCTGCCCTCACTGAAGGAGCAGCTCCCTTCCCCTCCTTATTTCCTTCCTCTCTCCCCTTGTCTCCTTCACTCTCCCCTCATCACCCACTACCACCTCCTCTCTCTTCCCCCTCTATCTTCTGTTTAATCTGTTGGGTCGGGGAAGAGAAAAGGAATGACCCGGTGGGACAAGTCTTTGATCATGTTGGCTGCTTTTCCGAGGCAGCGTGAAGTGTAGGTGGAGTCAATGATGGGAAGGAAGTCTGGTCTGTGTGATGGACTGGGCAACATCCACAAGTCTGCAATTTCCAACAGTCTTGGGCAGAGCAATTACCAAAGCAAATTGTTATGCAAGCCAACAGATTGCTTTCCATGATACATCCGGAGAAGTTTTCAAGAGTCACTGGAGACGGGTCAAATTTCCTGTCTCTGCAATGATTTCTTTTTGACAAATGCAGAAATAAGGAAAGTCTCCTGGACTCAACTGGTTATGGGAAAGGAGTTTGGCTCTCACTGGTTAGTGGGGAAAGGTATTTGGGGTAGTGAGGCAGGTGCCCTGGGCAGGCAGAGGGAGCAGTGGAGGGGAAGGGTTATGGTGAGTAGGACAAGAGGGGCTGGTTGCAGAGGGTGGGAGAGGAGCAGCAGAATCCATCGTGAGGATCGAGTTCTCTCAAAGATCAACCTACCTAGAGGTACTCCAGACCACAAGCCTTACACACACCTTTAATCTCTCACACACTCTCTCCATCTCACTCCATCCATTTTGAATTATTGAATTGAATTACCTTTATTGTCATTCAGACCTTTCGGTCTGAACGAAATTTCATGCCTGCTGTCATACATATATTAAAAATAACAAAACCACACAATAAACACAAATTTAACATCCACCACAGTGAGTTCACCAAACACCTCCTCACTGTGGTGGAAGGCAAAAGTCTTAGAGTCTCTATCTTCTTCCCTCCTTGTTCTCCCTCTGCGCTGAGGAGATCCAGGCCTCCGATGTTGCCGTCCTCCAGGCCCCCGGCCGAGCCTCCGAAACCGGGCCGCCGTCACCGGAATGCCGGAACACCGCCACAGGGCCCGCCGCTGGAATGCTGGAGCACCGCAGCCCCGAAAGCCAGGTCGCAGCTGGAGCTCCGCAGCCCCGAAGGCCAGGCCACCGCTGGAGCACCGCAGCCCCGAAAGCCAGGCCGCCGCTGGAGCACTGCAGCCCCGAAAGCCAGGCCGCCGCTGGAGCACTGCAGCCCCAAAAGCCAGGCCGCCGCTGGAGCACTGCAGCCCCTAAAGCCAGGCCGCCGCTGGAACACCGCAGCCCCGAAAGCCAGGCCGCCGCTGGAGCACCGCAGCCCCGAAAGCCAGGCCGCCGCTGGAACACCGCAGCCCCGAAAGCCAGGCCGCCGCTGGAGCACCGCAGCCCCGAAAGCCAGGCCGCCACTGAAACACCGCAGCCAGGTCGCCGCTGGAGCACCGCACTCCCCATCTCACACACCCTCCATACTCCTCCCCATCTCACACTTCTTCTCGGTCATCCTCCATCACTCACTCACTATCTGACACATATAATTCTCTGGGCTCTCAGCCTCACTCATCCTCCATCTCACACTCGCTCTCTATCTCACACTCTCCATCTCATCCATTCACACTCCAACTCGTACTCCCTCCATCTAACACAATCTCCATCTCATTCATTCATATTTAAGAAATTAGAAAAACTTTTTTACCCAGAGTGTGAATCTGTGTAATTCTCTGCCTCAGAGGGCAGTGGAAGCCAGTTCTCTGGATGCTTTCAAGAGAGAATTAGATAGGGCTCTTAAATATAGCGAAGTCAAGGGATATGGGGAGAAGGCAGGAACGGGGTACAGCCATGATCACTGTGAATGGCGGTGCTGGCTCGAAGGGCCAAATGGCCTACTCCTGCACCTATTATCTATTGTCTTCACCTTGCACTCTCCCCATCACTCCATCTCAAACACACCATACGTCATTCAAACACCCTCCTTCACACACACAGGCACACACGAGAGAAAGAGAGAAGTGAGAGAGGGGGGGAAAGAAAGAGAGAAGGGTGAGAGAAAGGAAGACAGAGAGAGAAGGGAGAGAGAAGAGGGGAGAGAAAGAAGAGAAGAGGATAGGAGAGAGAGGGGGGGGGGTGGGAGAAGGGAAAGAGAGGGGGCAGAGAGAGAAGAAGGGAGAGGGAAGGGGAGACGGGAGCGTTCCCACACAAGCCATCGGTGACTGGGCAATCTGAACCCAAGCACCAAGTTGCAAGCGGCCGAAGGTGTGCATTCCTCGGGACAGCCCCCACTCTCCCACGGCCACCATCAGATGTGGGTCGGGTGGAGCGGAGGTGTGGGTCAATGTTCATCCCTCAACAGTGATGTGACGGACCCGGGGTTCTGGACCAATCACTAACAAGTTCCGACCCGGCAACGTCATGTCCATATAACCATATAACAATTTCAGCACGGAAACAGGCCCTCTCGGCCCTTCCAGTCCGTGCCGACCATTTATTTTCCCCTAGTCCCATCTACCTGCACTCAGACCATACCCCTCCATACCCTTCCCGTCCATATACCTATCCACTTTACTTGTAAATGTTAAAATCGATCCTGCCTCCACCACTTCTTCTGGAAGATCATTCCACACAGCCACCACTCTCTTGAGTAAAGATGTTCCCCCTCATGTTACCCCTAAACTTCTGTCCCTTAATTCTCATGTCATGCCCTGTTGTTTGAATCTTCCCTGCCCTCAATGGGAAAAGCTTATCCACGTCAACTCTGTCTATCCCTTTCATCATTGTAAAGACCTCAATCAATTCCCCCCTTAACCTTCTGCGCTCCAAAGAATAAAGACCTAACTTTCTCTGTAACTTAGTTGCTGGAACCCAGGCAACATTCTTGTAAATCTGTCTGTTATTGGACGTTTCTGTTGAGCGTCAGTCAGTCTGTTGGCCTGTAGGTGACGCCGTCTTTTGGGTAGGTGGCATTTCGACGGAGCGGCCATTCAGCAAGTTTGCTTTTAGGCGTCCCGCCCATTCGGTTAGTTTACATTTAGGCGTCCCATCCTTTCGGTTTGTATGCTCTTTTGGTTTTTTGGCGTTTCGGCCTCATTTCCATTCGGTTCTTTGGCTTCGACTTATTTGATTTAGCTTCTCGCCCGTCGGCGCCACGTGCGGTTACCACACAAACGCCCTCCATCACACGCACACCTTCCATCACACACACCCTCCATCACACACACGCATCCTCCATCACACACACACACACCCTTCATCATACACACACACAATCCATCACACACCTTCTATGTCACAAACCCTCCATCACGCAAACACACACACACACACCCCTTCCATCACACACACACACACCCTCCATCACACACACACACACACTCCATCACAGACAGACCCACCATCAACACACACACACCGTCTCTCACACACACACACCCTCCACCACACACACACACACACTCCATCACAGACAAACCCACCATCAACACACACACACCCTCCATCACACACACACACACACCCTCCATCATCACACACACACACACTCGCACACCCACACACCGTCCATCACACACACACACGCACCCTCCATCACACACACCCTCCATCAACACACGCACACCCTCTATCACACACTCACACACACCCTCCATCACACACACATCTCCATCACACACACCCTCCATCGCACACACGCACACCCTCCATCTCTCACTCCCCACCTCCCACCCCCTGTCCCTGCCGCGTGTCACCTCTCCCTGCCTTCCCTCCCCCTCCCACTTTTCACGTCCTCTCCCACGCCCCCTCTCCCCGCCACTGCCTCCTCTCCCCACTCATCATGCTCCCTCTGCCCTTCATCGTCTCTCTGCTTTGCGCACTGACCTGATCTGCAACTTATTTTCTCGGCAAGTGGTGGGTACATGGGTCGAGGTGCCAGTGGAAATGATTGAGGCGGACACAGTAGCAACTGCAATATGTTTGGACAGCTGCATGGATGGGAAAGGTTTAGAGGGGCTAATTATGGTCAAATAGGGCAGAGCTTGGATGGGCAGTCTGGCTGGCATGGACGGTTTGGGCCTGTTTGTCTTCTGTGTTGCTTTACAAGTCTTTATCCACACAGACCCAGACACACATACACACGTACAGACATACACGCGCGCACATACATAGATGACAAGAACAGTAATTCTACCACTGATCATCCTCCATCTATGCTCCCTCTTCCTTCAGTCTCCATCATCTGTCACATCTCCCATCTCACCCACTCCTTCTCTTCCACACTTCTTCCCACAGGCCGCTTTCCCAAAGCCCTGCATTCCCTCACTCTCTCCTCCATCACAAACCCCAGACATTCTCCCTTTTACCCCATTTGCCTTCTCCCCACTGCACTGCTTGCTCTACAGCCCTGTTCTTGCTCTACAGCCTCCTCACTCCTCCCTCTCACCTACCAGCCCCTCACTCTCTTCCCTCCCTAACTCTCTCTACAATCCGCCCTCTCCTTTGACGACCCACCACGTCGATAGATGTGGCATGGATATGGTAGACAGTGGCATGGATGGGGTAGACAGTGGCATGGATAGGGTAGACAATGGTATGGATGGAGTAAAAAAGTGCATGGATGGGGTAGACAGTCAGAACCTTTATCCTTTATCACGCCACACTTTTCAGTTTTTTATTTGTAATAAAATTTGGAAACCATGTATCATTTTCCTTCCACTTCACAATTATGCACCACTTTGTGTTGGTCTATCATATAAAATCCCAATAAAATACATTTACGTTTGTGGCTGTAACGTGACAAAATGTGAAAATGTTCAAGGGGTATGAATACTTTTGCAAGCCACTGTACACAAAACTGGCAACCTCTTGCATGAAAATAGTTACATTTCTGGCATCGTGCAGCAGGCACATTTGGGGCTTTGCGGGAGGAGTAATTGATGTTGTGTTGCTGTCGTGGGCTGAGAGAGACAGGGTCAGCAAGTGGTGCAATATCTTCTGAAATACAACATGAATGGATTGCTTGCTTGAGAGTCAGGTCAGGGTTGCGAAGGAGCTCAGCCCTCAGTTTACTATCGATCATTCCTCCCACAATCTTATCTCTCACAAGTTCATTTGTCAACTCACCGAAACGACAGCGCGCAGCCATTTGTCCTAAAGTGCTGATAAATCGTTTGACAGGCTCGTCGACCTGTTGTAAATGGGCATAGAACTTTGTTCTTTTGAGTACAGAGTTTGATGGCAAGTCACACAACTCTCTAAATTTTCTGAGTAGAACTGCTGGGTTATCAATGGTCTCGGCAGGCACTATGACCTGCCCGTTGCCATGCAGAATGGCAGAAGCAAATTCAAAGTTGTCGCCATGATTCATTGCCTCTGCACCCGCAGTAGTGATGCTTTCAAGTTGTCAGGGTCATTCCGATGAACAATACAGATATAATGAGTTTAGTCGCGCTCGAGGAGACGCCATCACTCAACGATGTCTGAATCAAAGGGCTCAGTTTGCAGCAGGAGGTGGCCATAACGGAGAGAGAAAAATGATAAAATAAAACTGATTAAAGAAAAGAATCGTGGTAAACAGTGGAATGCGTCTGAGTCGCGTATCTGACACCATGTAAATACCGGACTGGTACATGTATAAATATACAACACATCTTTATTAAACTCTTACAGTATTGGATATGCAGTACATTACATGTCCACGCTGCTACATCTACTGCCTAACGTAGGCGAGTTCCTAATATTATAAAGCATGTACTAGGCGGGGCTACTACCAGCAAACACTCTAATTCGCTAGCATGCAATAGCCAATCTACAGCCACCTCTTTCAGACGCCTGGGGTATAGTTCATCCATTCCAGGTGACATCCACTTTCACACCTTTCAACTTCTCAAGCACCTTCTCATTAATGTATAAAATGGAACTGCAGATGCTGGTTTAAACCAAAGGTAGACACAAAAATCTGGAATAACTCAGCGGGGTAGGCAGCATCTCTGAAGAGAAGGAATGGGTTATGTTTCAGGTCGAGACCCTTCTTAAGACCTTCTCATTAATAATAGCTACTTCACTCACTTCCACCCCTGACTCTCTTGAATTTCAGGCACGTTGTTGGTCTCTTCCAGTGTGAAGACTGATGCAAAACACGTATTCAGTTCAACTGCCATTTCTTTATTCCCCATTATCACTTCCCAGCATCATTTCCCAGGGGTCCATAGTCCATTGTTGCCTCTTTCTTACTCCTTATATATCTGAAGAAAGTTTACTTTCACAATTCATCTTTTCTCGCAATAACCTCTTTTAGTTACCTTCGGTTATTTTTTAAAGCTTCCCAATCCTCCAGCTTCCCACTAATCTTTGTAATGTTACATGCCTTCTCATAGTTTATTCTGCCTTTAACTCCCCATCAGCCACACACTTGCAATCTTACTTCCTCTTTGGAATGAAAAGATTCTGCGCCTTCTGAATAAGGCGGAAACTCCTTATTTTCTGATATTCCTGCCTTTGCTTCTTACCGAGTCCACATCACGATTAGATATTGTTCAGCCAAATCTGAACACACTAATTGACATTGTTTATGTTTCAATATCACATTCGCAGGTGACATCGTTGGAGTTATATCCCCATTTGTTTAGAGACACTTTGGCTCTGCCAACACCAGTTCTCAATCAATTGAGGCATTTCCATCCAGTCCAACTTGCGTCTGCACCAGGAGGGAGTTGCTCACTTGCCGTTAGTCCCATGGTAGTTGAGGGAGGTAAACATAGAAACATAGAAAATAGGTGCAGGAGTAGGCCATTCGGCCCTTCAAGCCTGCACCGCCATTCAATATGATCATGGCTGATCATCCAAATCAGTATCCCTTACCTGCCTTCTCTCTACACCCCCTGATCTCTTTAACCACAACTCCCTCTTAAATATAGCCAATGAACTGGCCTCAACGACCTTCTGTGGCAGAGAATTCCAGAGATTCACCACTCAGAGATTCACAGAAAAATGTTTTTCTCATCTCGGTCCTAAAAGATTTCCCCCTTATCCTTAAACTGTGACCCCTTGTCCTGGACTTCCCAAACATCGGGATCAATCTTCCTGCATCTGGCCTGTCCAACCCCTTAAGAATGTTGTAAGTTTCTATAAGATCCCCCCTCAATCTTCTAAATTCTAGCGAGTACAAGCCGAGTCTATCCACCGTCATTATCATTTTGTTTACACAGTGCTATATATTTACTCTGTTATTGTGTTGCTGCAAGTAAGTATTTCACTGTTCCGTTTCGGAACATAGGACAATAAAATACCTTTGACTCCAGCTGTCATGTAATATTGTCATCGTTAGAATGAAAGGGCTTCAAAAGTGTACGGATGTAATTCACCGGACAATTATTTGCACGCGTATGGAAAACACGCGTGTATATAATTCTCAATGATGGAAATGAGGACTTTGTGAACACACAGCAAGAGAATGTGCAATGGTTTAATCCGTGGTGGGCATTAGGACCCTGCGGACACACAGAGGCGGATCTGTGGCCTCTCCTCCTGCCCCGCCCCCGAGGGCGGAGACTCTCTGGCCCCGCCCCTCTCCCGGGGAGACCCCGCCCCTCTGATTGGATGAGCCGTCACCGCTGCTCCCGCCAGTCCTGGTCAAAGATTATGGCTCCTCTCTAATCTTTGGTCCTGGTCTCGCACGCCAGCCCCGCCCACGTCACGGGTCAGGTGGTCCCGCGCGGATGGCTGTTTAACGGTCGCTGAGTGAGACCGCGAGCGAGCGGGCGCCTGACGGAGGATCGTCGTCGTCGTGGTGCAAGGGGGAGACAGAGGGAGTGCGGGGTGTGGGGGACGGGCGGGAGCATCGACGCTCGATGGAGACAGGAGGCGGCGATGGGAAGCGGTGAGGGAAGGGGGAGAGTGGGGTGCATGGGATAGATGGGGAGAGGGGTACAGGGGAGGGTAGACAGTGAAGGGAGGGGCATTGGGGTAGGTAGATGGTGAGGGGGCACAGGAGTACGGGGAAGGGTAGTCGGTAGCAATGTTACAACATTTTGAGATTTTAAAAATCAAGTCTGCAATTTATCCCATCAGATAAAGCATAAAAAGAAGTTTAATTTGACACCTAATTTACTTTCGTATCTTCAGTATTAAGAAAGTTATACCCATTTTCATACTCGGAAATTAGCATCTTGCTCCCCATTGCCTTTCAATTGACTTAACTCAAAAGCTGTGATCTGGATCAGTTAAAAGCCCATAACTTTCTTAAAAATTAATAGAACTCAATGAAATTTTCACTTATTATAGATTGAAGCATTCTGAAATAAATATGAAACAATCTTACTTGGATGACCTGAAATTAAAGCATATAATTAGTTAGTTATCTAATTGTAGCTAATTACAAAATTAAATGAGTAGATCTAAACATCTATCCATTTCTTAAGAAAAGATAAACTTTTTTTAAATTGCCTAATTGTCCAAATAACATTTACACAATAATCCACAATATAACATCATTTTTAAATCTCATTTTCATGAATTTCTGGGCCAAATGGAAGGAATTTAGTGTTTGATTCCTGTAAATTAATGGCCATTTAAATCAACTAGCGAGTGGGTTTTAGTGGAATGCGGTGGATTGGAACGTTGCGGTTAGCGGTGAAGTCGGGAGGAAAAATACTGTTTGTTCATACATTTTTGGGGGACCCCATTTCGCAACATGAAAATATTATTAAAGCCTCCCGAAAAACCAACTTTTAATATAAAAATAAACTATTTACCTTTTTTTCTCCCCTACGCAAAATCCTTCCGGTTGTCGGTTCTCTCGGCTTTTGAAGGTGATTTTTAAATTACTCTAGTTAATAAATAATTTAGAGTAATTTAAAAATATCTTCATTCATGAAATGTCGGAGCGATTTTTCTTCCGCAACGAAATCGCCCGACATGGATCGATTTTTCCTGCCTGTGGAAAAACGGCACTTTAAGCCCGCCCCCCTCTGAAAGGCGCCAAAGTCGCGCACACGGGGAGCGGCAGTACTGCAGCGCTGCTCAAGGTAAGTTTTGTAACATACCTATAGTCGGGTAGAGAAGCTGGAGGAAGGCATGGAAGAGGAGGCATGGGAAGAGTTGATGGCGAGGGGGCATGGGGGGAGTTGATGGAGCTCATTGTAGACTTCAGGAAGTCCAGGGGCGGCACGCACACCCCCATCCACATTAACGGTACGGAGGTGGAACGTGTTTCTAGCTTCAGGTTCCTGGGAGTCAACCTCTCCGACGACCTCTCTTGGACCCACAATACCTCAACTCTGATCAAGAAGGCTCACCAGCGTCTCTTCTTCCTGAGGAGACTGAAGAAGGTCCATCTGTCTCCTCAGATCCTGGTGAACTTCTACCGCTGCACCATCGAGAGCATCCTTACCAACTGCATCACAGTTTGGTATGGCAACTGCTCTGTCTCCGACCGGAAGGCATTGCAGAGGGTGGTGAAAATTGCCCAACGCATCACCGGTTCCTCGCTCCCCTCCATTGAGTCTGTCCAAAGCAAGCGTTGTCTGCGGAGGGCGCTCAGCATCGCCAAGGACCTCTCTCACCCCAACCATGGACTGTTTACCCTCCTACCATCCGGGAGGCGCTACAGGTCTCTCCGTTGCCGAACCAGCAGGTCCAGGAACAGCTTCTTTCCGGCGGCTGTCACGCTACTCAACAACGTACCTCGGTGACTGCCAATCACCCCCCCCCCCCCCCCCGGACACTTATTGTTATTTATTCAAATCATTTGCTGTGTCGCTCTTCCAGGTAGATGCTAAATGCATTTCGTTGTCTCTGTACTGTACACTGACAATGACAATTAAAATTGAATCTGAATCTGAATGGGGGAGTGTGGACTGAGGAGGGAAAGAATACTCGGGGGAGGGGTGTGGGGAAGTGTTGATGGGGAGGGGTGCATGGGGACAGTAGATTAGAGGGGGTTGGAACTGGGGGAGGGGAAGACAGAGCGGGGGATCTGACAGGAGTCTGGGGTGGTGGAGGGACACAACAGGTCCACAGTGAGTGTGAACGGGTTCTTCCTATGTTCTGTTTCTGGGTCATTCACTATACTGTCTGATGAAGGGTCTCGACCCGAAATGTCACCCATTCCTTCTCTCCAGAGACGCTGCCTGTCCCACTGAGTTACTCCAGCTTTTTGTGTCTATCTTTGGTTTAAACCAGCATCTACAGTTCCTTCTTACACATGCCCATTAGCTCCAGGAGATGCTGCACTGCCAGAGGTGGTCTGGGTCTGTGTCTGTTCTGCTCCAATACATCTTGTTCCAGTGTGAAAAAGTTAATGAGACCACACCTGGAGAAATGGGCACAGTTCTGCTTGCCATGCGAGGGGTAGGGTGTTGGTAATCGGGAAAATATACAAATAGATTGATGCGGATGTTACCAGGACTGGAGGGTTTGAGGAATATGTAGAGGCCGTGACTGTTTTCTGTGGTGATTAGGATCTAAGAGGTGACCGGTTTGTACCGGTTTATAAAATCACAAGAGGTGAAGTGCACAGTCTTTTCCCCAGGGCAGGAGAGTATGAAACTTGGGTGCATAGTTTAAAGTGAGAGGTGAACATTGAAAGGACTTGATGGACCAGTATTATGGAACGAGCAGCTAGGGGAACGTGCTGGAGGCGAGTACGATTATGACATTTAAAACCCATTTGGACAGGCACACGGAGGGGAAAGATTTAGAGGAATATGGGGCAGGTACAGGCAAGTGTGACTAGATAGATTAAGCAACTTGGTCAGCGTCGGTGAGTTACGTCGAAAGGCCTGTGCTGTGAAATGCCCTGTTTATTTTATTCAAACATCCAGTAAAGTTCTGGCATTTGGACCTAATTGCCAAATCATGTCCTTGACTGACGTTGCGTTTGTTACAGAAAGCTCATGGACGGAGATCGATGGACTCTGTGTCAGAGTCAGAGACAACATCTGGTGAAAATCCACAGGGAACATTGAGCAACAGACACAAGCAAAACTGAGGTACAGGAGCTGGGACTGGGAGAGTGTATATGTTTCATATGACCTTGCTTCCCAGTGACATATTGTCATCCACTTTATCTTTCTGAATTTAGATCCTCCAGTTCTCTTTATAATACTTATACACTTTGCTTTAAAATTACCATGCCATTATACCCTTTCACATAAAAACACCAAAAAGGCAGGCGTAGGTTATCTTTCTCTTCAAACCTGCCTGATTTTCATGAGCGTGGCTAATTTGCCACAACTCCTTTCCTGTGCCCGCTGCTCGTAGCTCTTAATTTCCCAATATTTGAAAAATCATCTCCTTTCTCATTACCTTCAGTGTTATAAAATACAAACCCTCCACCATGTAGAATTGTTGTGTTTGAAGGTAGATAAATCTCCAGGGCATGATCAGATATATCCGGGGACATTGCGGGAAACTAGAGAGGAATTTGTGGAAGCCCTGGTTGAAATTTACAAGTGGTCCTTAAATACAGTAGAGGTGCCGGAAGACTGGAGGGTGGTAAATGTTGTGCCTCTTTTCAAGAGGGGCTGCAGGGAAAATGCTGGGAACTATAGGCTGGTGAGCTTAGCTGTTCACACTAGCTGTATGTTATCCCACTTTCTCATCCACTCCCTACACATTGGGGCAATTTACTGAGGGCCGATTAACTTATAATCCCGCGTATCTTTGGGAACTGGGAGAGAAATGGAGCACCCGGAGAAAAGCCACATGGTCACAGGGAGAACGTCCAACTCCGCACAGACAGCACCTGAGGTCAAGATCGAACCTGGGTGCGGTGAGGCAACAACTCTACCAGCTGCACCACTGTGCCGCCCTAGTCCACTCTGTCCCAGTTTATCCAGCTCTGATCAGTTCTTCAGAAGTTCCAGATCTCAGTATATTATGGCAATGGATAATATAACTCTTTATAAACAGAGTTTAAACATTGTGCTGAGGAATGGAATTCTATATTGGAAATTCTATCCTGTTAATAAGTTACAAAGTTGAATTTGTGCCAATTAATAAAGGTATTACATAATCAACTGAACACATGCAGACGCAGTCTGAAGCAGTCTCGACCCAAAACCTCACCCATTCCTTCTCCCCAGAGATGCTGCCTGTCCCGCTGAGTTACTCCAGCATTTTGTGTGAACCGCGCGTAGACTTCTCAGATTACCAAACTAAATGGGATTACCGTCATGAACCAAGGTCCTTGACATTAAAAAACTGGGTGGGACACTTGTCTGATAGTGTGATGACACTTGGAGGACCAGTGGACATCAGTTTGAGGGACTGGGAAAAGATTTAATAGGAACTTTTTCACACAAAGGGTGGTGGGTGAATGGAACAAGCTGCCAGAGGTGGTAGTTGAGGCTGGGACTATCCCATAGTTTACGAGACAGCTATGCCCCTGTCCCACTTCAGCGATTGTTATCGGCGATTACAGGCGACTAGGCTGTTTTCACATGGTCGCGGGTTGACGCCTGTATGGTCGTGAGTAGTTTCCTCAAGTCGCCTAAAGAGAACTAATGGATGGGGATCACTGGTCAGCGTAGGCTTGGTGGACTAAAGGGTCTGTTTCCCCGCTGTATCTCTAAACTAAACTAGACTTGTGATGGTGCAATTAAACATTGCACTTCAAATAATGCACTCAAAGGGTCAATTGTGTTAGAATGAAAGAATGAATGGTCACTTTACCTACGCCTTTCATGATTATGTCCACTTCATTTAAATCTCCCCTTCATTAAATCAATCAATAATTAAATCGATACCCTTCCCACTGGCGCAGTGGTGGAGTTGCTACCTTATAGCACCGGAGACCCGGGTTCGATCCTGACTATGGGTGCTGTCTGTCCTCAGTTTGTATGTTCTCCCTGTGATCTCGGGGATTTCCTACGGGTGCTCCACTTTCCTCCCCTCGATCTAAAGACGTGGAGGTTTGTAGGTTAAGTGGACTCTGTAAGTGAGTAGGATAGAACTAGTGTACGAATGATCGCTGGTTGGCGTGGACTCGGTAGGCCGAAGGCCCCGTTTCGTCACTGTATCTCTGAAACTAATTTGCTGATGACATTATCATTCAAATCATGAGTGGACCCATCGACGCTTGCGGCACACCGTTGGTGATAAATCTCCAATCAGTAAAAGTATATTGGTTTACTAGCTTATGATTGTCACGTGTACCGAGGTACAGTGAAAGACATTTTTGTTGTGTGCTATCCAGTGAGAGTATACATGATTACAATCAAGCCAGCCATAGTGTACAGATAAAGGATACAACATTTAGTACAAATTACATTCTGATTAAAGATAGTCTGAGGGTCGCCAATGAGGTAGATGGAAGGGCAGGATCGCTCTCTAGCTGGTGAGAGGTTGCCTGATAACAGCTGGGAAGAAACTGTCCCTGAATCTGGAGATGTGCGTTTCCACACTTCTGTACCTCCTGCCTGATGTGAGAGGGGAGAAGAGGGAGTGACCGATGTGAGACTGGTCCATGACTATGAAACATAAAGTGTATTCGAGCTGTGAAGATTAGTATTTTTTTACCCACGATAGATTTGGCTCCCGTGTGCCAATGTTGCCACGGTAGAGGCTTCTTGGCTTTCTCCCAAGCTAATTATTTCACATGACATCTAGCTCAGAAAAAGCAAAAAGGTTGTTGAAACATCCTGAGTCCCTGGCACAAGGATTCCAATCTTGATATCGGAATCACGTGTGTAAAACAACATGTTTTGAAGCTTTCAAATGCTGCACTGAGAAGTGAACTAACATAGTACTAATGGCACTAATAATGCAAGGAAAATACAGGAGTGCTTACTTAATACTAATACATGGCATTTAGAGTAATCAGGCACTTCTTCCAAGATGGCGTCCAACCCAAGCGACAATTTGCGTGCCAGCCACAAAAGCAGATCTACAAACTCATATTACAATCGCTCCACACTCTTAAATCTCCACTCCTACAGCAACTTTTCTTACTTTAACTATAATCGTAAACTACGTATACACTGTAAATGGTTTGGTTGTAATCATGTATTGTCTTTCCGCTGACTGGATAGCATGCAACAAAAGCTTTTTACTGCACCTCAGTACACGTGACAATAAACTAAACTGGACTAATGGGCCCAAATTCATCTCACGGATCCAAACAAAATGGTCATGAGAGACTCACACCACCCTGGCCACGCTCCCATTTCAATCCTACCATCGGGAAGTAGGTACAGGACCCTGAAAACCGTGCCCTCCAGCTTCAGGATCAGTTCCTTCACCACAACCATCCGGCTATTGAACACAACACACACCAAACTTTAAACAGTTGGTGCACTAGGACGCAAGGCTTTGGTTTTGTATTGGAGTCATACAGCTCCGAAACAGACCCTTTGGCCCAACTTGCCCATGTTGACCAAGATGCCCCATCTACGCGAGACCCATCTGCCCAAATTTGGACCATATTCCACTAAACCTTTCCTATCCATGTACTTGTCCAAATGTATTTTTTTAATGTTATTGTACCCACCTCAACTACCTCCTCTGGCAGTTTATTGCAGAGATCCACCACCCTCTGTGTAAAAAAAAAAAAGCCTTCAGATTCCTATTAAATCTTTCCCTTCCGACTTGAAATCTGAGTCCTCTAGTTCTTGATTCCAAATAATGATTTTCTTTGATTTAGAGTCATACAGCATGGAAACAGGCCCTTCGGCCCAACTTGACCACACCAATCAACATGTCTCATCTACACTAGTCCTACCTGCCTGCATTTAGCCCATATCCCTCTTAATCTGTCGTATCCATGTACCTGTCTAATGGGATGGGAGATTGCAACCTTCACGTGGTCCACCCCGTTTCGACTAATGCAGTCAACCCAATGTGCACAAATAGATGTAATGTTTGATCTACAACTTTAGGCTGTGCACGCAAGACCTGTCTAATTGTTTCTTAAATGTTCCGATAGTACCAGACTCAACTATCTCCTCTGGCAGCACGTTCCATGTACCCACCACCCTTTGTATGGAAAAAGTTACCCCCCAGATTACTATTAAATCTTTGCCCCTTCACTTTAAACCTTTGTCCTCTGGTTCTCAATTCCCATGCTCTGGTCAAGAGTCTCTGTGCGTCTACCCGATCTATATCTCATGTGATTTTGTAAACTTTATCAAACTTTTTTTTGTTTGTTTGCTTATGCTATCTGTTGAGAATTGTGTTTACAGAGCTGTTGCTCTGCTGCAAGGAGGAATTTCATTGTTCCGTTTCGGCACACTTGACAATTAAAACATTCTTGACTCTTGAAATCCTTGTTTACTTACAGAATCCATGTACGTCAACTGTTGTGCCACTTTATCTGACGGGAAAGAGAGGAAATCCTGTTTTTCTTCTATTCCATCTCTCTGCACATCCCCTTCCTCTCCCAGGCTGAAAGTGACGTTGCCATTATCTGAAGAAGGGTCTCGACCCGAAACGTCACCTTTTTCAGCCACCTACAGGTGAGTAAATACAAAGACACAGATGAGCAGATCTGCACAATACAGGAGCAGACACGAATGCAACAACTCGCATAGGTGTGGATGCACTGGCAACTTGACGCAGCACAGTGGTGCAGCTGGTAGTGCCGTTGCCTCGCAGTGCCTGAGATCCCGGGTTCGATTCTGACCTCGGCTGCTGTGTGTGTGGAGTTTGCACGTTCTCCTTGTGACCGAGTGCTTCGGTTTCCAGACGCATCCCTGAGACGTGCGGTTTGTAGGTTAATTGACCCCAGTGGAGTGGATGAGAAAGTGGGATAACATAGAACTAGAGAGAACAGATGATCGATGGTCAGCATGGAGTCTTTGGGCTGAAGGGCCTGTCTCCATGCTGCTTCTCTAACTGAAACATGGATCAAACATCATCCTTTCAGTCTCCTTCCTAATTCAGGCTTGTTTTATTTGCCCAACAATTAATTGGGCGATGTGCCTGGTTGGGTTTCAGTCCAGGTGCTGTGGGACTGGGATAGATGACGGTGACCCACCAACCATGTACCTGGAATATAACACCCATGGCTCGTACCCATCACATTTTGGTCTTGGTTACAGAATGAGACGATGGAATGGGTGATGTTTTGGGTTGAGTTTGAAGAAGGGGAGATGGAATGGGTGACGTTTTGGGTTGAGTTTGAAGAAGGGTGTTGACCCTAAACGTCACCCATTTTTTCTCTCCAATAATGCTGCTTCACCCGTTCCTGAAGATTGACGTTCCTGAATCTTGGGTGTCCTCACTGCTACATTCCATGTCTCCACTTTTAGGCTTTGTCTGCGGTTCCCTGTCACCACATTAGCACAATCCACATTCCTATTTACTAGTTATTAGCCCTCACTATTCTGTCCCCTACCATAGACACCCCCACCCCCCCCCCTTCTCCATTCAGCCCACGGAGCCCGCGCCAACCAGCCATCCCTGCCCACTAATGCTATCTTGCACATGCCTGGGACAATTTACAATCTTACCAAGTCAATTAGCCTGTATGCCTTTGGATTCTGAGAGGAAGCAGGAGCACCTGGAGAAAACCCACACGGGTCACGGGGAGAACGTACAAGCACCGTATATACAGCGCCCATTGTCGGGTTCAAACCCGGGTCTCTGGCACTGTGAGGCAGCAACTGTAACGCTGCTCCACCCTGCTGCCCCCAACAGAGAATGAAGGGAGATGGAGGTATGCGTTGGTGAGCACTTCGGGACCAGTGATCACAATACCATTAGTTTCAATATAATTATGGAGAGAGTCAGAACTGGACCTAGGGTTGAGATTTTTGATTGGAGAAAGGCTAACTTTGAGGGAATGCGTAATGATTTAAAAGGAGTGAATTGGGACATTTTTTGTGATGGGAAGGATGTAGAAGAGAAATGGGGGACATTTAAAAAGTAAAGTGGATAGGTATATGGATGGGAAGGGAATGGAGGGGTGTGGTCTGAGTGCAGGTAGATGGGACTAAGGGAAAGTAAATGGTGGGCACGGACTGGAAGGGCCGAGAAGGCCTGTTTCCGTGCTGTAATTCTTATATGGTTATTATATGGTTAAAGGGGAAATTGTAAGAGTACAGAATCTTATGTCCCTGTTCGGTTGAAAGGAAATAGTAAAAATCGGAAAGAGCCATGGTTTTCAAGGGAAATTGGACACTTGGTTCGAAAAAAGAGAGATATCTACAATAATTATGGAGACATGGAGTAAATGAGGTGCTAGATGAGTATAAAGAATGTAAAAAGAATCTTATGAAAGAAATAAGAAAAGCTAAAAGAAGATATGAGGTTGCTTTGGCAAGAAGGTGAAAGTAAATCCAAAGGGTTTCCACAGCTATATTAACAGCAAAAAGATAACGAGGGATTAAATTGGACCATTAGAGAGCCAGAATGGACAGCTGTCTGCAGAGCCAAAAGAGATGGGGGAGATATTGAACAATTTATTTTCTTCGGTATTCACCAAGGAGAAGGATATTGAACTCTGTGAGGTAAGGAAAAAAAGTAGCGTAGCTATGGAAACTATGAGATTCAAAGAGGAGGAAGTACTGACACTTTTGAAAAATATAAAAGTGGATAAGCTTCCAGGTCCTGACAGGATATTCCCTAGGACATTGAGGGAAGTTAGTGTAGAAATAGCAGGGGCCATGACAGAAATATTTCAAATGTCATTAGAAACGGGAATAGTGCCGGAGGATTGGCGTTCTGCGCATGTTGTTCCATTGTTTAAAAAGGGTTCAAAGAATAAACCTAGCAATTATAGACCTATTAGTTTGACGTCAGTGGTGGGCAAATTAATGGAAAGGATACTTAGAGATAATATATATAAGCATCTGGATAAACAGGGTCTGATCAGGAACAGTCAACATGGATTTGTGCCTGGAAGGTCATGTTTGACAAACCACCTTGAATTTTTTGAAGAGGTTACTTGGGAAATTGATGAGGGTAAAACAGTGGATGTTGTCTATATGGATTTCAGTAAGGCCTTTGACAAGGGTCCTCATGGAAGGTTGGTTAAGAAGGTTCAATCTTTGGGTGTTAATGGCGGAGTAGCAAGATGGATTCAACAGTGGCTGAATGGGAGATGCCAGAGAGTAATGTTGGATGGCTGTTTGTCAGGTTCGATGCCGGTGACCAGTGGGGTGCCTCAGGGATCTGTGTTGGGTCCACTGTTGTTTGTCATGTACATCAATGATCTAGATGATGGGGTGGAAAATTGGATAAGTAAGTATGCAGATGATACTAAGATAGGTGGTGTTGTGGATAATGAAGTAGATTTTCAAAGTCTACAGAGAGATTTTGGCCATTTGGAAGAGTGGGCTGAAAGATGGCAGATGGAGTTTAATGCTGATAAGTGTGAGGTGCTACATCTTGGTAGGACAAATCAAAATAGGACGTACATGGTAAATGGTAGGGAATTGAGGAATGCTGTGGAACAGAGGAATCTGGGAATAACTGTGCATAGTTCCCTGAAGGTGGAATCGCATGTAGATAGGCTGGTAAAGAAAACTTTTGGTGTGCTGGCCTTTATAAATCAGAGCATTGAATATAGGAGTAGCGAAGTAATGTTAAAATTGTACAAGGCATTGGTGAGACCAATTCTGGAGTATGGTGTACAATTTTGGTCGCCTAATTATAGGAAGGATGTCAACAAAATAGAGAGAGTACAGAGGAGGTTTACTAGAATGTTGCTTGGGTTCCAGCATCTAAGTTACAGAGAAAAGTTGAACAAGTTGGGTCTTTATTCTTTGGAGCGCAGAAGGTTAAGGGGGGACTTGATTGAGGACTTTAAAATGATGAAAGGGATAGACAGAGTTGACGTCGATAAGCTCTTCCCATCGAGGGTAGGGAAGATTCAAACAAGAGGGCATGACATGAGAATTAAGGGACAGAAGTTTAGGGGTAACATGAGGGGGAACTTCTTTACTCAGAGAGTGGTGGCTGTGTGGAATGATCTTCCAGCAGAAGTGGTGGAGGCACGATCGATTGTAACATTTAAAAATAAAGTGGATAGGTATATGGACGGGAAGGGAATTGAGGGGTATGGTCTGAGTGCAAGTAGATGGGACTAGGGGAAAATAAATGGTCTGCACGGACTGGAAGGGCCGACAAGGCCTGTTTCCGTGCTGTAATTGTTATGTGGTGTTATATGGATCACAGCAGGCAGGAGGTTTGTTTAATTGGTAGCATGTTCAGCACAGTCATTGTGAGCCAAAGGGCATGCTGTATGTCCATGTTTATTTTCTCATGCCTTTAGAATACGCACACTAATAGGTAGGCAGCAGACGTTGCAATAGATATGACTGCGATTCCTCCGTATCATTAACTCCGATGTTTGTGGCATTAAATAGCTTTGAAAAACAAGAGCAGGGCAGTAAGGAATGCCCTCGTCTATATTAGCCGACCACCCTTCCATGACTTCCATGCAAGCTGTCAGCCTAAAAGATGGTGAGAATCCTGGCTCTGCCTTTCTGCTGGGCAGTCTGTAGAAAGACTAATGCTTACATGATTACAATGGATCCATTTACAGCAGGGGACAGCAACCTACGGCCCCCGGGCCGAATGCGACCTGTAACCCGAAATCATCCGGCCTGCAGGCGGATTCTTTTTCCGTAATCATCTGGCCCACCAGGCACCCCGAGCAGCAGCCGAGAAGCCCGAGCAGCAGTGCCTAAGCAGCGGCCGGGCATCCCTGGCAGCGGCCGAGACGCAGCGTCCCAAGCAGCGGCAGAGCGCCGAGCTCTGGCTGTACTGCCTCCTACGCAAAGCCGCCGGCATGGCCACACACCTTCTGTGAACACGTTTAAGAAAGAACTGCAGATGCTGGAAAAAACAACGATAGACAAAAATGCTGGAGAAAATCTGCGGGTGAGACATGCAAGGATTGCATGAGGCTGCCTCACCTGCTGAGTTTCTCCAGCTGTTTTGTCTACCTGTGAACACGTGATTTGATGCCTGCCATCCGGGGCGGGATCCATGTGTACATGTGATAGATGTGGCCCGCCATCCGCTCACAGACGTGTCCTGGCCCCTATACAGAACACAGGTTAACGACCCCTATTTTGCAGTGTTCAGATACATTATAAGGGAATAACGTTTAATGTAAAGCCAGCTAAATCCGTTCAAGGATAGTTCGAGGGTCATCAATGAGGTAGATAGTAGTTCAGCACTGCGCTCTGGTTACGGTCAGATGATTCAGTTGCCTGATAGCAGCATGAATATTGGGTACTATCTGATTGTGGATATTGACCTTTGTCTGTGGAACTGATGCGCTACAATGATTAGAACTATATTCTGCACTCTGTATCTTCCTCTTTGCTCTATCTATTGTACTTCAGTTTGACTTGATTGTATTTATGTATCGGATTATCTGATCTGTATGTATAGCATGTAAAATTCAACCACCGGGTGGCGCTTGCAATGGCTGCCTCGCCAACAGTCTGTCTGTCCCTTCCTTTGTTGTTTTTTTGGAATGTGTTAAATGTATGTTTTTAGTTTTCATTAGTTTGGTAGTGTGGGAAACTTTCTCTAATCTCTTACCTCGACAGAGATGTGATTTTTTTCTGTATTGTTTTGCTTTCCACTCTGCAGCCTAACAACGAGTTGGCGACCTCTTTCTGGACGCCGATTTTGAGAGCTGCACCACGACAGCCTACAGGGCTTAACATCGCGGAGACAGAGGTCTCTGGTCAAAGAGAGACATCCGGAACTCCAAGCCGCAGGAGCTTTGATCGCCCTGACGTGGAAGCTTGGATTACCCTGACGCGGAGGCTTGGATTGCCCTGATGCGGTGGCTTCGACCGCCGGCTGTGGAAGCACCGATTGCCCCGCCAGATGGTTCAACTGCACCGACTGCAGGAGAAAAATGAGGGAAGAAGGTTAGACTTTATTGCCTTACATCACAGTGAGGAATGTGGGGAATCCACTGTGGTGGATGGTTATGTTTACTTTTATGTAGTTGTGTATCTTGTTGCTTTTTTAGTACGGCTGATCAGTAATTCGTATATCACTGTGCCTTAATTGGTACAGGTGATATTAAAAGACCTTTGAAAACAAACCTTTCCACTTTATCTCAGTACATGTGACAATAATAAGCCTAAACATAATGGTCTCCAATACAGCCTGGGCACAAAATGCAGGAGTAGGTGACAGTACGGGTCAAGATACTTCTTCAGACTGCGAGTCAGGGGTGAGGCAAACGAGAGATAGAGAGGGTGATATAAGAACTGCAGATGCTGATTTTCACTGAAGATAGGCCCGAATCGTCACCTATTCCTTCTATTCAGAGATGCCACCTCTCCCGCTAAGTAACTCCAGCATTTTGCGTCTAGCTTTGGTGTAAATCAGCATCTGCAGTTCCTTCCTATACATTTTTGTCTGCTCTACATTTAGCTGCAGATCCTCCCCACTGCAAGGTTACCTTCTTTATGTTTGGCCCGTCCATCCAATACAGTGTTTGGGAGTCCAGCGGATGGATTTGGCGGTTGCTGTGTGACTGGAGGCATCTTCCACCGAGTGGGAAATTGGTCCGTACCTGCATTTCCCATTTGCAAACCATTCGGGTGTTACTTGCGAGCAAAGCACAAAGGCAAATTCCTTGTATGTTTACATACTTGGCAAATAAAATGGTGGACTGCAGGAGTGGGGCGCAAATGAGCATGGCTGCTCTGCCTGCAATCCGGCCTTTCACCCTTTTTTATTTTATTTTTAGTCCTGTTAAGAAAAATATGTTTGTTGGAGGTCTTCTTTTATGTGGTGGGGAGGGGGAATGGAAGGGGGAAACTTTATTTCTTAGTCCCTACCTGGTTGGAGAGGCAGCTTCCCTCCGAGCTGCTTATTTGCTTCGGCGGCGGCGCAGCACTGAAACACCGTCACGGAGCGGGCGATGCCTTACCGGGTCGCCGTGCGGTAAGCTCTGGAGTGCTGTGGCCGCCGACTCCAACATTGAGGAGCTGCGGGCTGCGGAACGTCCAGGCACGGGAGGCTCTGGATTTAAAACACCGCGGAGCCTGGGATATCTCGCCGAGATCGCCAGAGTCGGAACTCCGACCAACATCGGGAGGAATGTGGACATCGGGAGCCACGGTCTCCGGGTAGCTCCATCATCCGGCAAGAGGGCCTGAGTGCTCACAGAGGAAGAGGACTGAACTTTCTAGTGCCTTTCCCCACATTCGTTCATGTTAAACTCTATAATATGTTGTGTCATTTTTCGTTTTTAAATTTTTCTATGGATGTACAGAAACCTAATTATTTCTTCTATGTAAAGCACTTTGGTTTCAACGCGAGTTGATTTAAACGTACTATATAAATAAAATTTACTTACTCTGTATCTTCCCCCTTGTTCTACCTATTGGACTTGAGTTTGGACTGATTGTATCTGTGTGCGCTATATCTCATCTGCTAGGATAGCATGCAAAACAGATCTTTTGACTGTACCTCTGTACATGTGACAATAATAAACAAAAATCCTGGTTTTGTGTCAGACACCTGGGTTCGATTCCGACTACGGGTGCTGTCTATATGGTGTTTGTACGATCTCCCCGAGACCTGTGTGGGTTTACGCCCAGTGCTCCTGTTTCCTCCCGCATTCCAAAAGCGTACAGGTTTGTGGGTTAATTGGCTTGGAATAATTGTAACTTGCCCATAGTGTGTGTAGGGCAGTGTTAGTGTGCGGGAATCGCTGGTCGGTGTGGACTCGGTGGGCTGAAAGGTCTATTTTCCCGCTGTATCTCTAAACTAAGTGCATTCATGGTAGGATGCAGCCAGTACATAGCTTGCGGATTGCGAAAGAGATCAATTGCATTGGGGCAGTCTTTGAAAGCATTCATGCATTAAATCTAAGAAGAATGTTTTGTATTGGATATACACCAGAATTATTCTATTTTGAAGGGCAAAGATGAGGAAGAACGTCAGCAATGGCAACTCACGTGATGGCTTTAAGGAATTAAACTGATTAAGAAAATAATGTAATGGGTCTTCAGCTGCTTCAGTGTGTCAAGTGACCTTGTTACAATAAGCCTTCAGTGCATAGTGCTTATGTCCACTTGCACCAAGTCCCAATCAGTTTTGCAGCTGAGGACACATCGAGGTATAGATTCTGTGGTAATGTTGTGCTTTCGACTAATTTGTACAAAGTAGTCCCCCATAAACAGGTCATTTGACGAGACCACATGGGCTGCTTTAGACTTTATCTATATTACGAAAAGTCTGATCTTGACCACTTCCTGTTTTTCTGTTTCATGATTTTAGAAAAAACGCTGCCACGTACGGCTGTGATTTTTAGCCATCTTACTCAGAGTCCCCCTCCGCTGCGCAGGATAAGCAGATTTTTCCCATCGATGAAAAATAAAAGAGTTATTAATGTTTAAAAAATGTTGAGATTCTCTCTGCTGCCCCTGTTGGTGGGAGGGGAGAGGGACTATAAAACCCGTCAGTGTTGTGCCTCAGTCAGTCTCTGCAAGATGGAGGAAGCGAGAGGGTCTCTCTGAGCTGCGAATAACACTGAACATATGTCTACTCAACTGTGAGTGCCATTAATGTGGTTGCTTTAAAATGCTGCACTGCAAATGGTTATTGGTGGTGGTAACTGCTTTGAAATGCTGCATTGCAAATGGTTGTTGGTGGTGGTAACTGCTTTGAAATGCTGCACTGCAAATGGTTGTTGGTGGTGGGAACTGCTTTAAAATGCTGCACTGCAAATGGCTGTTGGTGGTGGTAACTGCTTTGAAATGCTGCACTGCAAATGGTTGTTGGTGGTGGTAACTGCTTTGAAATGTTGCACTGCAAATGGTTGTTGGTGGTGGGAACTGCTTTGAAATGCTGCACTGCAAATGGCTGTTGGTGGTGGTAACTGCTTTGAAATGTTGCACTGCAAATGGTTGTTGGTGGTGGTAACTGCACAACTTCCTGTTTGCACTGTATATTGATTTTAGATAAAACGCTACCACTTACGGCTGTGATTTTTGGCCCCTCAGTCCCCTTCCGCTCATCAGGTGCAGAGGATTCTTCGCATCAATAAAAAATAAAGTGTTATTAGTGTTTAAAAAAAAGTTGAGAATCTCTCTCCTTGTCAATCACGCCATGAAGGCCACGCCCTTCCGGTGGGAGGGATAGGGATTATAAAACCTGGAAGTGTGGGAGTGGCTCAGTCTCTGCAAGATGGGGGAGGGAGAGGTCACGACTGTGTGAGCTGTGAATCAACTGAACACACTGAATGTCTACTGAACTGTGTGTGGTTTTATGGTGGTTTCACCCTGTTTGGAGTGGTATGAAACTGCACTTGAATTTGGTTGCCTTGCACCCTGCTTGAAATGGCATGAAACTGCACTTCAATTTGGTGACCTTGCACCCTGCTTTTTCCTCGACAAGTCCTTCAGTAAGATTGTTACACCCAAGGCACTAGAAGAGAGAAGGCGGGTGACGGTGAGAAAGGGAGGAAAACATGGAATGCAAAGGTCCCCGGGTGTTGTACCTCTTGTGAACAGGTTCACCCACGTGGAAGCTGCCGGGACAGAAGACAGTATCTCACTGAGCGGCGGACTGGCTTGCAAAACAAAAAGGGCTGATGAGCCAAAACCAAAGAGGCCAAAGTTGTAGTTGGAGACTCCATTGTGAGAGGTACGGACAGGGGTTTTTGCGGGAACAGACGGGATTCCAGGATGGTGTGCTGCCTTCCTGGTGCCAGGATCCAGGATGTTACGGACAGAGTGCAGACAATCCTCAAGGGCGAAGGTGAACAGCCGGAAGTGGTCGTGCATGTTGGCACAAATTATGTTGGAAAGAAGGGGATGAATATTTTGCAGCGGGACTTCAGAGAGCTTGGAAAAATGCTGAAAAGCAGGACTTCCAGGGTTGTTATCTCCGGTTTGCTTCCAGTTCCTCGTGCTGGCGAGAGCAGGAACAGGGAGATACGGGACCTGAATGTGTGGCTGAGGAACTGGTGCAGGGGGCAGGGATTTAGATTCTTAGATCACTGGGATCTGTTTTGGGGTAAGGGGGAACTGTACAAAAGGGACGGATTGCATCTTAACAGGTGGGGGACCAGCATTCTGGCCAGCAGGTTTGCCACTGCTACACGGATGGTTTTAAACTGAATAAGGGGGGTGGGGTGTCAAATGGGATAATCGAGAACGGAGTTAAAGGGAAAGAGAGTAAAGGGATGGTTAATGACCACAGAATTAATGCGAAAGAAAGCTCACAAAGGGATAGGAGAGTATGGCCAGGTGTAATAGGGATCGATGTGAAAGGGGCCACTTGTCAACATAATTGTATAAGGAGTAAGAGTGATGTAAAAACAAGTCTGAAGGCTTTGTGTCTCAATGCGAGGAGCATTCGTAATAAGGTGGATGAGTTGAAGGTGCAGATAGCGATTAATGACTATGCTATAGTTGGGATCACGGAGACATGGCTCCAGGATGACCAAGGCTGGGAGCTGAACATCCAGGGATATTCAATATTCAGGAGGGATAGATGAAAAGGAAAAGGAGGTGGGGTAGCGTTGCTGGTGAGAGAGGAGATTAATGCAATAGAAAGGAAGGACATTAGCGTGGAGGATGTGGAATCGATATGGGTAGAGCTGCGAAACTCTAAGGGGCAGAAAACGCTAGTGGGAGCTGTGTACAGGCCACCTAACAGTAGTATTGGAGTTGGGGATGGCATCAAACAGGAAATTGGAAATGCGTGCAACAAGGGTAACACGGTTATAATGGGTGACTTCAATCTGCATGTAGATTGGGTGAATCAAATTGGCAGGGGTGCTGAGGAAGAGGATTTCTTGGAATGTATGCGGGATAGTTTTCTCAACCAACATGTGGAGGAACCAACGAGACAGCAGGCTATTCTAGACTGGGTATTGAGTAATGAGGAAGGGTTAGTTAGCAGTCTTGTTGTGCGTGGCCCCTTGGGCAAGAGTGACCATAATATGGTTGAGTTCTTCATTAGGATGGAGAGTGACAAAATTCAGTCAGAAACAAGGGTTCTGAACTTGAACAAAGGTAACTTTGAAGGTATGAGATGTGAATTGGCCAAGATAGACTGGCAGGTGATTCTTAAAGGGTTGACAGTGGATGTGCAATGGAAGGTATTTAAAGACTGCATGGATGAAGTACAAAAGTTGTTTATACCAGTTTGGCAAAAGAATAAATCAGGGAAGGTGGTGCATCCATGGATAACAAGGGAAATCAGGGATAGTATAAAAACAAAAGATGAGGCATACAAATTTGCCAGAAAAAGCAGCCTACCGGAGGACTGGGAGAAATTCAGAATCCAGCAGAGGAGGACAAAGGGCTTAATTAGGAAAGGGAAAATAGATTATGAAAGGAAACTGGCAGGGAACATAAAAACTGACTGCAAACGTTTTTATAGATATGTGAAGAGAAAGAGACCAGTTAAAACAAATGTTGGTCCCTTGCAGTCAGAAACAGGTGAATTGATCATGGGGAACAAGGACATGGCAGACCAATTGAATAACTACTTTGGTTCTGTCTTCACTAAGGAAGACATAAATAATCTGCCGGAAATAGCAGTGGAACGGGGGTCAAATAAGATGGAGGAATTGAGTGAAATCCAGGTTAGCCGGGAGGTGGTGTTGGGTAAATTGAACGGATTGAAGGCCGATAAATCCCCAGGGCCAGATAGTCTGCATCCCAGAGTACTCAAGGAGGTAGCCACAGAAATAGTGGATGCACTAGTGATAATTTTTCAAAATTCCTTAGATTCTGGAGTAGTTCCTGAGGATTGGAGGGTAGCTAATGTAACCCCACTTTTTAAAAAAGGAGGGAGAGAGAAAGCGGGGAATTACAGACCAGTTAGTCTAACATCGGTAGTGGGGAAACTGCTAGAGTCAGTTATTAAAGATGGGATAGCAGCGCATTTGGAAAGTGGTGAAATCATTGGACAAAGTCAGCATGGATTTACGAAAGGTAAATCATGTCTGACAAATCTGATAGAATTTTTCGAGGATGTAACTAGTAGAGTGGATAAGGGAGAACCAGTGGATGTGTTATATCTAGACTTTCAGAAGGCTTTCGACAAGGTCCCGCATAAGAGATTAGCATACAAACTTAAAGCACACGGTATTGGGGGTTCAGTATTGATGTGGATAGAGAACTGGCTAGCAGACAGGAGGCAAAGGGTAGGAGTAAACGGGTCCTTTTCAGAATGGCAGGCAGTGACTAGTGGGGTGCCGCAAGGCTCAGTGCTGGGACCCCAGCTATTTACAATATATATTAATGATTTGGACGAGGGAATTCAATGCAACATCTCCAAATTTGCAGATGATACCAAGCTGGGGGGTATAGTTAGGTCTGAGGAGGATGCTTGGAGGCTGCAGGGTGATTTGGATAGGCTGAGTGAATGGGCAGATGCATGGCAGATGCAGTACAATGTGGATAAATGTGAGGTTATCCACTTTGGTGGCAAAAACATGAGGGTAGACTATTATCTGAATGGTGGCAGATTAGGAAAGGGGAAGATGCAACGAGACCTGGGTGTCATGGTACACCAGTCATTGAAAGTAGGCATGCAGGTGCAGCAGGCAGTGAAGAAAGCAAATGGTATGTTAGCATTCATAGCGAAAGGATTTGAGTATAGGAGCAGGGAGGTTCTACTGCAGTTGTACAGGGTTTTGGTGAGGCCACACCTGGAGTATTGCGTACAGTTTTGGTCTCCAAATCTGAGGAAAGACATCCTTGCCATAGAGGGGGTACAGAGAAGATTCACCAGACTGATTCCTGGGATGTCAGGACTTTCATATGAGGAAAGATTGGATAGACTCGGCTTGTACTCGCTGGAATTTAGAAGATTGAGGGGGGATCTTATAGAAACTTACAACATTCTTAAGGGGTTGGACAAGCTAGATGCTGGAAGATTGTTCCCGATGTTGGGGGAGTCCAGAACAAGGGGTCACAGTCTAAGGATAAGGGGGAATTCCTTTAGGATCGAAATGAGGAAAACATTATTTACACAGAGAGTGGTGAGTCTCTGGAATTCTCTGCCACAGAAGGTAGTTGAGGCCAGTTCATTGGCTGTATTTAAGAGGGCGTTAGATGTGGCACTTGTGGCTAAAGGGATCAGGGGGTATGGAGAGAAGGCAGGTACGGGATACTGAGTTGGATGATCAGCCATGATCACATTGAATGGCGGTGCAGGCTTGAAGGGCCGAATGGCCTACTCCTGCACCTATTTTCTATGTTTCTATGCTTGAAGTGGTAGGAAACTGCACTTGAATTTGGTGGCCTTGCACCCTGCTTCAAGTGGCATGAAACTGTACTTGAATTTGGTGGGCTTGGACCCTGCTTGAAATGGTAGGAAACTGCATTTGAATTTGGTGGCCTTGCACCCTGCTTGAAATGGAATTTCAAGGAATAGCCATGAGTCAACTGTTAGCCCACCAGCTGTGAGTGAGCTGCCAGCACATCAGGATTGAGTGACTGAGCTGCCAACCTAAGAATCAATTTGGCCCACAATGTCCATTGTAGCCCTCTGGAAACCAGTCCCTTCAGCCCACAATACCCATACTAGTGCTCCAGAAAGCCCCCCCCCCCCACAAACTGTCCACCAATATTGGAATTGGTGGAGAGGTGGTATATTGCGTTGGGGGACCAGCCCTCCCGTGGGAACATTGGATCCAACGGTAATCTATATTACTAAAAGTCTGATCTTCACCACTTCCTGTTCTGTAAATTGATTTTAGAAACAAACAGTGCCACTTACGGCTGTGATTTTTGGCCATCTTACCCAGAGTCCCCCTCTGCAGTGCAGGACAAGAGGATTTTTCACATTGTTTAAAAATAAACGAGTTATTAGTGTTTAAAAAATGTTGAGATGCTCTCTCCTGAAGGTCACGCCCCTTCCAGAGGGACTATAAAACTGGGAAGTGTTGAATGCCTCAGTCAGTCTCTGCAAGATGGGAGGGCGAGAGGGTCATGTCTCTCAGTCAGACTGTGATCAGTCAGGAGTATATCACCTGCAATAGAGATGGTGAGGTCAAGGAATGGTAGGGAAATGTCGGAAATGGTCCAAGTATATTTGAGTGCCGGATGGAAGTTGGTGGTGAAATGGATGAAGTCAGTTAGTTGTGCGTGGGTGCAGGAGGTGACACCAAAGCAGTCGTCAATGTAACGGAGGAAAAGGTCGGGGGTGGGGCCCTGGTACGCCGAGAACCAGGGCCCCAATCTTTGTTCTCGGCGTACCAGGGCCCCACCCCCGACCTTTACCCGGGGGTGGGGCCCTGACTGACTTCATCCATTTCACCACCAGCTTCCATCCGGCACTCAAATATACTTGGACCATTTCCGACATTTCCCTACCATTCCTTGACCTCACCATCTCTATTGCAGGTGATACAATCCTGACTGACATCCATTACAAACCAACTGACTCCCACAGCTACCTGGACTACTCTTCCTCCCACCCTGCTTCCTGTAAGGACTCCATCCCCTATTCCCAATTCCTGCGTCTACGCCGCATCTGCTCCCAGGATGACGTGTTCCACACCAGGTCATCCCAAATGTCCTCGTTCTTCAGAGAACGGGGTTTCCCCTCCCCCACTATAAATGAGGCTCGCACCAGGGTCTCCTCCATACCCCGCAACACTGCCCTCTCTCCCCATTCCCCCACTCACAACAAGGGCCGAGTCCCCCTGGTCCTCACCTTTCACCCCACCAGCCAACGCATACAACAGATAGTCCTCCGCCAGTTTCGCCACCTCCAACGTGACCCCTCCACTCGCCACATCTTCCCATCTCCCCCCCTGTCTGCCTTCCGCAAAGACCGCTCCCTCCGCAACTCCCTTGTCAATTCTTCCCTTCCCTCCAGCTCCACTCCTTCCCCGGGCACTTTCCCTTGCAACCGCAAGAGATGCTACACTTGTCCCTTCACCTCCCCCATCCACTCCTTTCAGGGACCCAAGCAGTCATTCCAAGTTCGACAGAGGTTCACCTGCACCTCCTCCAACCTCATCTACTGCATCCGTTGCTCCAGATGCCAGCTGATCTACATTGGTGAGACCAAGCGGAGGCTGGGCGATCGTTTCGCCGAACACCTCCGCTCGGTCCGCAATAACCAACCCGACCTCCCGGTGGCTCAGCACTTCAACTCCCCCTCCCATTCCGTATCCGACCTCTCGGTCCTGGGCCTCCCCCACGGCCAGAGTGAGCAACACCGCAAGTTGGAGGAACAGCACCTCATATTTCGCTTGGGGAGTCTGCATCCTCTGGGCTTAAACATTGAATTTTCTCAATTCTGTTAACCCAGACTGCCCCCACCTCTCCCTCAGCCCTCGGGCCCTGACATTCCTTCTCCATCTCCCCCCCCCCCCCCAGTCGCACTAGCTTCTCATTTTCACCCCACAAACAGCTCACAATGGCCTGTTTCCCTTATCATCAATACTTTTTTGCATATCTTTCATTCATTGGTCTTTATATCTCCACATCACTGTTTATATCTCTCGTTTCCCTGATCCCTGACCAGTCTGAAGAAGGGTCTCGACCCGAACCGTCGCCTATCTCCTTCGCCCCTTAGATGCTGCTGCACCCGCTGCGTTTCTCCAGCTTTTTGTGTAACCCTCGATTCTCCAGCATCTGCAGTTCCTTCTTTAAAACTTACACAGAAATTTGATTAACAGTAAATCTAGGTCTTTATTACAGAATGGAGCTAGTGAAAGACGTAGGTGACAAACTAGGTCTTGGTTACAGAATGAGACGATGGAATGGTTGATGTTTTGGGTTGAGTTTGAAGAAAGAGAGATGGTATGGGTGACGTTTTGGGTTGAGTTTGAAGAAGGAGAGATGGAATGGGTGACGTTTTGGGTTGAGTTTGAAGAAGGGTCTTGACCCAAAATGTCACCCATTCTTTCTCTCCATGGATGCTGCTTCACCAGATTTTTTCCTCCAGCATTTTGTGTCTACCTTTGATTTTACCAGCATCTGCAGTTCTTTCTTGCACATTAGTTGACAGTAGATCCAGTTTTCAGTTACAACGATGGGTGCAATAACATCATCAATGACGTTCCTGAATCTTGGGTGTCCTCACTGCTACGTTCCATGTCTCTAATTTTAGGCTTTGTCTGCGGTTTCCTGTCACCACATTAGCACAATCCACATCCTTAATTACTAGTTATTAGCCCTCACTATTCTGTCCCCTACAGACACCCCCCCCCCCCCCCTTCTCCATTCAGCTCACGGAGTCCTCGCCGACCAGCCACCCCTGCACACTAACGCTATCTTGCACACGCCTGGGACAATTTACAATCTTACTAAGTCAACTAGCCTACAAACCTGTATGCCTTTGGAGTGTGAGAGGAAGCAGGAGCACCTGGAGAAAAGCCACGGGGGGAACGTACAAACACCGTATAGACATCGCAAATAGTCGGGATCGAATCTGGGCCTCTGGCACTGTGCGGTAGCAACTCTACCGCTGCGCTACCGTGCCGCCTCGTACAGGGAATGAAAGGATATGGATCACATGCGGAGGTTTGTTTAATTGGTAGCATGTTCGGCTTGGCACAGACATTGCTGGGCCGAAGTGCCTGCTGTATGTCCATGTTTATTTTCTAAAGCCTTTAGAATAGGCACACTAATAGATAGGCAGCAGACGTTGCCGTAGATATGACCATGATCCCTCCGTATCAGAAATGATTTTTACGCAGTGAAGCTGCTTGGCATTAAATCTACTGTTTGTGGCATTAAATCCCTTTGAAAAACAAGAGCAGGGCAACAAGGAATGCCTTGTCTATATTAACCGACCGTCCCTTCCATGACTTCCATGCACGCTGTCAGCCTAAAAAATGTTGAGAGTCCTGGCTCTGCCTTTCTGCTGTGCAGTCTGCAGAAGGACAATACATGATTACAATAGATCCATTTATAGCGGGGGACAGCAACCTATGGCGCCGGGCCGAATGCGGCCCGTAACCCAAAATCATCTGGCCCGCAGGCTGATTTTTTTTTCCGTAATCATCTGGCCCGCTAGGCACCCCGAGCAGCAGGGCCTAAGCAGGGGCCAGGCATCCCGAGCAACACCCCGAGCAGCGGCCAGGCACCCAGAGCAGCGGCTGGGCGCCGAGCTCTGGCTGTACCGCATCCTGCGCAAAGCCGTCGGGACAGCCACGCACCTTCTGTAAACATGTTTAAGAAAGAACTGCAGATGTTGGAAAAAACAACGGTAGACAAAAATACTGCAGAAAATCTGCGGGTGAGACATGCAAGGATTGCATGAGGCGCTCTCACCTGCTGAGTTTCTCCAGCAGTTTTGTCTACCTGTGAACACGTGATTTGATGCCTGCCATCCGGGGCGGGATTCATGTGTACATGTGGCCCGCCATACACTCACAGACGTGTGTCCTGGCCCCTATGCAGACCACAGGTTGCCGACCCCTAATTTACAGTGTTCAGATACATTATAAGGGAATAACGTTTAGTGTAAAGCCAGCAAAATCCGTTCAAGGATAGTTCGAGGGTCATCAATGAGGTAGATAGTAGTTCAGCACTGCGCTCTGGTTACGGTCAGATGATTCAGTTGCCTGACAGCAGCATGAATATCGGATACTATCTGATTGTGGACATTGACCTTTGTCTGTGGAACTGATGCTCTACAATGGTTAGAACTATATTCTGCACTCTGTATGTTCCTCTTTGCTCTATCTATTGTACTTCAGTTTGACTTGATTGTATTTATGTATCGGATTATCTGATCTGTATGTATAACATGCAAAATTCAACCACCGGGTGGCGCTTGCAATGGCTGCCTCACCAACAGTCTGTCTGTCTCTTCCTTTGTTTTTTTGATCCTTTTTGTTCCTTTTTTTTGGTATGTGTTAAATGCATGTTCTTAATTTTCATTAGTTTGGTGGTGTGGGAAACTTTCTCTAATCTCTTACCTCGACAGAGATGTGATTTTTTTCTGTATCGTTTTGCTGTCCACTCTGCAGCCTAACAACGAGTTGGCGACCTCTTGCTGGAGGCCGATTACGAGAACTGCACCACGACAGCCTACAGGGCTTAACATCGCGGAGACAGCGGTCTCTGGTCAAAGAGAGACATCCGGAACTCCAAGCCGCAGGAGCTTTGATCGCTCTGACGTGAAAGCTTGGATTGCCCTGACGCGGGAGCTTGGATCGCCCTGACGCGGGAGCTTGGATCGCCCCGACGCGGGAGCTTGGATCGCCCAGACGCGGGAGCTTGGATCGCCCTGACGCGGGAGCTTTGATCGCCCTGACGCGGGAGCTTGGATCGCCCTGACGCGGGAGCTTGGATCGCCCTGACGCGGGAGCTTGGATCGCCCTGACGCGGGAGCTTGGATCGCCCTGACGCGGGAGCTTGGATCGCCCTGACGCGGGAGCTTGGATCGCCCTGACGCGGGAGCTTTGATCGCCCCGACGCGGGAGCTTGGATCGCCCTGACGCGGGAGCTTGGATCGGCCAGACGCGGGAGCTTGGATCGCCCAGACGCGGGAGCTTGGATGGCCCTGACGCGGGAGCTTGGATGGCCCTGACGCGGGAGCTTGGATGGCCCTGACGTCGGAGCTTGGATGGCCCTGACGCGGGAGCTTGGATGGCCCTGACGCGGGAGCTTGGATGGCCCTGACGCGGGAGCTTGGATCGCCCTGACGCGGGAGCTTTGATCGCCCTGACGCGGGAGCTTTGATCGCCCTGACGCGGGAGCTTTGATCGCCCTGACGCGCGAGCTTGGATCGCCCTGACGCGCAAGCTTGGATCGCCCTGACGCGGGAGCTTGGATCGCCCTGACGCGGGAGCTTGGATCGCCCTGACGCGGGAGCTTGGATCGCCCTGACGCGGGAGCTTGGATCGCCCTGACGCGGGAGCTTGGATCGCCCTGACGCGGGAGCTTGGATGGCCCTGACGCGGGAGCTTGGATGGCCCTGACGCGGGAGCTTTGATTGCCCTGACGCGGGAGCTTGGATCGCTCTGACGCGGGAGCTTGGATCGCCCTGACGCGGTGGCTTCGACCGCCGGCTGTGGAAGCTCTGACTGCAGGAGAAAAATGAGGGAAGAAGGTTAGACTTTATTGCCTACCATCACAGTGAGGAATGTGGGGAATCCACTGTGGTGGATGCTTGTATTTACTTTTATGTAGCTGTGTATCTTGTTGCTTTTTTAGTACGGCTGATCAGTAATTCGTATATCACTGTACCTTAATTGGTACAGGTGATAATAGAAGACCTTTGAAACCTTTGAAAACAAACCTTTCCACTTTATCTCAGTACACGTGACAATAATAAGCCTGAACATAAAGGTCTCCAATACAGTCTGGGCACAAAGTAAACACCACCATAATGAGAAGAACTGATCCACTGTAGGTGGGAATTCGACATTGCATCTTATTCTGGTTTCCCTTCCAACCCATTTGCCCCCATCTTGCACTACATTTAAGATAGTCACAAAATGCTGGAGTAGGCGACAGTACGGGTCAAGGCATTTCTTCAGACTGAGAGTCAGGGTTGAGGCAAACGAGAGATAGAGAGGGTGATATAAGAACTGCAGATGCTGGTTTTCACTGAAGATAGACCCGAATCGTCACCTATTCCATCTATTCAGAAATGCCACTTGTCCCACTAAGTAACTCCAGCATTTTGTGTCTATCTTTGGTGTACATCATCATCTCCAGTTCCTTCCTATACATTTTGTTTCCTCCTCAATGCAGATCCTCCCCACTGCACGGTCACCCTCTTTATGTGTTTGGGAGTCCAGTGGATGGGTTTGGCAGTTGCTATGTGACTGGAGATATCTTCTACCAAGTGGGAAATTGGTCCGTACCTGCATTTCTCATTTACAAATCATTTGAGATACAAAGAGCTCCCGGGAAAAGAACCCAGTCGCAATCTGGGGACGAGCCAATAGACGATAGAAAGTAGGTGCAGGAGTAGGCCATTTGGCCCTTCCAGCCAGCACCGCTATTCAATGTGATCATGGCAACAATTGACTAACATTAACATCAACATTAGGAAGGCACGGTGGGGCAGCGGTAGAGTTGCTACCTTGCAGCACCGGAGACCCGGGTTCGATCCAACCCGGGTCTCTGGTGATCAATGTGTGGACTTATGAGAAATCACGCAACTCCTAATAAATTGAACATATGCGTAGTTAGCAGAATCATAAGATCTTTCCAGTAAAATCCTGGCAAATTTGAGAGGAAATACTAAGCTCCAGATTTAAATGTTCCTGGCCTTCCAGTTATGAATCATGTGATTATCATAATAACTCACAAGTAACTTGCACAAAACAAAAACAATCTCACCCTACATTTCAAGGTTAGGGAATGGAGACGGCATTTGCTAGGTCAGATGCCATTGGTATGAATTGCATTGTCAGTAAAATACGAGAGAGGAATAGAGAAACAAGACATGGAATATCTCAGTCCTACTGGCTGACTGCAGTGAAGGAACATCACTATCAGCCATTTACCTTCTCCCCTAAATACTGCCAATGAAAGCAAAAGGATCAAAAGTCCACAGAAAGTTCGGAGGAAGCATACTGCGTAGGAAATAAATGCAGATACTGGTTTACACCGAAGATAGACACAAAAAGCTGGAGTAACTCAGCAGGCCAGGCAGCACTTCTGGAGAAAAGGAATAGGTGAAGTTTCCGGTCGAGACCCTTCTTCAGATTAAGGTTGCATCACTGCTTGGTTTGGAAACAGCTCTGCCCAAGACAGCGAGAAATTGCAGAGAAATATAGATGTAGCCCAGTCTGTCACACAGACAACTCTTTCCACCATTGACTCTATCTACATTTCACACTGCCTCAGAAAAATAGCCAACATAATCAAAGAAGTCCTACATCAGTCATTCCTCTTTCTCCCTGCTCACATTTGGGAGAAGAAACAAGCTTGAAAGCGCGCACCGCCAGACTCGGGAATAGCTACTTCCCCTCTGTTACCAGGCTTCTGAACGGTCCTTCCATAAACAAGGGTACTGTCCGATTCACCTCTACCCCGTTGCGGACATTGGACTTTGTCTGTGGAACTGGTGCGGCACAAGCTAAGAACGCCACAAAGCCGCCACAGCCAGACACAAAAACAGCTGTTCTCCGCGAGCAGTAGCTCTACGAAACAGCCAACAGTCTGTAGCCTCCTTGTGCTCTGGTATGTTATTCTGGTATGGCATTCTTTACATGTTTAAATTATAATGTTTCATTTTTAATTGTCTACTGTATATCGTGTTGTTACTTGCGAGAAGAGCACCAAGGCAAATTCCTTGTATGTTTACATACTTGGCGAATAACATTGTTTCTGCACTCTGTATCTTCCCCTTTGCTCTACCTATTGGACTTGAGTTTGGACTGATTGTATTTATGTGTGCTATATCTGATCTGCTAGGATAGCATGCAAAACAAAGCTAGTGACTGTATCTTGGTACATGTGACAATAATAAACAAAAAACAGGGTTTTTGTCAGAGACCTGGGTTCGATCCCGACTACAGGTGCTGTCTATATCGTGTTTGTATATTCTCCCGGAGACCTGTGTGGGTTTTCACCCAGTACTCCTGTTTCCTCCCGCATTCCAAAGGCACACAGGTTTGTGGGTTAATTGGCTTGGAATAATTGTACCTTGCCCCTATTGTGTGTAGGGTAGTGTTAGTGTGCGGGAATCACTGGTCGGTGCGGACTCGGTGGGCCGAAAGGCCTGTTTCCCCGCTGTATCTCTAAACGAAACAGTACATTCATGATAGGATGCAGCCAGGCAATCTTAACTATTCAGCCATGCTGCACAACATGCAGATTGTGAAAGAGATCGGTTCATTGGGACAATCTGAAAGCATTCAAGCATTAAATCTATGAAGAGCGTTTTGTGTTTGATATACACCAGAATTATTCTATTTTGAAGGGCAAAGGTGAGGAAGAACAGGATGGAACCCGGTTCCCTGGCGCTGTGAGACAGCAACTCTACCGCTGCTCTACCGGGCCGTTTTCTTCATGTTAGTAAAAGACAAATACCGGTCAGGATATCAAGGACAATTGCACCTATTCTTCAAAATTCCAAGAGCAGGGTGGGCTTCAATTTAACAGACGATTAAGAGAAAGAGTGATGTGAGGGATTTTTTTTTTTAAACAGCCGGATAAGGTTCAAGGTTCATTTATTGCCATTCTATGAAAACATGCTTCCATATGAATCATGAACTAAATTTGTACTCGGTTCCGAGCAGCGTAATAGTGCAGTAAGACATCAATAATGTACAGTAAAGACATCAATAAATTCTAACATATAAAAACCTTCCACAATAAATTGAAATAATAATGAGCCTGTAAATAAATAATAAAACATAAAAAAGCAGCATAGTTAAAAGACAACAGTGTAATAATGTCCATAGCAGCAGCAGTAACAGCAGACAGTTCACTGAGGTAGTGAGGGTTCAGTCAGTGAGGTAGGGAGTTGAAAAGTCTCACCGCCTCGGGGAAGAAGCTAGTTTTATGCATTGTTGTCCTGGCCTTTATGCTGCGCAGCCTTCTCCCTGCGGAATGATGGTATTGAAGGCAGAACTAAAGTCCAAGAAGAGCAATCTGACATATGAACTCCTGCTCTCCAGATGAGTGAGGGCTGAGTGAATGACGGATGAGATTGCATCACATGTAGACCGGTTCTTCCTGTAGGCGTACTGATGAGGGTCCACATTGCTGTTTTACTTCGGAATCGTGTGAGTGACTACGTGAAGAAGCCCCGCCAGGCGCATGTTCGGCATTACGTCGACGCATGTGGCACCGACAGGGTGGAGAGCGCTGCTCCCACCAGCGGTAAGTTTAACCCGCAGGTAAGTCAGTGTTGAACTTCTTGCGAGTGTTTTTTAAACTCTAAGTTTGCAGAGCCAGCTAGAGTGTATATGTATTGTGGACAATTTAAAAAAAAACTATAAATCTGGCTTGAAAATACGGAGCCAGCTGGAGTACAAGTGTTTAAACTGCGGTATTTGAATAGAACGCGCTGAAACCGCAGTTTCCGATTTAGATCGGATCGGGAAGATAAGGCTGATTTAAAAGCCGGTTCCCGCTATTTACCGTTATTTAGATCGGGTTTGGAGATAACGGCTGCGCTAAAGGCCGGCTCCAAATACCCACAATGGTAAAATAAAGTCTGCTCTGTGTACATGTTACCAGATGCAGTTTTCCTTTATGGAAATGTATATAATCCTGTGTGATACTGAAGTTAATGCTAATATTCTGACAAGCAGAATGTGCCTCTCAGAATTATAATTTTAAAGATATATGATTTATGCACAAATACAAAACAGTAAAGAAAGTAACTCCTCTAAGGGGGGACAAGAACGAGGGGAAGGCTGGAAATGGAGAAAATGCTCCACACTTAACTTAGTCAAGGGTTCTAAGACCCATGTATGTCTTCCTGTAAGACAAGCTCCTAAGGAGTTTCCATACGCTGAGTATGGTGCCTATAAAAATGAAATTCTGATTCTCCGGTACCTTGGTTAGGTCTGGATGAGGTCACTAGAGCAAGATAAAATGCTCAAAATTCTAATCAGTCAAGGGTTTTAAAGACCCATGAGATTCTGAGGCAGGCTCCGTGGGAGTTTCCATACACTAAGTATGGTGCCTATAAAGAATGAGAATTTCATTCACCAGTGCCTTGCATAGGTCTGGATGAATTCTTTCGAGCAAGATAAAATGCTCAAAACTCGAAACAATTAAGGGTTTTAAGACCCATGAGATTCTAAGGCAGGCTCCGAAGGAGTTTCCATATATTGAGTATGGTGCCTATGAAGAATGAGAATCTCATTCACCAGTGCTTTGCATAGGTTTGGATGAAGTCTCCCTAGAGCAAGACTCAGGAGTACCAGGGCAAGATAAAACTGACCCTGAAGCTGGTGTCCCTACTTATGTGTATACACCAGAGCACAATAGAAATATTCCAGGTGTTCTCGATGTAGCACCAAGTTTGCTATATCGGTATGGACTGGTGAGGCTATGGATGAACCTGGCAGCCAACATTATTTGGTTTCTCACCTACTCCAAGATACTGTTATAACTGAAACAGTAAATAATATATAAAAATATATAAAACACCCGTCTATTGTGCTTTGCTCAGGGTGCCAACAGTAACTCAGTAATTAGGCACCCATGAGTCAATGATGCGAGGACAGGAAATGTGTTCCATATAACCATATAACAATTATAGCACGGAAACAGGCCATCTCGGCCCTTCAAGTCCGTGCCGAACAACTTTTTTCCCTTAGCCCCACCTGCCTGCACTCATACCATAACCCTCCATACCCTTATCATCCATATGCCTATCCAATTTATTTTTAAATGATACCAATGAACCTGCCGCCACCACTTCCGCTGGAAGCTCATTCCACACCGCTACCATTCCCTGAGTAAAGAGGTTCCCCCTCATGTTACCCCTAAACTTCTGTCCCTTAATTCTAAAGTCATGTCCTCTTGTTTGAATCTTCCCTATTCTCAAAGGAAAAAGCTTGTCCACGTCAACTCTGTCTATCCCTCTCATCATTCTAAAGACCTCTATCAAGTCCCCCCTTAACCTTCTGCGCTCCAGAGAATAAAGACCTAACTTATTCAACCTATCTCTGTTGTAACTTAGCTGTTGAAACCCAGGCAACATTCTCGTAAATCTCCTCTGTACCCTCTCTATTTTGTTGACATCCTTCCTATAATTGGGCGACCAAAATTGTACACCATACTCCAGATTTGGTCTCACCAATGCCTTGTACAATTTTAACATTACATCCCAGCTTCTATACTCAATGCTCTGATTTATAAAGGCTAGCATACCAAAAGCTTTCTTTACCACCCTATCTATATGAGATTCCACCTTAAAGGAACTATGCACGGTTATTCCAAGATCCCTCTGTTCAACTGTATTCTTCAATTCCCTACCATTCACCATGTACGTCCTATTTTGATTTGTCCTGCCAAGGTGTAGCACCTCACATTTATCAGCATTAAACTCCATCTGCCATCTTTCAGCCCAGTTTTCCAACTGGCCTAAATCACTCTGTAGACTTTGGAAATCCTCTTCATTATCCACAACGCCCCCTATCTTGGTATCATCTGCATACTTACTAATCCAATTTACCACCCCTTCATCCAGATCATTTATGTACATGACAAACAACAAAGGACCCAACACAGATCCCTGAGGCACCCCACTAGTCACCTGCCTCCAACCCGACAAGCAGCCATCCACCATTACCCTCTGGCTTCTCCCATTCAGCCACTGTTGGACACACTGTTCCAGTATGTCCTCTAGCTGATATTCAGTTGGCATAATTGTATTTGGGTAAGACATGCATGGGTCGATAATGTCCAATACTTTTAAAACATGTTTGCGTTACTCTGCAATGCATATTCGAACCCAATTGTATGATGCAAATTGCCATTTAACCATATAACAATTACAGCACAGAAACAGGCCATCTCGGCCCTTCAAGTTCGTGCCCAACAACTTTTTTCCCTTAGTCCCACTTGCCTGCACTCATACCATAACCCTCCATACCCTTCTCATCCATATGCCTATCCAATTTATTTTTTAATGATATCAACGAACCTGCCGCCACCACTTCCACTGGAAGCTCATTCCACTCCTTTACCACTCTCTGAGTAGAGAAGTTCCCCCTCATGTTGCCCCTAAACTTCTGTCCCTTAATTCTAAAGTCATGTCCTCTTGTTTGAATCTTCCCTATTCTCAAAGGGAAAAGCTTGTCCACATCAACTCTGCCTATCCCTCTCATCATTTTAAAGACCTCTATCAAGTCCCCCCTTAACCTTCTGCGCTCCAGAGAATAAAGACCTAACTTATTCAACCTATCTCTGTAACTTAGCAGTTGAAACCCAGGCAACATTCTAGTAAATCTCCTCTGTACCCTCTCTATTTTGTTGACATCCTTCCTATAATTGGGCGACCAAAATTGTACACCATACTCCAGATTTGGTCTCACCAATGCCTTGTACAATTTTAACATTACATCCCAGCTTCTATACTCAATGCTCTGATTTATAAAGGCTAGCTTACCAAAAGCTTTCTTTACCACCCTATCTATATAAGATTCCACCTTCAAGGAACTGTGCACGGTTATTTCCAGATCCCTCTGTTCAACTGTATTCTTCAATTCCCTACCAATTCCCACATCTTTTATTACAAAAGGGCAAATTCACAACTCATCAACAAAACAGATTATTTCCCCAAGTCCAGTCCATATGGGCCAGCCCCAGAATATAAAATAGGCCCGTTGTCCTTTCTTGGTTCTCCGATCTGTTTAAAGTCACTCAGATGAATCCATCACGGTGATCTTCAATCTTCTTGGCAGTGGATGTTGTTGATACCACTTGGTACAGTTCTGTTCAACACAGTTTCAATTCCTTCTGTCCCAATGCCTTATCAGTATGTAGTCTGACAGTATGAACCCGTCCCTGTGTTCAACTGGTAGTGGTCTCTGCGCTTCTTGTACCTTAGAATGCAGACCTGGCAAGGCATGGGTTAATTGCTGTGTATACATAATTAGTTCATCACTGAGAGCCTGTAGGTGAAACTTCCACACTTGAGTCGCACCACCAGTGGGTACGTAGCCTGTGGTCACCCTCAGTTCATAGCATCCTTCCCACAGCTCGCAGTCACCTGCAAATCTGCCAATGCCACCATCACATTGCATTACATAGGTGAACTCGGTTTCTTGCAGATCTGATGGATATCAATGTCCCAAGATAGGCAAACAATAGCGACATGTCCATCCCAATCTATCATAGAAAAGGATTTCTTAAAAGAAAGAAGTTAATGTTTTATCTTTTAGGCACCATACTGACAATCATACAGTGGTGAAAGTGAACCCACACATGTCTCCCCTCCACCTTTTCTGCAGTAGGGGTTGTTAGAAGGATCTGGTAATGCCTTTCCCACCGAATGTCCAGTCTCTTCCTCATCCAATTCCTGATTATTACACAAGTACCAGATTCAGTTGTACATCCTTCAATGCCCTGGTTAACGATAAAATATAATTAGTAATTTCCATTGTCATGTGATTAAAGTGAACAGCCTTCAGAGTATTCTGGTTCTAATGCCCTGGTTCACTGCTGAATTCCTTTTATTGTCATTCAAACAAACAAAAGTTTGAACAATTTCTCATTCCCTGCAGTCATAACTGCAAAAACAAAACACACAGTTCCACACAACAAGTTAGATGGGGCTCTTGTGGCTAAAGGGATCAGGGGGTATGGAGATAAAGCAGGTACAGGTACAGGATACAGGATCAGCCATGATCATATTGAATGGTGGTACAGGCTCGAAGGGCCGAATGGCCTACTCCTGCACCTATTTTCTAAGTTTCTAACATCCAGCACAGTGAATCTCCAAACACCTCCTTACTGTGATGGAAGGCAAAAGTCCTATCTCCCTTTCCCTTCTTATCTGTTCCACTGGAGAAAGCCTGTCCTGAGAGAAATACAAGCCACATGATCTTGTGAAGTATCTCAGCAAGCAATGTAATAGCAATTAACTCTTTCATGCCTTGGTTGATTTTGGCCAAAAATTTCACACAAAACAATTAACGTGTCACAACACAAAATTTGCACATCAAAATAAATTCCACGATGAAATAAATTCCACAATAGACCTGCACAAAACTCAGTATTTAGAACCACAGAAGTTAACAATGCAAGAAAAGTGTTTGATTTAAATACTCCAAATCTGAAGAATCTGAGTGTGCCCCTTTAATTGACAGCATTGACCGCATCGGAATTCCCAGTAGAATCCTTATCAGTGGAAAAAAACGCTGTAAAACAGTCAAACTGCTGCTTCGAGGTGATCGATGTTGAAACCCCCAGACATTGCCATTTCTTAAACGGGACTTGCACAATTATTGTTTCAAACACAAAGCTCTTCAAACATTTATAACAAATAACACATTTGCACTTTTTTCCTTAAGTCATGGTCCAAATACACACATTCCACATAACTTCAAAGCGTGACACACGTATCAGACTTCAAACCTGATTCGTTTTTATCGTAGCAACAAGAATTTTAAAAACAAAAAACCTACTTACACCATGGGACCCCCATGCATTTCAGTTTCTTAAAGGAACACATACACAAAAGAATGTACAAAAGCCATTTACAAAAGCAGTTCATACCAAAGATTATAGAGGAGCAAGATGCGCCACTCAGTGGAAAAGGTGTAGTATCACATGTGTGATTGTCGACGCCATATTAGCGGACCAGAGATGGCGTCGATTATGGCGTCTACATCATTGGGAAATTAGGCTTCTCTATAATCTTTGTCTCTCGATCTCCCGCTGTGTAATCCGCTCCAAAGCTACAGAGCAGTTGCAAGCAAAGATTATAGAGGAGCAAGATGCATTAGAAAGTTATTAGATTTATTTGTAATAGATGTTTACTTACCTCTCGATCCCTCTCTGTCCCCTCTCTTCTCGCTATCTCCCTCTCCTCTCGATCTCTTTCTCTCCCCTCTCGATCGCTTTCTCTCCGTGGCCGTGATCTCTTTCTCTTGTACGCGGCCGTGACGTTCCGTAACGTACTACACACCAGTCCATTGGATTTCCACTGGGTTCATACTATATTTACTTCAAAGACGTCTCTTTGTAATCTACTTTCCCATTTTCTGACAAAACCTTTTTTTTCTCACCAAAAACTTGGTTTCAAAAAATTTGCAAGACAGATTTTACAGGCCACTGTGTTTTATTAGCTCAGGCATTGCTCTGGGAGGACTGAGGTCTCAATTGTGGTTATAAAGTCTTTAAATTGTGAAAGCCTTCTTGTTGAAATGAGAAAATTAAGTTGGAGATAAAACTCGTTACAGCTTTCTTCTCTCCTACCATAAATCTTCACAATGATAGGCAGCAGGGTAGGATGGTCCGATTCCCTGTCATTGATGATTTTGGATGTTGTGATTGGACATGATCCAGATCGTGATTGGTCAGACTCCCCATCACTCAAACTCTGGCCACACCCACTGAGGTGGTGACCAATCAGACTCCCCTTTTTCAAAGTCTGGCCACACCCAATAAGGTCTTCAAATTCCACAGACAAAGACCCACACTCTCATTCTGGGCTCACCAATGCAAGGTTGCCTGCTGTTCTGTTGCTCTGTGCCAAAAGCTATTGAAATCTTGAAGGCAGGTTTGTTTTAACTCTCAATGTTGAATTTAATATTGTTTCTCTTCTTCTGCCTCAGTCCTTATTCCCTTCCTTTTTTTCATCTGCCTTTAGTCAAGAAATGCTAATTCTGTCCAAATTTCCCTGCCAATTTCCCCTATTTTGCTTTGTTAAAAAAAGGATCCCTCCACCTTTTCTCATTTCCTAACCATTCGGTCAGCTTGTAACTTAATATTCTAAACTTCTTATTTGTACTTAGAATTCAAATAACACATATGTTGGATAGGGGTTCCTCCTTCAATGTTATCCAGAGTATACCCCATAGATAGATAGAGAAAGAGAGAAAGAGACAGCAGACTTCTCAATTCTTTAAAATAAAGCAACGTCCCAAGTATTTCAACCGGGCAGACCCTCTAATCGAGACCCCTGTTTCTCAACTTGGCGGACTCCTTATCCGTTAAAAAAATGTCCCAAGTATTTCAACTAGGACTTGATTGCAGAATGGATGTACTGAAAGACTTAATTAGGTAACATAGAAAATAGGTGCAGGAGTAGGCCATTCAGCCTTTCGAGCCTGCACCGCCATTCAATATGATCATGGCTGATCATTCAACTCAGTATCCTGAACCTGCCTTCTCTCCATCCCCCCTGATCCCTTTAGCCACATGGGCCACATCTAACTCCCACTTAAATATAGCCAATGAACTGGCCTCAACTTCCTTCTGTGGCGGAGAATTCCAGAGACTCACCACTCATCTCGGTCCTAAAGGAATTCCCCCTTATCTTTAAACTGTGACCCCTTGTTCTGCCCAACATCGGGAACAATCTTTCTGCATCTAGCCTGTGCATCCCCTCAAGAATTTTGTACGTTTCCATAAGATCCCCCCTCAATCTTCTAAATTCTAGCGTCTAGTCACAAACTAGGTCTTGGTTGCAGAATGGGACAATTATCCACAAGTCTAACATAGTTAACAGTAGTTAAGGTAGACACAGAATGCTGGAGTAACTCAGCAGGTATGGCAGCATCTATGGAGAGATGGAATGGGTGACGTTTTGGGTTGAGTTTGAAGAAGGGTCTTGACCTGAAACGCCACCCATTCTTTCTCTCCATGGATACTCCTCCACCCGCTTTTTTCCTCCAGCATTTTGTGTCTACCTTCGATGTTACCAACATCTGCAGTTCTTTCTTGCACATTAGTTGACAGTAGATCCAGTTTTCAGTTACAATGATTGGTGCCATAACATCATCAATGACGTTCCTGAATCTTGGGTATCCTCACTGCTACATTCCATGTCTCTACTTGTAGGTTTGCCTGCGGTTCCCTGTCACCACATTAGCACAATCCACATCCCTATTTACTAGTTATTAGCCCTCACTATTCTGTCCCCTTCAACAGACCCCCCCCCCCCCCCCCTTCAGCCCAAGAAGCCCCCGCCGACCAGCCACCGCTGCACACTAACAATATCTTGCACATGCCTGGGACCAGGGCCGGCTTAAGCCGATTGGACCAATTTCTCTTAAGGGGGGCTCCACGTTAATTTTCAGTATTTTGTACGGAAATACGAATTTGCTTTGTTAAATAAAGATTTTTTTTAAACATTCGCCATATGGATTTTTTTACCAAACGAACATGGATAACAACCACTGCACGACCATCAGACACAAACGATTTGTTAACTACTACTGTAGCACTTGTTAACAGCCAGTAGTTAAGAAATAGTTATACAATGTGTCATCAATGCATCGATCCACATTCCTCCGTAAATGTAATTGTGTTTTGAACAAGTATTAATGACACTGCGTTCCTTTGAATATAATTCACGCGGAGTCATTAATACTTGTTCAAAACACAATTACATTTACTGAGGAATGTAGATCGACACATTGATGACACATTAATAACCATGATATGTTCCATCCGCGGGTGCTGCCTTTCCTGCTAAGTTACTCCAGCACTCTGTGTTTTTTGCTTGGCTCTGAAGTTGAAGGTGGACCCCCTCTGTGTCTACCTTCAACTCCCTATCTGTGGTGGCTCTGGGGAGAGGGTTGCGTTTCTGGTTGAGACCCTTCTTCAGACAATCACAAGTGCTCTCACCGACGAGAGTTCAGTTCAGTCTGAAGAAGGGTCTTCTCTCCAGAGTCGCTGCGCTGCCTGTCCTGCTGAGCTACTCCAGCTTTTGTCTATCTATCAGAGTTAGATACAATTTCTCATGGGGGGCTTACAGAGTCTACCCTCCCCCCCGCCCTCACCCTCTTCCTGCCCAACCTCAGCCTCGCGGACCTTAGTGTAACCCTAGTTCCTAAAACCAATTTCCATCACAGATTGCAATCTATATGTAACATCACATTGCAGGTTCTACAGAGATTTTGATTATATTGAGTGGATGTTTCTAGATTAATTTATGTGAATTAAACATTAAATTCCTTCCATCTGGCATATAAATTCATGACAGTGAGATTTAAAACGGATTCAACTTGTCCGGTGTGCTCCCGCTTTTCCCACCATCTTTCCACCTGCCGTCACCCTCCACCCCCCACCCATTCAGTAATTCAGAAAGAAGGAGATTTGAAAGCCTTGGGCAAATTGAATTGTTACTTTATTTAATTTTATTTTTACGGAGAGAACAATCTGCGCATGTGCGGTTTAAGATTTTTTTTAAACTGACTGATTGTCATATTACTCACAACATGTGAATCATTTATAATTATTTATTTATATTTCTATGAAAATTGTTCCCAATTGGGCCCCGCACCTCCTAAGGGCAGCCAATTTTCAATCTTACTAAGTCAACTAGCCGACAAACCTGTAGCAGTGTGAGAGGAAGCAGGAGCCTTAGCAGTGTGAGAGGAAGCAGGAGCATCCGGAGAAAACCTGCGGGGAGAACGTATAAACACCGTTTAGACAGCTGTAGGTCCATGTTTATTTTCTTAAGCCTTTAGAATAGGCACACTAATAGGTAGGCAGCAGACGTTGTCATAGATATGACCGTGATCCTTCCATATAAGAAATGGTTTTTACGCAGTGAAGCTCCTTGGCATTAGCTCCAGTGTTTGTGGCATTAAATACCTTTCAAAAACAAGAGCAGGGCAACAAGGAATGCCTCGTCTATCTTAGCTGACCGTCCCTTCCATGACTTCCATGCACGCTGTCAGCCTAAAAAATGTTGGGAACCCTGGCTCTGCCTTTCTGCTGTGCAGTCTGCAGAAAGATAATACATGATTACAATAGATCCATTTACAGCAGGGGACAGCAACCTGTGGCCCGTAACCCGAAATCATCCGGCCTGCAGGCTGATTTTTTTTCCGTAATCATCTGCCCCGCCAGGCACCCCGAGCAGCAGCCGAGAACCCCGAGCAGCAGCGCCTAAGCAGCGGCCGGGCATCCCGAGCAGCAGCGCCCCGAGCAGCGGCCAGGCACCCAGAGCAGCGGCTGGGCACTGAGCTCTGGCTGTACCGCATCCTGCGCAAAGCCGTCAGCACGGCCACGCACCTTCTGTGAACACATTTAAGAAAGAACTGCAGATGCTGCAAAAAGCAAAGGTAGACAAAAATGCTGGAAAAATCTGCGGGTGAGACATGCAAGGATTGCATGAGGCTGCCTCAACTGCTTTCTCCAGCAGTTTTGTCTACCTGTAAACATGTGATTTGATGCCTGCCATCCAGGGTGGGATCCATGTGTACATGTGATAGATGTGGCCCACCATCCGCTCACAGACGTGTGTCCTGGCCCCTATGCAGACCACAGGTTGCCGACCCCTAATTTACAGTGTTCAGATACATTATAAGGGAATAACGTTTAGTGTAAAGCCAGCAAAATCCGTTCAAGGATAGTTCGAGGGTCATCAATGAGGTAGATAGTAGTTCAGCACTGCGCTCTGGTTACGGTCAGATGATTCAGTTGCCTGACAGCAGCATGAATATCGGATACTATCTGATTGTGGACATTGACCTTTGTCTGTGGAACTGATGCTCTACAATGGTTAGAACTATATTCTGCACTCTGTATGTTCCTCTTTGCTCAATTGTACTTCAGTTTCACTTGATTGTATTTATGTATCGGATTATCTGATCTGTTTGCCTAGCATGCAAAATTCAACCACTTGCTTGCAATGGCTGCCTCGCCAACAGTCTGCCTGTCCCTTCCGTTGTTGTTTTTTGGTATGTGTTAAATGTATGTTTTTAGTTTTCATTAGTTTCGTGGTGTGGGAAACTTTCTCTAATCTCTTACCTCGACAGAGATGTGATTTTTTCTGTATCGTTTTTCTGTCCACTCTGCAGCCGAACAATGAGTTGGCGACCTCTTGCTGGAGACTGTTTTGAGAGCTGCACCACGACAGCCTACGGGGCTAAACATCGTGGAGCCCGCGGTCTCTGGTCAAAGAGAGACATCCGGAACTCCACGCCACAGGAGCTTCGATCGCCCCAACGCGGGAGCTTTGATTGCCCTGACGCGGAGACTTCAACCGCCGGCTGTGCGAGCTCCGATTGCGCCAACAGATGGTTCAACTGCTCAGACTGTAGCAGCAGATTTTCATATCTTTCAGGAAATTAGCACCCTAGCCGCTAAATGGATGAGCATGGTTGAAGAGGGTGTCTTCGAAACACATGCGATCTCACTCACAGAGACCTTCAGAGCTTCTTCACAGATAAGTCTTTGAAAACAGTCTTTAGATGAATTAATGCTTTATTGTTGATAGAAAATGGTAAGATACATCTAAACTTCTTCCGCGTTACTGCAATCTTCATCGAACTCTAGCTTATTACTTTAAATATTAGAAAACTCCTTGTGTCTCCGTTACACTGGAATGATCTCCTTTTGATCTCGCATGGACCCCCGCATGGTCGAAGGGTTAACCTTCCCCCTCGTCCAGCCAAACTAATCTAAAAACTAAACTACTGCACAAGCATCTGAGCTCCAAACACGCCCCAAAACATGTCATAAATCTCACCCACAATATAACGGGCAGTCTAAAATTTAAAGACACATGCCATCATCAATGACACACAAAACAGGCGAATGGCCACTACATACCAGCCCCTAGTTGTTCCGAGTATATAATGAGGCAATTACTAATAAACATTAAAACAAAGTGGCCATGAAGCCTTAACATATATCAAAAACAACAGGTCAGGGAATAAAACCTCGGTGGCTCCTCGTCCGGAAATTGAACCCCGGTCTACCGCTTGACAGGCGGGGATACTAAGCACTATGCTAATGAGGAAAAAATAGCATGCACTATATCCACAATCAGAATTCTTCATCGATCCTTCCATCTTTACTTTTGCCTTCTAGAAGCAAGCATAACTTGGTTATTAATCGTATTACAACAGTGGTTTTAGTTCAAAGTCGTATGGTGCATACCAAACCCTTAAAATCAAGCATGATACCCAGTATATAGTCCAAAACATATTAGTCCAAAGCTTTGATAGCATGAAAAGTCTTCCTCCAAGTCCGATCAACTCATGGATGTGTTGTAACAGCAATGTTGAAGTATGAAAATCCTTCAAAAGAATAACAGGATCTTTAGCAATAAAGTTTACCGTTAGATTTGATTTAATATCTGGATAATTAGCAGAGATTTCAAATTCCAGCTCAAGCTTTGGCCATTCTCTGTCTGGCTTGCAGAGATATTTTAGTTCATTGATCCATCTCTTCTTGCTTAAGAAACGGTTCACTATCAGCTCTCTGGAAACTTCATTTGCAGAATTTTTTTCTGTGTCAACATATTTCAGTTGTACCACATTAGTAACTCCCATAGCTCTTTCTTCTTGGCGTGCACAGCCTAAAGTTGTAGGACAACTTGTTCTATTTGATCTTATTTGATTGTGCACACCAGGTTGATTGGATTCGTCAAAACAGGGCGGACCACGTGAAGGTTTCAATCTCCCACCCCACCAATGATATTTCCATTGCAGGTAGTCTCTGTCCAAATCCAACTCTCTGGTTTCTTTGGCTCTATCATCTAGTGGAATGCTTTCACAATTGTCGCTGTTCCACTTAGAAAGTGTGAATTATTGCAAAGAGAAGTCAGATGTTCTACTGGTAGTAGACATAGATTTTAAGCAATCATCCTTGTAGAAATGATTCTTCAAAGAGTTTCTTCTTTCATGAAATTTACTATTCTCGGCAAACTTACGATTCAAATTCTGGGAACGTTGCTCTGCCATACGACGATTATTCGGCAGATTAACACTTTCTTGTTTGAAAGGTAAGTCCACACAATAGTGTCCGTCAGTTTTCACTGAGTAGTTCATAATATCCATGAACTATAACTCTTCATTCGACATCTCTTCAGATTCCTTGCTGGTACTTTCATTAAGGTCTAGATTGTATGGCTTCATCACCGGGTTTTCTAATTCATCAGTAGACATTTCATTAACAGCAATGGCAGGACAGTTCATCTGATTTTCGTTTTTGTGGTTCCTTTTCAAGGGGCCGTAGATAACCCATCCAAGTTGGGTTTTTGTAGCATACGGTCCATCACCTTGGCTCCTAACAATCTGTATAGGTTCCAAAGCCTTCAAAACATTCATTCCGATAAGTAGATCAACACTAGAATTTATTTCAGATATCTTGACGTCCTTCAGGTAAGGCCATTGCTTCAAGTCTTCATGTCTTGGTATATTTTGACGACCAACAGCCATAGTTCCATGCGTTAACACTTAAGATATCGGTATAAAATTATCTTCATCCAAACTTGATTTCTCCATACTTGTAATGTAATGACTCATGGTCTCTACGTAATCGAATCTTAGTCTATTCCCCTGTGATATTCAATCTTCTCGTCAGGTTGTCGAATTTCCGTGATCCAGAAAAACAGGTTTGCAACACTGTATTCGTCTTGTTGTTCCTTACCTGTACTGGTAAGATAGAAAAATACAAGCTTCAATCCCGGCCCCTCTATGAGCAGTTACTTGAGGCAAGGTGACAGCATTTCTAGTAGTTGGCTTCTCGCCCAGTTATGTTTGCTCCGGTTAATCTTCTATTTGCTCTGGTAGCTCATCTGTTTGTTCCAGTTCTTCTTCTACCCGGTGCTCTGGTAGCTCTTCTTCAGTGTGAAGTGCTTCAGGATGATATTGCTTGCACTCATAACAAATCATAGGACTCTTATAGTCTCTCACCATATGTCCTTTTTTCAAACATCCAAAACAGATTGCCTTCTCTTTCAAGAAATCATCACATAACAAACAAAATACTTTTTGCTTGCTAGTAGACACATTTCTTTTCCTTCCATCTGTCTTTTCCACAGGTATAGTCGTGAGAGTTAAACTACTTCTCTTAGGTTCAGATATTTCTTCCGTTTTGGTCAAGGTAGAACCTTTGTTAGTTGAAATCGGTTTGTAATCTTCAATAATCCAGTGTGGTTCTAACATGTTTTCTACTTCCCTGTCCAAAAATTCCACCGGGTCTGGTAACCTGGCTACTTGGTTCTTTTAATTTCTAATGTTGCCTGTTTTGTATCTCCACCTTTCTCTCAGTCTTCTGGGCAATTTGCTCATGATGATCCTAGTATTACTCACAAGATTCATTTCCGCCATGTGGCTGAGTTTTGTCATCAAGCTGCAACAATCTCTCAGAAATATTGCATAATCACTCAATGCTTCCCCATCTTCCGGTTTGATTCCTTTCCAAGCATGGGCCATATAAGCGTTAGCAATCCTCTGTTCATCACCAAAACATTCTTTAAGTAATCTTCTCGCCTTTTTATAGCCATGCTCTTTCTGACAACTTTCTACAAGCACTTTAACACTTCCACTTGTGTACTTCACCAGACATCGTAAACGCTCTTTTTCATCCATAACTTTTGTTTCTAATAAAGGAGAGAGGTATTTTGTCGAGCTATGATCTCGTTGAATTCAGATTGCCTATTCAACAGTGCCAATAATCCATCCTGATAACTCTGGCTTGGTTCCACCAGTTGATAAACAGGCCTTTGTGATTCAAACTTGCTCGAGCCTGTGCACCTGTCCTCGAAAAAGCGTGGTTTGTCTCGAGCATCCACAGATGCACCAAAAGTAGTTTGTTTCAATCTAGCACTCATTTGCTGAGATGAAGTTTCACCCATCTTATTCTGTTCCAATAGGTTTTCAAAACCTAGAAATCCAGTGGACCTCGATTGTGGAATTGATCCAACTGCTGATTCACTTTGAGCAGCTTTTCTTCTTGGCCCAGAGCTTATCGTCCTTGATGATCTAGAACTGCATCTTAACCCCTCACTTTCCAGTATCTCCTTCTTTGCTTTGGCCACCGCCATCTTTGTGTCTAATTCCAGTTGTTCCTTACGTCGTCTCATCTTCTTGTCGCGTCATCTCATCTTGCTGTCGCATCATCTGTCACGTCATCTCTTCTTGCTGTCGCGTCATCTCGTCTTGTCTATGTCTTCTTGATCCCGCTTGATCCCATGTTTTTTCTTCATGGCATCCACTTCTATTGAGAGTGCAGCTAGCTCAGCTTGTCTCTCCATTTGAGCAGAAATCCTCGAAACCGAACTGGCTGAAGAACCAGATTTATGTCTTGTTCCATGTGAAGATATATTGGAGATATTATCTCGTCGTCTAATTTCATCTTCCATTTTGGCACCTTGTTGCTTCGCACTTCCAGCCACTAAGCTCATAACTTGTGACATAATTTCAGATAACCACTTCTCTGCCTTTTTCATGAAACCATTGAATATCTTCTTCTTGTCGTCAACCCACAGGGTATGTCTTGTGCATTCTTCCCGGGACAGCTGGGAACACAGCACTATTTCTTGTTTCTTGCCAACCTCCTGGTAGAGGTTCCATAGCTAGCTCATAATAGATTTCACCTTGATCTCGTTCTGTTCTGATTCCATTAGTTTATTCTGTGTATCAATTAATCTGTAACCTGTAACCATAATTTGTTTCTCTCCCTCTCGGTTTCCCTCGAGCGCCTAAAAAACACGTCATAAATCCCACCCACAATATAACGGGCAGTCTAAAATTTAAAGGGACATGCCATCAAGGTACTTCTTCAGACTGAGAGTCAGGGGTGAGGCAAACGAGAGATAGAGAGGGTGATATAAGAACTGCAGATGCTGGTTTACACTGAAGATAGGCCCGAAACGTCACCCATTCCTTTTATTCAGAGATGCCACCTGTCCCGCTAAGTAACTTCAGCATTTTGCATCTATCTTTGGTGTAAATCAGCATCTGCAGTTCCTTCCTAAACATTTTGTCTGCTCTACCATTTAGATACAGATCTTCCCCACTGCACGGTCACCCACTTTATTTACGGCCCATCTAGCCAATAGAGTGTTTGGGAGTTCAGCGGATGGATTTGCCGTTTGCAATGTGACTGGAGGCATCTTCTACCAAGTGGGAAATTGGTCCGTACCTGCATTTCCCATTTGCAAACCATTCGGGATACAAAGAGCTCCCGGGAAGAGAACCCAGTCGCAATACGGGGATGAGCCAATAGACAATAGACAGTAGGTGCAGGAGTAGGCCATTTGGCCCTTCCAGACAGCACCGTTATACAATGTGATTATGGCAACAATTTACTAACATCAACATTAGGAAGGCACGGTGGGGCAGCGGTGGATTTGCTACCTTACAGCACTGGAGACCCGGGTTCGATCCAACCCGTGTCTCTGGTGACCAATGCGTAGATCTATGACAAATCATACAACTCCGAATAAATTGAACATATGGGTAGTTGGTTAAAGCATAAGAACTTCCCAGTTCAATCCTGGCAGATTTAAAAGTACCTGGCCTTCATGTTATGAATCATTTGATTATCATAATAACTTACAATTAACTTGTGCGACACACAAATAATCCCACTCTACATTTCAAGGTTTGGGAAAGAAAATGGCATTTGCTAGGTCAGATGCCATTGGTATGACTTGCATTGTCGGTAAGATACGAGAGAGGAAGAGAGAAACAAGGCATGGAACATCTCAGTCCAACTGGCTGACCGTAGTGAAGGAACACCACTATCAGCCATTTACCTTCTCCCCTAAATACTGCCAATGAAAGCAAAAGGATCAAAAGCCCACAGAAAGTTCAGAGGAAGCATACTGCGTAGGAAGGAAATGCAGATGCTGGTTTACACCGAAGATAGACACAAAAAGCTGGAGTAACTCAGCAGGTCAGGCAGCACCTCTGGAGAAAAGGAATAGGTGACGTTTCGGTTCGGGACCCTTCTTCAGATTAAGGTTGCATCACTGCTTGGTTTGGAAACAGCTCTGCCCAAGACAGCGAGAAATTGCAGAGAAATGTAGATGCAGCCCAGTCTGTCACACAGACAACTCTTTCCACCATTGACTCTATCTATATTTCACACTGCCTCAGAAAAATAGCCAACATAATCAAAGAAATCCTACATCAGTCATTCCTCTTTCTCCCTGCTCACATTTGGGAGAAGAAACAGAAGCTTGAAAACGCGCACTGCCAGACTCAGGAACAGCTTCTTCCCCTCTGCTATCAGGCTTCTGAACAGTCCTTCCATAAGCAAGGGTACTGTCCGATTCACCTCTACCCTATTGTGGACATTAGACTTTGTCTATGGAACTGGTGCACTACAATGGTGATAACAAAGCCGCCACAGCCAGACATAAAAACAGCTTTTTTCCGCGAGCGGTAGCCAACAACCAAAAGTCTGTAGCCTCCTTGTGCTCAGGTACTTTATTTAATTCTTTACATGTTTAAATTATAATGTTTTATTTTTACTTGTCTACTTTATATCGTGCGAGCAAAGCATCAAGGCAAATTCCTTGTATTGCATACTTGGCAAATAAAATGTATTCTTCACTCTGTATCTTGCCCTTTGCTCTACCTATTGTGGCAATGTTACAATATTTTGAGATTTTAAAAATCAAGTCTGCAATTTATACCATCAGATAAAGCATAAAAAGAAGTTTAATTTGACACCTAATTCACTTTTACATCTTCAGTATAAAAAAGTTATGGCCATTTTCATACTCTGAAATTAGCATATTGTTCCATATTGCTTTTCCATTGACTTAACTCAAAAGCTGTGATCGAGGACATAACTTTCTTAGAAATTAAGAGAACTGAATGAAATTTTCAGTTATTATAGATTGAAACATTCTGAAACAAATATGAAACAATCTTACTTGGAAGACCTGAAATTAGTTAGTTACCCAATTGTAGATAATTACAATATTCAATTACTAGATCTAAACATCTACCCATTTCTTAAGAAAAGATTAACATTTTTAAATAGCCTAAGTGTCCAAGTAACATTCACACAAGAATTCACAATATAACATGATTTTTAAATCTCATTGTCATGAATTTATAGGCCAAATGGAAAGAATTTAGTGTTTAATTCCCGTACATTAATGGCCATTTTAATAATCTTGCGAGTGAGATTTTCTGGAACACGATCGATTGGAACGTTGCGGTTTGGGGTGAATTTAAACCCCATATCGGCAGGAAAAACACTGCCGGTTTGTATATTTACATGATCACATTTTTACTGATGAAATTTTGATGAAAGTAATCCTAAGAAGCAAGTTTATATGTAAAATAGACGACTTATCTTATGTTTTGTCCCATACGGGAGATCCGTCCAGTTGTCGGTGTTGACGGCGTTAGAAGTCGATTTTTATTTTACTCCAGCGCTTAAATTGTCCCGCGGTTTAAAAAACAATTTAACTGAACGGCAGTCGGAACAATTCTTCAGCATCACCTCGCAGCACGAGAAAATATATCTCGGACAGGCAGGAGAAAACTGCATTATAATCCCGCGCCCCCCCCCCCCCCCCCCCCCCCCCCCCCCCCCCCCCCATCGCACACAGCCAGTGACAGAACTGCAGCACCGCTGAAGGTACGTTTTGTAACATACCTTCCCATTGGACTTGAGTTTGGACTGATCGTATCTATGTGTGCTATATCTGATCTGGTAGGATAGCATGAAAGCTTTTGACTGTTCCTCGGTACATGTGACAATAATAAACCAAAACCAGGGTTTTGTTTTCAGAGACCTGGGTTCGATCCCGACTACGGGTGCTGTCTATATCGTGTTTGTACGTTCTCCCCGAGACCTGTGTGGGTTTTCGCCCAGTGCTCCTGTTTCTTCCCGCATTCCAAAGGCATACAGGTTTGTGGGTTAATTGGCTTGGAATAATTGTAACTTGCCCCTAGTGTGTGTAGGGCAGTGTTAGTGTGCGGGAATTGCAGGTCGGTGTCGACTCGGTGGGCTGAAAGGCCTGTTTTCCCGCTGTATCTCTAAACTAAACAGTGCATTCATGGTAGGATGCAGCCAGACAATCCTAACTATTCAGCCAGTACATAGCGTGCGGATTGTGAAAGAGATCGATTGCATTGGGTCAGTATTTGACAGCATTCATGCATTAAATCTATGAAGAGTGTTGTGTATACACCAGAATTATCCTATTTTGAAGGGCAACGGTGAGGAAGAATGGCAATTCATGTGATGGCTTTAAGGAATTAAATTGATTAAGAAAATAATGGGTCTGAGAGCTGCTTTGGTGTGTCAAGTGACCTTGTTACAATAAGCCTCCTGTGCTTGGTTCTTATGTCGACATGCACCAAGTCCCAAACAGTTTTGCAGCTCATGACACATCGAGGTATAGATTCTGTTGTAATGTTGTGCTTTTGACCAACTTCTACAAAGTAATCCTACATAAATAGGTCATTTGACGAGACCACATGGGCTGCTTTAGACTTTATACTTTATAGAGATACAGTATAAAGTATACTTATACTGTATCTCGGAAATAGGCCCTTCGACCCACCGAGTCTGCGCCGACCAGCGACAACTCATACACTAGCACTATCCTACGCACTCGAGGCAACTTAGAAATGTACAGAAGCCAATTAATCTACAAACCTCCATGTCCTTCGCATGCGGAAGGAAACTGGAGAAAACCCACGCAGTGATAGGGAGAAATGACAAACTCTGTACAGATAGCAGCCGTAGTCAGGATGGAACCCGGGTCCCAGGCGCTGTGAGACAGCAACTCTACGGCTGCGCCACCGGGTCGCTTTATCCATGTTGGTAAAAGACAAATGCGGGTCAGGATATCAAGGAAAATTGCACCTATTCTTTAAAATAGAAGCAGGATCGTTTTACTTTCCAAGAGCAGGGAGGGCTTCAATTTAAGACGTTTAAGAGAAAGAGCGATGTGAGGGAATTTTTTTTAAACATCTGAATAAACGACCATGCGTGTGAGAATTAAAACGGTAGACACTGACTGCATTTTTGTTCTGGTGGAGTTGAGGGGAGAGCAGCTGCAATAAGACAGAGCAGTGATAGAAGGCACTCAGTCCTCTTCCGAGTCCGGTAACAAGTTAAGAGAGTTAACAAGTTCCAGGAAAGGGTTCCATGTATCTAGGAATGTCGTGGTAGAGCCTTTGAGAGAAAACCTAAGTTTTTCAAGCTTTAAATTGTAGAGCACCTCCTTGATCCAGGAGGGAGGGTGGGGGAGGACAGGGGGTTGGGAGAGAGAGAGAGAGAGTGGGGGGAGAGAGAGAGCTTGGGGGGGAGAGAGAAGCAGCTTTTGACTTGGGGAAACCCACAGCTGCAATGAGTGCGCACGGCTTCACGAGCTGCGCTACCAGTCATGAGAAGCTTCAGCGCGTGATCCAATAGCGGAACGGAGCTATAGAGTATTTCTTCTGCAGAACTTGTGAGTAGATTCAGCGCGTGAGCAATCGCTGCCTCGAGATCGGTAGAACAAAGAAGCTATAGTGGAACGGAGCTGTAGAACGTTTGTTCTGCAGAACTGTCTCGATCTTCCTGCGCCTTTAATCCGCGGTGTGGGGCAGGGTCTGGAGGCAGGTGGGCGTGGATTGGTGGGCATGTGGGCATTGTGACATCAGCAGCTGGCAAGCGCTGTTTATATTTAAACATTTTAGTTTTGTGACTTCAAAATCTGGGGAAATAATTGACCAAGGAGTGGATTTCTGAACTCATAAGTTAAATCCCTATGCGTTTTTTGCGTCTGGTTTTCGAGGGGGGGGGGTGGGCGGCATGCAGCGTCTCACACACACTAACCACCCCCACACACACACTAACTACCCCCCTTGATATTATATTAATGATTTGTTCCTTTTACCCCATAACCGCCCTATCCACTGACGCATAGCCCCCACCTCGCAGGCGCGTCTAGAGAGAGAGGGGGGGGGCGTAGAGAGTGAGGGCAGAGAGAGAATGGAGAGTGACAGAGACAGAAGGGCGGGAGACAGAGGGAGAGGAGGGGAGAGAGAGAGGGGAGGGGAGAGGTGGGGGGAAGGGAGGCGGAGGGAAGGGGGGGAGGGGAGGGAGTTGGGGAGGAAGGAGGAGAGGGGGGGGGGCAGGGAGGGGGGGGGCAGCGAGAGGCACGGAGCGATCTGAGGGCAGTGAAAAGCAGCGGGGGGGGGGACCAACCGATTGTGACTTCCGCCAGCGTGACAAAGCCGGGCCTGGGGGGGTGGGGCAGACGATTGTGTATAGGATCTTTGGTAGAGGGGAAGGAAGAAGAGGGGAGTAGGTGAGTAGAGGAAAGGGGGGGGGGAGCCGGGCTGCTAAATGAAGAGGGAGAGAGAGAAGCGGCTTCTGACTCTGGAAACCCACAGCTGGAATGAGCGCGCGGGGCTTCACGAGGTGCGCCAACAGTGATGAGAAGTTTAAGCGCGTGATCCTATTGCGGAGAGGAGTATATTCAGCGTGTGAGGAGTCACTGCCCCGAGATCTGTAGAACAAAGCAGCTGTAGCGGAACGGAACTGTAGAATCTTTGTTCTGCAGAACTTTCTTGATATTTCTGCGCATTTTAATCCACAACGGCGGGGGCCTGGAGGCAGGTGGGCCTGGATTGGTGGGCATTGCGACGTCAGCAGCTGGTGAGTGGCGTTTATATTTTTTAAATTGAATTTTGTGATACATTTTATTTAAAATCTGGGGAAATAATTGACCAAGGAGTGGATTTCTGAACTCATAAGTTAAATCGAAATTGTAAAAATCTCTGGTTTTCTAGGAGATACGTTACATACACACACACACACACACACACACACACACACACACACACACACACACACACACACACACACACACACACACACACACACACACACACACACACACACACACACACACAGAACGTGTGGTTGAGGGGGGGTGGCATGCGGCGACACACACACGAACTACCCCCCCGTACACACGCTAACTACCCCCCGATATTATATTAATATTATTAATTTGCTCCTTTTACCCCATAACCGCCCTATCCATTGACGCATAGCCCCCAACTCGCAGGCGCATCTAGAGAGGGAGGGGGGTAGCGAGTGAGGGCAGAGAGAGAATGGGGACAGATAGAATGGGGCAGAGACAGAAGGGCAAGAGATAGAGTGACGGGGGGTGGAGGGGAGAGGTGAGAGAGACGGGAGGTGAGAGAGACGGGGGGAGGGGGAAGGAGGGTGTGGAGGGGGATTGGGTTGACGTAACTCGGCCTCGCAACGCCCGCAGCCGTTGATAACAACCAGCTGACAACAGCCTTTTAAAGTCGTTAAGGCAAAACGCATTCGCCCAGGAGCAAGCTTTGACAGCTAAGGAGCACCAGCTTCTGACTCTCTGGAAACCCACAGCTGGAATGAGCGCGCAGGTGTTGGGAGGGGCGCGTAGGCGGGCGGGGCTTTGTGAGCTGCGCCGGCTGTGAGGAGAAAGTTCAGCGCGTGAGGAGTTGCTGCCCCGAGATCTGTAGAACAAAGAAGCTGTAGCGGAATGCAGCTGTAGAATCTTTGATCTGGAGAACTTTCTCGATCTTTCTGCGCCTTTAATCCATAGTGGCGGAGGGGCGAGGGCGAGGGCGGGGCCGGGACGCATGCACTCTTTAGTATTTATAACGCAAAGTTAAATGAGAAACAATTCAATTAAAAACAAATAATGAAATTAACAATGAAATTCAATCAAATGTTAATGTTAAAAAAATAATATTTTAAATGAAATGTACTCTTTAAGAATTATAAATTAAATGGAGACAGAAAGATAAATTGTCTCAAAATGATGTCTTACTGCCAAACAATTAAAAATTAAAATGAGCCGTCTATGACAATTAACTATGGAAGCAGATTCTTATCTGGAGACAAATGGAAATTCGGACTTTGCTCTTCACAAACCAAGTCAGAATGACGGTTGGTGAAGAATTAGAAAAACAGCTGAGCGTTCAGATGCTGCGCACGTCTCACGCACCACAGCTGTTGGGGGGGAGAGGAACGCGTGTCGTCACACACAGCGGGTCCTTTGTAAGTTTGCCTGGAGTTCGGGGGGAGGGGCGTGTCTCGTCACACACATTAAGCGTCCCCGCCCCCAGAGTCTCACACACTAAGCGGGGAAGGGGGAGACAAGTGGAAGTGGGGGGAGGGGTAGGGGGAAAGAGGGAAGGGGGTGGGGAAGAGATGGAAGGAGGGATGGGGTGGGAGGAGGGGTGGGGGAGGAAAGAGGGATGGGAACGGGTGAGGTGTGGGGGGGAGGAGGGAGATGGGGTAGGGGAGGGAGGGGGAAGAGTGTGGAGGGAGGGGGAGGGAGTTGGGGGGAGAGAGGGGAAGAGTGGGGTGGTAGGGAGGGGGAGGGGTTGGGGCAGTCCATCTATTCCCCACTCCCTATCACCCCCAATCCTCTTTCTCTATTCCCACACACGTGATCAAGCGCTTCCACACAGGCTGCTGGGGCTGGGGCAAAGGCAGTTGTAAATGAGTTCCATTCCGATTGGACATTTGTGAGGGATGGCATTGTGACATCACACAATGGAACATGCTGGAACATCTGACGGGGGAGGGGGGGGGCTGGGGCAAAGGCAGATGTAAATGAGATCCGTTCCGATTGGACATCTGTGGGCATTGTGACATCACACGATGGAATGTTTACCAACATTCTATGGGTGAGAGCAGTTTGATTTTATTAAAAACGTTGTACGTAACAACGTCTAAACGTAACGAGGAGCGCCTTTGGTAACGCACAAGCGTAACGTCTGGCCGAGTGGGAAACATGGCGGCGTCCGAGGGTCCGGTTTTGGCGGAGCATGAAATCAAAGGGCGGAGACCCGGCAGACGGATGTCGGCAGACACACACACAGTTTTTATACATATATATATATATATATATATATATATATAAAATATATATAGATAGATAGATATAGATATAGATATATATATAGATATATATATAGAGAGAGAGAGATTATAGATATAGATATATATTATAGATATATCTGTATATATATGTATGTATATATATATATATATATATATATATATATATATATATATATATATATATATATATATATATATATATATATATATATATATATATATATATATGTATATGATATATGATGGTTGGCAGGGGATTGATTACATCTGTGGCAGGTGTCCTTGACAGCGGCGTATATTCTAGATAATCTTGCATTTGTGTAGTGGGCTTTGCATTGGATTAGGCAATGACAGGCACTTATGGAGGAAGAATGGATCAAGTCCAAGGCAGAGTCCCATTGCTGGTCTGTTAGTTTCATATTCAGCTCGCCCTCCCATGCTGCTTTGAATGAGATATGACGATTCAATATTACCGACCCTAACAAGGTGTACAAAAAAGAGATGCATTTCTTCCGGTTGGGATCTAGAGCTAGGATGGAATCGGTCAGGGTTTCAGGGAGGCGATTTGGGAAGTGAGGGAATGTCTTCTTCACAAAATCCCTAATCTGGAAAGAACGGAAAAGGTGCGAGTTTGGGAGGCTGTAGTTGGACGAAAGCTCCGCAAAGGACGAAAAAATGCCATCCTTGTATAGGTTTTTGATACTACTGATACCATTACTATGCCAGGTTTTGAATGCGGAGTCTGTACTTGAAAGTTTAAAGATGTGATGTTTAAGCAGTGGGGTCAAGATGGAATGGCCTTGTAAACCAAAGTTTTTCCTGAATTGACTCCATATCTTGAGCGAGAGGGAAACGATTGGGCCTGCACCCACAGATGTTGTAGAATTTGGGAGTTTGGAGCATAGAACAGACCGCAACGGGAGACGTGAACACACCTTTTCCATGTGTAACCAGATCGGTAGGTGGTCGCAATCATCATTCATCCAATACAGGATTTTTTGCGAGTTAGCTGCTCAATAGTATCACCTAAGGTCAGGAAGTGCCAAACCGCCGTCACTCTTAGGAGACTGTAGTATCGTCTTTCGAATTCTAGCCAGTTTGCTACCCCATAAAAATTTAGATATTCTCCTTTCTAATTTATCAAAAAAAGATGTAGTGATAAGTATAGGGACGTGCTGGAAAAGATACAGGAATTTGGGTAGGACGACCATCTGACCAGATTTATCCGGGCCACAAGGGATAATGGTAAAACTGACCAGCGGTCAAAGTCTCTTTCAGCTTTCTCAACTAGAGGCAGGAAGTTTGTGCGGAACATATCAGATATAGGTGTTGTGATAAAAACGCCGAGGTAGCGAAACCCGTCCTCCGCCCATTTAAACGAGGTTAAAGAGTGAGGGAGCTGCTTAGCCAGTGAGTTAATCGGTAATAGCTCACTTTTTTGGTAGTTAAGTTTATAACCAGAGTCCGCACCGAACCGTTCTAAAATATTCGTAATCACGGGGAGAGAGCTGACTGAATTCGAGATGTACAGAAGCAGGTTATCCGCATACAATGAGACTTTATGAGTTGTGTCAAACCGTGTAATACCTTTAAAGCCATTCTCTGAGCGTAACCAAACCGCCAAGGGTTCTATCACAACAGCAAACAGGAGTGGTGATAATGGGCAACCCTGCCTGGTACCTCTCCGAAGGGGGAAGTGGGGCGACAGTGTGTCGTTTGTTTGTACTGAGGCCACCGGGGACGAGTATAGCAAACTGACCCAAAGAATGAAACTATTGCCGAGGCCAAACCTGTCCATCGCCTCATATAGGTACCTCCACTCGACCCTGTCGAAAGCTTTTTCGGCGTCGAGGGAGACCACTGTCTCCGGGGTCTCAATACTTGGTGAATGGAAGATGTTCAGGAGACGCCTAGTATTGTGGGAGGAGTGTCGGCCTGGCATGAACCCTGTTTGATCTAATGAGATAATAAAGGGCCTCGCTTGTTGAAGACGGAGTGCAAGGACTTTAGAGAGGATTTTGAGGTCATTCAGGAGTGAAATTGGTCTGTAGCTACGACAAAGCAGGGGATCTTTCTCCTTTTTAAGAATTAGGGAGATCGTAGCCCACGACAAGGTGGGCGGTAGGTGACTATGTAGAAACGCCTCATTGTACATATCTCTCAGGACAGGTGCGAGGAGAGCAGGGAAAGCTTTGTAATATTCTACGCTTTAACCATATAACCATATAACAATTACATCACGGAAACAGGCCCTCTCGGCCCTTCCAGTCCGTGCCGACCATTTATTTTCCCCTAGTCCCATCTATCTGCACTCAGAACTTACCCCTCCATTCCCTTCCCGTCCATATATCTATCCACTTTACTTTTAAATGTCAAAATGGATCCTGCCTCCACCACTTCTGCTGGAAGCTCATTCCACACAGGCACCACTCTCTGAGTAAAGACATTCCCCCTCATGTTACCCCTAAACTTCTGTCCCTTAATTCTCATGTCATGCCCTCTTGTTTGAATCTTCCCTACCCTCAATGGGAAAAGCTTATCCACGTCAACTCTGTCTATCCCTTTCATCATTTTAAAGACCTCAATCAAGTCCCCCTTAACCTTCTGTGCTCCAAAGAATAAAGACATAACTTGTTCAACCTTTCTCTGTAACTTAGTTGCTGGAACCCAGGCAACTTTCTAGTAAATCTCCTCTGTACTCTCTCTATTTTGTTGACATCCTTCCTATAACTAGGGGACCAAAATTGTACACCATACTCCAGAATTGGTCTTACCAATGCCTTGTACAATTTTAACATTACTTCCCTACTCCTATATTCAATGCTCTGATTTATAAAGGCCAGCACACCAAAAGCCTTCTTTACCACCCCACCTACATGCGATTCTACCTTCAGGGAACTATGCACAGTTATTCCTAGATCCCTCTGTTCCACAGCATTCCTCAATTCCCTACCATTTACCATGTACGTCCTATTTTGATTTGTCCTGCCAAGATGTAACACAACGCACCTCAGCATTAATCTCCATCTGCCATCTTTCAGCCCACTTTTCCAAATGGCCCAAATCTCTCTGTAGATTTTGAAAGTCTACTTCATTATCCACAATACCACCTATCTTAGTATCATCTGCATCCAATTTTCTACCCCATCATCCAGATCATTGATGTACATGACAAACAACAGTGGAACCAACACAGATCCCTGAGGCACCCCACTGGTCACCAGCTTCCAACCTGACGAACAGCCATCCACCATTACTCTCTGACATCTCCCATTTAGCCACTGTTGAATCCATCTTGCTACTCCGCCATTAACACCCAAAGATTGAACCTTCTTAACCAACCTTCCATGGGAAACCTTGTCAAAGGCCTTACTGAAATCCATATAGACAACATCCACTGCTTTACCCTCATCAATTTCCCTAGTAACCTCTTCAAAAAATTCAAGGTGGTTTGTCAAACATGACCTTCCAGGCACAAATCCATGTTGACTGTTCCTGATCAGACCCTGTTTATCCAGATGCTTATATATATTATCTCTAAGTATCCTTTCCATTAATTTGCCCACCACTGACATCAAACTAACAGGTCTATAATTGCTAGGTTTATTCTTTGAACCCTTTTTAAACAATGGATCAACATGGGCAGTATGCCAATCCTCCTGCACTATTCCCATTTCTAATGACATTTGAATTATTTCTGTCATAGCTTCTGCTATTTCTACACTAACTTCCCTCAATGTCCTAGGGAATATCCTGTCAGGACCTGGAGACTTATCCACTTTTATATTTTTCAAAAGTGTCAGTACTTCCTCCTCTTTGAATCTCATAGTTTCCATAGCTACTCTACTTTTTTCCCTGACGTCACAGAGTTCAATATCCTTCTCCTTGGTGAATACCGAAGAAAATAAATTGTTCAATATCTCCCCCATCTCTTTTGGCTCTACAGATAGCTGTCCATTCTGGCTTTCTAATGGTCCAATTTTATCCCTCGTTATCCTTTTGCTATTAATCTAGCTGTAGAAACCCTTTGGATTTACTTTCACCTTTCTTGCCAAAGCAACCTCATATCATCTTTTAGCTTTTCTAATTTATTTCTTAAGATTCTTTTTACATTCTTTATACTCATCTAGCACCTCATTTTCTCCATGCCTCCTATAATTATTGTAGTTATCTCTCTTTTTTCGAAACGTGTCCAATTTCCCTTGAAAACCATGGCTCTTTCCAATTTTTACTATTTCCTTTCAACCGAACAGGGATATAAAGATTCTGTACTCTTACAATATCCCCTTTAAATGTCCTCCATTTCTCTTCTACATCCTTCCCATAAAACAAAATGTCCCAATTCACTCCTTTTAAATCCTTACGCATTCCCTCAAAGTTAGCCTTTCTCCAATCAAAAATCTCAACCCTAGGTCCAGTTCTGACTCTCTCCATAATTATATTGAAACTAATGGTATTGTGATCACTGGTCCCAAAGTGCTCACCAACGCATACCTCCGTCATCTGACCTGCCTCATTTCCTAAATGGAGGTCCAGCACTGCCCCTTCTCTGGTCGATACCTCTATGTATTGCTGCAAAAAAACTATCCTGCACACATTTTACAAACTCCAAACCATCCAGCCCATTTACAGAATGTGTTTCCCAGTCTATTTTTAGAAAATTGAAATCTCCCACAATCACTACCTTGTGCTTACTACTAATATCTGCTATCTCCTTACATATTTGCTCTTCCAATTCTCGCTCCCCATTTGGCAGTCTATAATACACCCCTAAAAGTGTTGCTACACTGTTTCCACTTCTCAGTTCCACCCAAATAGCCTCCCTAGACGAGCCCTCTAATCTATCCTGCCAAAGCACTGCTGTAATATCTTCTCTGACAAGCAATGCAACCCCTCCACCTCTGGTCCCTCCAATTCTATCACACATGAAGCAACGAAATCCTGGAATATTTAGTTTCCAATCACAGCCCTCCTGCAACCATGTTTCACTGATTTCCACAACATCATATTTCCAGGTGTCAATCCAGGCTCTAAGTTCATCCACCTCTCTTACAATGCTCCTAGCATTAAAATATACACATTTTAGAAACCCACCATCCTTTATTCGCTGTTTATTATTTTTTTCCTCTTTCTCGCCTACATTTTGGGTCCGAGTGCTTCCCTTCTCTGCCTCTTGCCCCACACCCTGTCCCCTAGCCCCCTCTACCTGAGTCCCTCCCCCCAGCCTTTCTAGTTTAAAGTCACCCCAGTAGCCTTTGCAAATCTCCCTGCCAGGATATTGGTCCCCCTTGGGTTCAAGTGCAACCCGTCCTTTTTGTACAGATCATGACTTCCCCAAAAGAGGTCCCAGTGATCAAGAAACTTGAATCCCTGCCCACTGCACCAGTCCCTCAGCCACGCATTTATCCTCCACCTCATTCCATTCCTACTTTCACTGTCACGCGGCACAGACAGTAATCCTGAAATTGTTATCCTTTTGGTCCTTCTCCTTAACTTTCCCCCCAACTCCCTAAATTCTCCTTTCAGGACCTCTTCTCTTTTTCTGCCCATGTCATTGGTACCTATGTGTACCACAACATCAGGCTCCTCTCCCTCCCTTTTCAGAATCGTTTGAACACGTTCCGACACATCCGAGACGCTGGCACCAGGGTGGTAAACTTCCATCCGGGTCTCCCGACTGCGTCCACAGAATCGCCCATCCGACCCCCTAACTATAGAGTCCCCTATTACAATTGCCCTCCTCCTTTTGCTACCCTTCTGAGCATCAGGGCCGGTCTCTGTGCCGGAGGCCCGGCCGCTGTTGCTGTCCCCAGGTAGGCTGTCCCCTCCAATCGTACTCAAACACGAGTACCTATTTTCCAGGTGTACAGTCACAGGGGTACTCTCTAGCCCCTGCCTCTGCCCCTTGCCTATTCTAATTGTGACCCACATGTCTGCCTCCTGTGGTCTGAGAGTGACTATCTCCTTGTAGCTCCTCTCTATGACCCCCTCACTTTCCCTGACCAGACGGAGGTCATCGAGCTGCTGCTCCAGGTTCCTAGCTTTGCAATGATGTGATGGCTGCTTGGACCTCAGCAACAGTTATGGGACCACCCAAGTCTCTCGTGGCTTCATCGTCAATTCGGGGAAACGTCATTCTACGGAGCATGTCATCTGCAGTGGGAGGACAATCAGAAGCGTATAGTTCAGCGTAGAATTTAGCAAATGCTTCATTAATTCTAAGAGGATCAGTGTGGATCTCCCCTAAGCTAGATCTAATGGCTGGAATTAGCCGTGAAGTCGCCTCGGTTCAAGCCTGATAGGCCAGAAACTTCCTAGCTTTATCCCCAGATTCAAAAAAGTGTTGCCTAGATATAAGCAGTCGTAGCTTGGCTTTATTAGTAGACGTGAGGTCAAAGTCTGTTGTAACCTAAGGCGTTCTTTATAAAAATTAGGGTCTGGGTCAGATGCATATTTGTCATCAATGTCCTTTATTTTTCGTAGCAGGTCTGCCATTTGGGACGTCTCGGCTCTTTTCAGGTTGGAGACAAAAGAGATAAGTTGGCCCCTAATGTAGGCTTTTGAAGCTTCCCAGAGTACACCTCTTTCTATGTCCGGCGAGTCATTCAGCTCAAAATATAAAATGATTTGGGAGTGCAAGAATTGCTTGTAGTGAGCCACTGCTTGTAATGAGGAGTTGAACCTCCACTGTCTAAAGGGGTTAGTTCATTTACGAAAGTGGAGATCGAGGGAAGTCGCAGCGTGATCTGATATCACGATACTATGATACTCGCTGGATTTGATTTTGGAGAGCAGTCCGTTATCTAAGAGGAAGAAGTCTATACGGGTATAGGTGCAGTGCACATGGGGAAAAAAATGAAAATAATTTAGTCGTGGGAAATGTATGTCTCCATGGGTCTGTGAGCCCAAATTGCTTGGCAAAAGCATGCAACGTCCTACCTGTTTTAGTTAAAGTAGAGGCATTTGTTCGAAGATCTGTCCAGTATAGAGTCTTGCACCAGATTAAAATCTCCATCCACAATGATGTGGTGATTTTCAATGTTTGGGAGAGATGTAAAAAAAATTGGTTACAAATGAGCTGTCATCCCAGTTGGGACCGTAAATACTGGCCAATATGACAGGTGTGTCTTGCAATTTGCCAGAAACCATGACAAAGCGGCCAGCAGGGTCCTCCACAGTTTTCTGTGGTTCGAACATAATGTTTTTACGAATCAGGATAGCAGCACCCCTATCCCATTAAATTTCGAATGAAATAAGTGGCTAATCCAGCCTAAGCCGTGTTCCCTCTCTGTTGCGAAGGTGTGTCTCTTGAATAAAAAATATATCGCCCTTAAGCTGTTGCAAGTGGGCCAAGATCCTATCAGTCTTAGTAGGACCCCCCACCCCTCTCACGTTCCGCGAGACAAATCTAAGAATGTCGTTTGTGTTGGCCATATTTAGCTTTTTCCAAGTGAGTGGGCAGAGCGCTGTAGTACTGCAAGTTGAGACGGAAGAGCGCATCGAAGCCAGCTGCAGTGTTGGGGGGGGGGGGGAAGAAGAAGTATAAAATAAATATAATAAATAATAATGTTTTTTTTTAACAAATAAATAAAAATAAATTAAAGGGGGAAAAAGATGCATGCATACGTACACACACAACAAACAATCGGGACACATATCACTTAGCCATCTTTCAAACCCGAGTCCCTCGACCTGAGATCCCCAATGTCCCAACCGAACCTTGAGTGCCTATTGCACCAAGGTACGTTGTCCTCGCATCCGCATGGAGTTGTCCGATCTTAACTCCCAATATTTCCACCTCCCAAAGCAACACAATCGCTCAATGTCAGTAAAGTAACATAAAATGAAATAAATATAGTAATGATAACAATGATAATAATAATTTTAAAAAATAGAAAATAGGGGGAGGGAGTGTGAGAGGTGGAGGGGAGAGTGGCGGAAGTGGGAGCGAGAGAGCGGGGGAGGGGGAGTGGTGGAAGAGGGAGAGAGGAGTAGGGGAAAGGGGTGGGGGAGATAGGGAGGGAGGGGAGAGAGAGGGTGTGGGAGGGAGAGAGGTGGGGTGGGAGAGGGGTGGGGAAGGGAAGGGAGAGAGAAGTGGAAGAGTGGGGAGGGAGGGGTGGGGGAGTGGTGGAAGTTGGAGAGAGGGAGGGGAGGGGGTTGGGGGAGTGGTGGAAGAGGGAGAGAGGGGTAGGGGAAAAGGGGTGCGCGGGAGAGAGGGGAGGGAGGGGGAGTGAATTGGAAGTGGGGGAGGGGGAGTGGTGGAAGAGGAACAGGGGTAGGGGGTGGGAGGGAGTGGTGGAAGAGGGGCAGGGGTTGGGGGGAAGTGGGCGGGGGGGGAGAGGGCAGGGGGAGAGAAGGAAAGGGGTGGGAGGAGGAGGGGGGTGAGGGAAGTAGAGAGGGGTGGGAGAAGGAGAGGGGAAGGTGAGAGCAGAGGGGTGGTGGAGAAGAGGGGAGGGAAGGAGGAGCGGGAGGGGAGGTGGAGAGAGAGTGGAAGGGAGAGAGAGGAGTGGGAAAGAGTGGAAGGGGAGAGAGAGGGGAGGGAGAGAAAGGGGTGGGAGAGTTGACTTGAGTTGTAGAATTAAATCAAACACAATGAAAGAATTTAAAAGAAAACGGTGAAAAATGTGTGTAAATTTAGCAGAGCAAATAACAGAGAACTCTTAAAACTTAAAAATGCTGTAATTCGAAATAAAAGAGAGAATTTTTAAAAACGGATTTTAATGGGTTTTTTTAGGCATTTTTTAAAAATTACTTTCTAATGTAAATTATAGATAAGCAATGAAAATCAGAAAATGAAATAAAATTATCACTTGTCTAAAACAGCAGATGATATAAGCGCAAGGTTTTTAATGACAATTATCTGTTCAAAATGAATTAAATTGAAAATAAAGATAACAATTGAAAAACACGGCTGTGGAAATCGGCAAAGAAAACAACGGCAAAGTTTAAAAACAGAAAAGCAATTACCTCTTCAAAGTGGAGTAATGGAGTCCTTTGAAGAAAGAGAGAATATTTTAAAAAACGGGAAAATGTGTGTTAATTTGGCGGAGCAAATAACGGAGAACTTAATAAAAAGAATTATTCAAATATAAATAAATATTGAAAACATCGTCTACGTTTACCTTTTGAAAAGAGTGTAAATCGAAATAATAAGATTTTCAAAACAAACGTGTCAAATGAAAAATAAAAACAGCAGAAATCCAGTGTTTAGATCGATCGCTGTCGAGAAACGAAGTCCGAATGACCGTTGGGGAAGAATGTTCTGGAAAAAGTTTCAAAGGCAACGTGAGCCAGCAATGTCCCCCCAGTCACATGTGTGGGGGGGGGAAGTGGTACAGTGTCCCCCCAGTCACATGTGGGGGATAGTGGTACAGAGTCCCCCCAGTCACATGTGTGGGGGGGAAGTGGTACAGAGTCCCCCTAGTCACATGTGCGGGGGGAAGTGGTATAGTGTCCCCCCAGTCACATGTGTGGGGGATAGTGGTACAGTGTCCCCCTAGTCACATGTGGGGGGGGGTAGTGGTACAGTGTCCCCCCAGTCACATGTGTGGGGGGGAAGTGGTACAGTGTCCCCCCACTCACATGTGAGGGGGATAGTGGTACAGTGTCCACCCAGTCACATGTGTGGGGGATAGTGGTACAAAGTCCCCCTAGTCACATGTGTGGGGGATAGTGGTACAGTGTCCCCCCAGTCACATGTGTGGGGGGATAGTGGTACAGCGTCCCCCCTAGTCACATGTGTGGGGGATAGTGGTACAGTTTTTAATATTTCAAAATAGACTTTATTCAAGTAATAAATATATATGAACCGTGCGAAAAATTCATCCGACATTTTCGGAGGCTATACAAATTGTTCCAGACAAGCTGGGCAGTCTGCTCAGGGAACCATGCCACCGGGTCCATCGAGTCCTTTCCCTGCAGTGCCTGCAGGACATTCTGTGCTGACCACTGCCCAATGGACATATGGTCAAAGGTGTTGGTCCGGAAGAACCTTTCCACAGACGACAGATGGGGCGGCAGTGTCCAGCTGACTGGCACCTTGCGTGGCATCTGCGCCAGGCCCATCCTTCGCAACACTGGGGACAGGTTGAACCTCAGCAGGTAGTGACACTTGGTGCCCATGTGCCTTGGCTCTACACTCCGCCTGATGCAGCCACACATGAAGGTGGTCATCAGGATGAGAGCGACGTTGGGCATGCTTTTTCCCCCGTTGTCTGCTGACTTGTACATTGTGGCCCGTCGCACCCGGTCCATCCTCGACCCCCAGATGAATTGGAAGACGGCCCGGGTGATCCCTGTGGCATAGGAGGGAGGGACAGGCCACACTTGTGCCAAGTACAGCAGGCCCGAGAGCACCTCACTCCTGATGACCAAATTCTTTCCCGTTATGGAGAGGGAGCGTTGCCTCCACAGCTCCAGCTTCCTCCCCACCCTGGCTATCCGCTCCAGCCAATTCCTGTTACATGCCTCAGCCCCCCCGAACCAGATCCCCAGCACCAGAAGTCAGGCTTGATGGTGAAGGGGACAGAAGGTCTGTCAGGCCAGTTGCCAAAGAGCATGGCCTCGCTCTTCCTGCGGTTCACCCCGGCTCCCGTGGCCGACTCAAACTGGTCGCAGATACTAATCAGTCTGCGGACCGACCCTGGATCCGAGCAGAAGACAGCGACACAGTCCATGTACAGGGAGGTTTTTACTTGAATGCCCCCACTGCCTGGCAATGTCACTCCTCTTTTGCACGCATCCTTCCTGATGGATTCAGCATAGGGTTCAATACAGCAGACAAACAAGACAGGAGAGAGAGGGCAACCCTGCCTGACTCCAGACCTTACAGAGAAGCTGTATGATTCCCACCCATTGATTTAGACTGCACTACGGATGTCGGTGTAGAGCAGTTTGATCCAATTCCTGATAGTCACATGTGTGGAGGGGGGAAGTGGTCCAGTGTCCCCCTAATCACATGTGTGGGGGATTAGGTAGTGCAGTATCCCCTAGTCGCATGTGGGGGGGGGGGTGTGGTACAGTGTCCCCCTAGTCACATGTGGGTGGGGGGATTGGTGATGAAAGAGGGGTGAGGAGAGTTTGGAGAGAAGGGTGATCACGCGCTTCGACACAGGCTGCAGGGGGAGGGGCTGGGGCAAAGGCAGATGTAAATGAGATCCATTCCAATTGGACATTTGTGAGGGATGGCATTGTGACATCACACGATGGAATGTTTACCAACATTCTATTGGTGAGAGCAGTTTGATTTTTGAAAAATTGTGGCGGGGGGAGGATTTTATTAAAAATGTTGTACGTAACAACGTCTAAACGTAACTAGGAGCGCCTTGGGTAATGTACAAGCGTAACGTCTGGCGAAATGGGAAAAAACGGCGGCGTGCGAGGGTCCGGTTTTGGCGGAACAGGGAATCAAAGGGCGAAAACGCGGCAGCCGGCAGACACACACAGAGTTTTAATATAATAGAGATAGATAGATGATAGTAATAATAAGACAAGCAAATTAACAAAATGGTGACACTAAATAAGTAAACCAACGTACAAGTGAAACAAGAATAGCTTCCTTTGGTATAACATAGTATAACTTAAAGTTGACATGGTATAAAGAAAGAGTTAGCGTTAGAGAGATTAGCAAGTTGCAAACTGGGTTCTTGGATTAAAGCGCAGGGCAGAAGAACATCAATTAAGTATTGTTAAACAAAAACGCTGTAAGAACTAATTGGTGTAACACAGCCTTGACTATAATGAGTTCTTATCAGTCCCAGACAGTCCGCTACGAAGACTAGTGTAAACAAACCGGTCGAATGCTGGCAACGTTAGCAGCCAGTTGCTAAAAACAAGAAAGCAGAGATCAGATCACGAACCACAAAGTGGGTCCCTTAAGCCCAATTTTATAGCATGTGCAGGGGAAGAGCCTTTCAAGTATGATTATACACAAACATTATAAGGAAAAGTTGGTATAACATAGTCATGAATCGTGGTGAGTTCTTACCGGCCTCATATATTTCAAGACGGGTCCAGTATAATCAGCAAGGCCGAGCGCTAGTAGTGGCTAGTTGCTAAGAGCAGTCAAGCTAAAGTTATCCCATAATGTGACCGTCGGTTAACCGGGACCCTGTGCCACTCGGATGTAGATGTACCAAGCGAAGTCAGTCATCTGTGGGTCCCGGTCTGCGTCGACGGTAAAATGAAATGAAATCCTGAGCATCCTCGGGAGATGTTAACTGTCGCCTGTTTCCTTGCCCTGCCATGATGAACAGCTTGGCCGGATAATGAAGGGAGGGTTTGAGATCCAGGTTGTACAGCTCCTTCATAACGTCTCGGTATGCGGAGCGTTGTTTAATTATCTTGGGACAGTAGTCTTCAAAAATGTGGATCAGGATGTCCTTGTACTTCAGCTTACCCCTCTGCCTCCGAGCCTCACGCACCACTAACTCGCGGGTCTGGAATCTATGGAAGCAAATCACAACTGCTCTGGGTTTCTCACCAGGGTTTGGTTTGGCTGCGAGCATGCGGTGGGCTCCATATAACCATATAACAATATAACAATTACAGCACGGAAACAGGCCATCTTGGCCCATCAAGTCCGTGCCGAACAGCTTTTTTCCATTAGTCCAACCTGCCTGCACTCATACCAGAACCCTCCATACCCTTCTCATCCATATGCCTATCCAATTTATTTTTAAATGATACCAACGAACCTGCCGCCACCACTTCCACTGGAAGTTCATTCCACACCGCTACCACTCTCTGAGTAAAGAAGTTCCCCCTCATGTTACCCCTAAACTTCTGTCCCTTAATTCTAAAGTCATGTCCTCTTGTTTGAATCTTCCCTATTCTCAAAGGGAAAAGCTTGTCCACATCAACTCTGTCTATCCCTCTCATCATTTTAAAGACCTCTATCGTCCCCCCTCAACCTTCTGCGCTCCAGAGAATAAAGACCTAACTTATTCAACCTATCTCTGTAACTTAGCTGTTGAAACCCAGGCAACATTCTAGTAAATCTCCTCTGTACCCTCTCTATTTTGTTGACATCCTTCCTATAATTGGGCGACCAAAATTGTACACCATACTCCAGATTTGGTCTCACCAATGCCTTGTACAATTTTAACATTACATCCCAGCTTCTATACTCAATGCTCTGATTTATAAAGGCTAGCATACCAAAAGCTTTCTTTACCACCCTATCTATATGAGATTCCACCTTCAAGGAACTATGCACGGTTATTCCCAGATCCCTCTGTTAAACTGTATTCTTCAATTCCCTACCATTTACCATGTAAGTCCTATTTTGATTTGTCCTGCCAAGGTGTAGCACCTCACATTTATCAGCATTAAACTCCATCTGCCATCTTTCAGCCCATTTTTCCAACTGGCCTAAATCATTCTGTAGACTTTGGAAATCCTCTTCATTATCCACAACACCCCCTATCTTGGTATCATCTGCATACTTACTAATCCAATTTACCACCCCTTCATCCATATCATTGATGTACATGACAAACAACAAAGGACCCAACACAGATCCCTGAGGCACCCCACTAGTCACCTGCCTCCAACCCGACAAACAGCCATCCACCATTACCCTCTGGCTTCTCCCATTCAGCCACTGTTGAATCCATCTTGCTATTGCTGCATTTATACCCAACAGTTGAACCTTCTTAACCAACCTTCCATGAGGAACCTTGTCAAAGGCCTTACTGAAGTCCATATAGACAACATCCACTGCTTTACCCTCGTTAATTTCCCTAGTAACCTCTTCAAAAAATTCAAGAAGATTAGTCAAACATGACCTTCCAGGCATAAATCCATGTTGACTGTTCCTAATTAGACCCTGTTTATCCAGATGCTTATATATATTATCTCTAAGTATCTTTTCCATTAATTTGCCCACCACTGAAGTCAAACTAACCGGTCTATAATTGCTAGGTTTACTCTTAGAACCCTTTTTAAACAATGGAACAACATGCGCAGTACGCCAATCCTCGGGGACTATTTCCGTTTCTAATGACATTTGAAATATTTCTGTCATAGCCCCGGCTATTTCTACACTAACTTCCCTCAATGTCCTAGGGAATATCCTGTCAGGACCTGGAGACTTATCCACTTTTATATTTTTCAAAAGTGTCAGTACTTCTTTTACTTTGAAACTCATAGTATCCATAGCTACTCTACTAGTTTCCCTTACCTCACATAATTCAATATCCTTCTCCTTGGTGAATACCGAAGAAAAGAAATTGTTCAATATCTCCCCCATCTCTTTTGGCTCTGCAGATAGCTGTCCACTCGGTCTCTCCAATGGACCAATTTTATCCCTTGTTATCCTTTTGCTATTAATATAGCTGTAGAAACCCGTTGGATTTACTCGAGCTCGGTCTAGCTCCGGAGCTGATTCCAGTGTGTGTTCGCCAAGAATCTCGAGCAGGAGTTGAGAGAAAAAAGCTGTTGTTTGCGGGCCTTCGATGTTCTTGGGGGGACCGACTATCCTTATGTTATTTCGGCGACTCCTGCCTTCCAGGTCGATAAGCTTAGACTTTAGCTTGACGTTCTCTTCGGTCACCGTAGTTAGCATTGTCTCCATAGCACACATGTCTTGGCTGGTGGTATCGGCAAATGACTCTAATGGCGAAAGACGCTGTTGTTGGTCTAAAATAGTGGTCTGGATATTGTCCAGCTTCGTTTCCAGTTTTGTGAACGCTACGTTGAGTTCTGCCAGTAGCGATGCCTTGTGCTCTGTTAACATGGCTGCTAGCGTAGCCATGACGGTGCTGGTCGTCGAGTCTTCCATCGTTGGCTCCCCTTTCTTTCCCCTGCCTGGCATCTTTGCGGTGTGGAGAGGTGCTGTCGATGGTGTTTAAATATTTATGGGAAGTTATAAAACTTAGGCTGAGCTATAACAGTTGAAGGTGAACAGATTGGGAGTGTGGAAAAGTGCGACTACTCCAGCATGTTGCCCCGCCCCACTCATCTGGATAAACGACCAAGCGTGTGAGAATTAAAACGGTAGACACTGACTGTACTTTTGTTCTGGTGGAGTTAAGGGCCTGTCCCACTTGGCAATTTTTTCGGTGACTGTTGGCGTCTTATCAGTGTCCCCAAAAGATTTTGAACATTTCAAAATGCAGCGGTGACAAATAAAATGTTGCAACACTTGAAAAACACAGCGCGTCAAACATCATCATGGCGTGTCACCGCCACATCACGCGGCAATTTTTTTAGTGACCTTATACGTCAGTCATTGATGCCAGCAGTCGCTGAAAAAATCGGCAAGTGGAACAGGCCCTTTAACATACTTCCGAACTCCACAGGAGTAAAGGTCACCCCTCTCTTTGGATTTCTTAAATTCAGAAATTGTCCATTCTGCCCATTTGGAGCAACAAAAGACAGATATCCCATCCGTGCATCATGGTCTGTTGCAGCACACGGTCGCAATCCCACTGCAAAGTAGATTCGGATGTACAACAAAAATTCGCAACTTCATCATCGCAGAAGACACAGGAAGATGAGTTACAGAGGCAGACGGAATTACTAACCTTCAAACAACACCCGCTGAAGAAGGGTCTTGACCCAAAATGTTACTCATTCCTTCTCTCCATGGATGCAGTTTCACCCGCTTTTTCCCTCCAGCATTCTGTGTCCAACTTCGATTTTACTGACATCTGTAGTTCTTTCTTGCGCATTAGTTGACAGTAGTTCCAGTTTTCAGTTACAATGATGGGTGCTATAACATCATCAATGACGTTCCTGAAACTTGGGTGTCCTCACTGCTACATTCCCCATCTCTACATTTAGGATTTGTCTGCGATTCCCTGTCACTACATTAGCACAATCCACATCCCAATTTACTAGTTATTAGTCTCCTACAACAAACCCCCCCGGCCTTCTTCCTTCAGACGACGCGTCCCCGCCGACCTGCCACCCACGCACACTAACACTATCTTGCACACGCCTGGGACAATTTACACTCTTACCAAGTCAACTAGCCTACAAATCTGTATGCCTTTGGAGTGTGAGAGGAAGCAGGAGCACCCGGAGAAAACCCAAGCGAGTCATGGGGAGAACATACAAACAGTGTATAGACAGCGCCGATAGTCGGGATCGAACCCAGGTCTCAGGCGCTGTGAGGCAGCAACTCTACCACTGCGCCACCGTGCTGCCCCCTACAGGGAATGAAAGGATATGGATCACAGCAGGCAGGAGGTTTGTTTAATTAGTAGCATGTTCGCCACGGACATTGCGGGCTGAAGGGCCTGCTGTATGTCTATGTTTATTTTCTCAAGCCTTTAGAATAGGCACACTAATACGTAGGCAGCAGACGTTGTCATAGACATGACCGTGATCCCTGCGTATCAGAAATGATTTTTACGCAGTGAAGCTGCTTGGGATTAACTCCAGTGCTTGTGGCAGTAAATAGCTTTGAAAAGCAAGAGAAGGGCATTAAATACCTTTGAAAAACAAGAGCAGGGCAACAAGGAATGCCTCGTCTGTATTAGCCGACCGTCCCTTCCATGACTTCCATGCACGGTGTCAGCCTAAAAGATGCTGAGAATCCTGGCTCTGCCTTTCTGCTGTGCAGTCTGCAGAAAGACAATACATGATTACAATAGATCTATTGACAGCAACCTACGGTCCCAAATGCGGCCCGTAACCCGAAATCATCCGGCCCGGCAGGTGCCCCGAGCAGTGGCCGAGAGCCCCGAGCACCAGCGCCCCGAGCAGCGACCGGACGCTCCGAGCTGTGGGCGAGCAGCAGCGTCCCGAGCAGTGGCCGGGCGCTCTGATCAGGGGCTGGGCACCGTGCTTTGGCTGTACCAAATCGTGCGCAAAGCCACCACCACGGCCATGCACCTTCTATGAACACGTTTAAGAAAGAACTGCAGATGCTGGAAAAATCGAAGGTAGACAAAAATGCTGGAACTTTGTCTGAAGAACTGAGGCGCTACAATGGTGAGAACTATATTCTGCACTCTGTATCTTCCTCTTTTCTCTACGTATTGTACTTCAGTTTGACCTGATTGTATTTATGTATTTGATTATCTGATCTGTTTGTATAGCATGCAAAATTCAACCACCTGGTGGCGCCAGCAATGGCTGCCTTGCCATCAGTCTGTCTCTCCCTTCCTATGATGTTTTTTTGGTATGTTAAATGTATGTTTTTAGTGTTCTTAGTTTGTTTTATGTGGGGGTTGGGGGAAACTTTCTCAAATCTCTTACCTCGACGGAGATGTGACTTTTTCTGTATCGTTTTGCTGTCTGCACTGCGGCCTAACATCGAGTTGGCGGCCTCTTGCTGGAGACCGATTTCGAGAGCTGCAGCACAGCAGCCTACGGGGCTTAACATCGCGGAGCCCGCGGTCTCTGGTCAGACACAGACATCCGGAACTCCAAGCCGTAGGAACTTCGATCGCCCCGACGCTGGAGCTTCGATCGCCCCGACGCGGGAGCTTTCAATGCCCTGACGCGGTGGCTTCGACCACCAGCTGTGGGAGCTCCGATTGCCCTGACAGGTGGTTCAACTGCCCCGACTTCAGGAGAAAAATGAGGGAAGACATTTAGACTTTATTGTCTTCCATCACAGTGAGGAATGTGGGGAATCCACTGTGGGGGATGTTTACGTTTACTTTCATGTAGTTGTGTATTTTGTTGCTTTTTCAGTACGGCTGATCAGTAATTCGTATACCACTGTTTCTTAATTGGTACAGGTGACAATAAAAGACCTTTGAAAACTTTGAAAACAAACCTTTTCACTGTATCTCAGTACACGTGACAATAATAAGCCTAAACATAAAGGTCTCCAATTCAGACTGGGCACAAACTAAACACATGGAGAAGAACTGATCCCCTGTAGATTGGAATTTGACATTGCATCTTATTCTGGTCTCGCTTCCAACCCATTTGCCCCCATCTTGCTCTACATTTAAGATAGTCATGAAATGCAGGAGTTGTGGGTCAAGGCCCTTCCCCTTCCCAACATGACACCATTTAGATAATAATCTACCAAAGTGGATAACCTCACATTTATCCACATTAAACTACATCTGCCGTGCATCTGCCAATCACTAAACCTGTCCAAGTCACCCTATATTCTCATAACATCCTCCTCGCATTTCACATTACCACCCAGCTTTATGTAATCTGCAAATTTAGAATCATAGAAAATAGGTGCAGGAGTAGGCCATTCGGCCCTTCGAGCCTGCACCGCCATTCAATATGATCATGGCTGATCATTCAACTCGGTGTCCTGTACCTGCCTTCTCTCCATACCCCCTGATCCCTTTAGCCACAAGGGCCACATCTCTCTTAAATATAGCCAATGAACTGGCCTCAACTGCCTTCTGTGGCAGAGAATTCCACAGATTCACCACTCTCTGTGTGAAAAATGATTTTCTCATCTCGGTCCTAAAAGACTTCCCCCTTATCCTTAAACTGTGAACCCTTGTTCTGGAGTTCCCCAACATCGGGAACAATCTTCCTACATCTAGCCTGTCTAACCCCTTAAGAATTTTGTAAGTGTCTATAAGATCCCCCCTCAATCTCCTAAATTCCAGCGAGTACAAGCCGAGTCTATCCAGTCTTTCTTCATATGGAAGTCCTGCCATCCCAGGAATCAGTCTGGTGAACGTTCTCTGTACTCCCTCTAATGCAAGAATGTCTTTCCTCAGAATAGGAGACCAAAACTGTATGCAATACTCCAGGTGTGGCCTCACCAAGACCCTGTACAACTGCAGTAGAACCTCCCTGCTCTTGTACTCAAATCCTTTTGCTATGAATGCCAATGAATCATTCGCTTTCTTCACAGCTTGCTGCACCTGCATGCCTACTTTCAATGACTGGTGTACCCTGACACCCAGTTCTCGTTGCATCTCCCCTTTTCCTAATAGGCCACAGTCCCTTAGTTCCTGCGTTCCTTGGCGGCTACATTTAGTGCCTTTATAGCAGTGGGGTAAAAACCGTTTTTAAGTCTGTTTGTCTTTGTAGATCTGTACCGTCTGCCTGACGGCAACAGTTCAAAGTCTGCGTGGCGCTCTCCTTTTTCACCAGCATTCTCGAAACCCCTTGCTTAGGTTATTGATCCACACCGTGAAGGTTAGAGCTTCGACCTCTAGTAGCTGCCAGCTGTTTCTATGCCTGGCAGAAGGGGTATGGTGCACCCACTTCAAGTTGACAGATGAAATGGAGCCTGTCTCATGGTTACGGATGCAGGTCACTGTGAGGTCGCCTGCCAGGCACATTATGAGGTCACCTCTGATTATGATGGTTGACAAACTTGCAATCTTACGAATGGAAGGCAGGCCCAGAAGGGAATAAACCACTTCACCATATGACCGTCACAGTGGTTATAACAAGGATACAAGGAACTCAGTTCAGTTGAGTTTATTGTCACGTAGACAGAGAAAAGATTTTTGTCGCGTGCCAACAACAGTCAGCAGAAAGATAATACGTAGTGGCCATTTGGCCTGTTTTGCATGTAATTTATGATGGCATGTGCCTTTGAATTTTAGACTGCCCGTTATATTGTGGGTGGGATTTATGACGTGTTTTTGGGCGCGTTTTGAGCTAAGATGCTTCCGCAGAAGTTTATTTTTTAGTGTAGTTTGGAGCGAGTAGGGAGAAGGTTAACCCTTCGACCATGCGAGACCATGCGAGTTTTAAAGGATATCATGCCAGTGTTACGAAGACACAAGGAGTTCTCTAATGTTTAAAGTAACTAGCTGGAGTTCGATGAAGATTACAGTAACGTCAGAAGAGGTTTGGATGTATCTCACTGTTTTCTATCAACAATAAAGCATTTATTCATCAAAAGACTGTGTTTTAGAAACATAGAAACACTGAAAATAGGTGAAGGAGTAGGCCATTCGGCCCTTTGAGCCTGCATCGCCATTCAATATGATCATGGCTGATCATTCAACTCAGTATCCTGTACCTGCCTTCTCTCCATACCCCCTGATCCATTTAGCCACAAGGGCCACATCTAACTGCCTCTTAAATATTGTCAATGAACTGGCCTCAACTACCTTCTGTGGCAGAGAATTCCACAGATTCACCACTCTCTGTGTGAAAAATGATTTTCTCATCTCGGTCCTAAAGGAATTCCCCCTTATCCTTAAACTGTGACCCCTCGTTCTGGACCTCCCCAACATCGGGAACAATCTTCCTGCATCTAGCCTGTCCAACCCCTTAAGAATTTTGTAAGTCTCTATAAGATCCCCCCTCAATCTCCTAAATTCCAGCGAGTAAAAGCCGAGTCTATCCAGTCTTTCTTCATATCCATCCCAGGAATCAGTCTGGTGAACCTTCTGTGTACTCCCTCTGTACAATGCCAATGTATCATTTGCTTTCTTCACAGCCTGCTGCACCTGCATGCCTAATATGATTGACTGGTGTACCCTGACACCCAGTTCTCATTGCATCTCCCCTTTTCCTAATGGGCCACAGTCCCTTAGTCCCTGCGTTCCTTGGCAGCTACATTTAGTGCCTTTATAGCAGTGGGGTAAAAACTGTTTTTGAGTCTTGTCCTTGTAGATCTGTAACGTCTGCCTGATGGCAACAATTCAAACAGGGAGTGTCCGGGGTGGGAAATGTCCTTTATAATATTCTGGGAATTTTTGATGCAGCAGGAACTGTGTAAGTCCTCCAAGGTAAGGAGAGGGCAGCCGACAATCCTCTGGGCTTTGTCAATGGCCCTCTGATTTCAAATTGGTTTGAGTGGGCCAGTGGAGTAGAGAAGCCAAGACAGTTGCTGCACCAACAGTGGATATAAAAAGGTCCATAGAGTGTAGAAAGCTGGATGGGGGGGTGGGGGGGGAGGAGGAGGAATGTTGGAGACCTGAGACAGGATTGTCACTGGACGGAAAGGGTTCTCTTCCATAAAGAAAAGCTCAGAGGTTGCAGAAAAGCCCGTACGTCCCTCTGTTCCCGATGTGGGGGGACTCCAGAACCAGGGGTCACAGTTTAAAAATAAGACCCGCTGAGTCACTACACCTTTTATCTTAGTCTATTAACAGATTCAAATCTACCTTAGATCTCCTCTTGTAAGTCTGCGTGGCGCTCTCCTTTTTCACCTGCATTCTCGAAACCCCTTGCTTAGGTTATTGATCTAAGCAAGGTTAGAGCTTCCACCTCTAGTAGCTGCCAGAGCTACTAGAGGTGGAAGGTTAGAGCTTCCACCTCTAATAGCTGCCAGCTGTTTCTATGCCTGGCAGAAGGGGTATGGTGCACCCACTTCAAGTTGACAGATGAAATGGAGCCTGTCTCTCATGGTTACGGACGCAGGTCACTGTGAGGTCGCCGGCCAGGCACATTATGAGGTCAGCTCTGACTATGATGGTTTACAAACTTGCGAAAATAGGTGCAGGAGTAGGCCATTCGGCCCTTCGAGCCTGCACCGCCATTCAATATGATCATGGCTGATCATCCAACTCGGTATCCTGTACCTGCCTTCTCTCCGTACCCCCTGGTCCCTTTAGCCACAAGGGCCACATCTCTCTTAAATATAGCCAATGAACTGGCATCAATTCTGTGGCAGAGAATTCCACAGATTCACCACTCTCTGTGTGAAAAATGATTTTCTCATCTCGGTCCTAAAAGACTTCCCCCTTATTCTTAAACTGTGAACCCTTGTTCTGGAGTTCCCCAACATCGGGATCAATCTTCCTGCATCTCGCCTGTCCAACCCCTTAAGAATTTTGTAAGTCTCTATAAGATCCCCCCTCAATCTCCTAAATTCCAGAGAGTACAAGCCGAGTCTATCCAGTCTTTCTTCATATGGAAGTCCTGCCATCCCAGGAATCAGTCTGGTGAACGTTCTCTGTACTCCCTCTATGGCAAGAATGTCTTTCCTCAGAATAGGAGACCAAAACTGTATGCAATACTCCAGGTGTGGCCTCACCAAGACCCTGTACAACTGCAGTAGAACATCCCTGCTCTTGTACTCAAATCCTTTTGCTATGAATGCCAATGTATCATTCGCTTTCTTCACAGCCTGCTGCACCTGCATGCCTACTCAATGACTGGTGTGCCCTGACACCCAGGTCTCGTTGCATCTCCCCTTTTCCTAATCGGCCACAGTCCCTTAGTCCCTGCGTTCCTTGGCGGCTACATTTAGTGCCTTTATAGCAGCGGGGTAAAAACTGTTTTTAAGTCTGTTTGTCCTTGTCCTTGTAGATCTGTACCGCTGCCTAACGGCAACAGTTCAAAGTCTGCATGACGCTCTCCTTTTTCACCAGCATTCTCGAAACCCCTTGCTTAGGTTATTGATCCACACCGTGAGGTTAGAGCTTCCACCTCTAGTAGCTGCCAGCTGTTTCAATGCCTGGCAGAAGGGGTATGCTGGAGACCTGAGACGGGATTGTCACTGGCCGGAAAGGGTTCTCTTCCATAAAGAAAAGCTCAGAGGTTGCAGAAAAGCCCTACGTCCCTCTGTTCCCGATGTGGGGGAACTCCAGAACCAGGGGTGACAGTTTAAAAATAAGACCCGCTGAGTCACTCCACCTTTTATCTTAGTCTATTAACAGATTCATAAATCTACCTTAGATCTGCTCTTGTAAGTCTGCGTGGCGCTGTCCTTTTTCACCAGCATTCTCGAAACCCCTTGCTTAGGTTATTGATCCACAGCGTGAAGGTTAGAGCTTCGACCTCTAGTAGCTGCCAGCTGTTTCTATGCCTGGCAGAAGGGGTATGGTGCACCCAATTCAAGTTGACAGATGAAATGGAGCCTGTCTCATGGTTACGGATGCAGGTCACTGTGAGGTCGCCTGCCAGGCACATTATGAGGTCACCTCTGATTATGATGGTTGACAAACTTGCGATCTTACGAATGGAAGGCGGGCCCAGAAGGGAATAAACCACTTCACCATATGACCGTCACAGTGGTTATAACAAGGATACAAGGAACTCAGTTCAGTTGAGTTTATTGTCACGTGTACAGAGAAAAGCTTTTTGTCGCGTGCCAACAACAGTCAGCAGAAAGATAATACGTAGTGGCCATTTGGCCTGTTTTGCATGTAATTGATGATGGCATGTGCCTTTGAATTTTAGACTGCCCGTTATATTGTGGGTGGGATTTATGACGTGTTTTTGGGCGTGTTTTGAGCTAAGATGCTTCCGCAGAAGTTTATTTTTTAGTGCAGTTTGGAGCGAGTAGGGAGAAGGTTAACCCTTCGACCATGCGAGATCATGCAAGTTTTAAAGGATATCATGCCAGTGTGACGGAGACACAAGGAGTTCTCTAATGTTTAAAGTAATTAGCTGGAGTTCGATGAAGATTACAGTAACGTCAGAAGAGGTTTGGATGTATCTCACTGTTTTCTACCAACAATAAAGCATTTATTTGTCAAATGACTGTGTTTTAGAAACATAGAAACATAGAAAATAGGTGAATTAGTCGGCCATTCGGCCCTTTGAGCCTGCACCACCATTCAATATGATCATGGCTGATCATACAACTCAGTATCCTGTATCTGCCTTCTCTCCATATCTCCTGATCCATTTAGCCACAAGGGCCACATCTAACTCCCTCTAAAATATTGTCAATGAACTGGCCTCAACTACCTTCTGTGGCAGAGAATTCCAGAGACTCACCACTCTCTATGTGAAAAATGTTTTCCTCATTTCGGTCCTAAAGGAATTCCCCCTTATCCTTAAACTGTGACCCCTTGTTCTGGACCTCCCCAACATCGGGAACAATCTTCCTGCATCTAGCCTGTCCAACCGCTTAAGAATTTTGTAAGTTTCTATAAGGTCCCCCCCTCAATCTTCTAAATTCTAGCGACTACAAGCCGAGTCTATCCAGTCTTCCTCATAGGAAAGTCCTGACATCCCAGGAATCAGTCTGGTGAACCTTCTCTGTACCCCCTCTATGGCAAGAATGTCTTTCCTCAGATTTGGAGACCAAAACTGTACACGCAATACTCCAGGTGTGGTCTCACCAAAACCCTGTACAACTGCAGTAGAACCTCCCTGCTCCTATACTCAAATCCTTTTGCTATGAATGCTAACATACCATTTGCTTTCTTCACTACCTGCTGCACCTGCATGCCTACTTTCAATGACTGGTGTACCATGACACCCAGGTCTTGTTGCATGTCCCCTTTTCCTAATCGGCCACCATTCAGATAATAGTCTACCCTCGTGTTTTTTGCCACCAAAGTGGATAACCTCACATTTCTCCACATTATACTGCATCTGCCATGCATTTGCCCACTCACCCAACCTATCCAAGTCACATTGCAGCCTCCTGGCATCCTCCTCACACTTAACACTTCCCCCCAGCTTTGTGTCATCCGCAAACTTGGAGATGTTGCATTCAATTCCCTCGTCCAAATCATTAATATATATTGTAAATAGCTGGGGTCCCAGCTCTGAGCCTTGCAGTACCCCACTAGTCACTGGCTGCCATTCTGAAAAGGACCAGTTTACTCCTACTCTTTGCTGCCTGTCTGCCAGCCAGTTCTCTATCCACATCAATACTGAACGCCCAATACTGTGTGCTTTAAGTTTGTATACTAATCTCTTATGTGGGACCTTGTCGAAAGGTTCTGAAAGTCCAGATATAACACATCCACAGCTTCAAGGGAGCTTGACACATGACTCACACTCACAGTTCATCAATAATCAGGTCACATTGAACCGAATCATACAACGCAGAAACAAATCCTTTGGCCCAACTCCTCCTTGCCGAACAAGATGCCCAAACAAAGGCAGTCTCATTTGGCCAATGTCCCTTGAAACCTTTCCTATCCATGCACCTGCCAACATGTATTTTAAATATGTTAATGGTACCTGCCCCAACTCCATCTCCTGGCAGCTCTTTCAATGTTCCCACCACCCTGTGTGTTGGAACTGTTCTTCCTCCTTTTGGGCAAAATAAAGCCCCATTCACCCTACCTATTCCCCCTTGGATTTTATATCCCTCCACAAGATCGTGCCTGAGTCTCCTGCGCTCTCAGGAATAAAGTCCCAGCCAAACCAACCCCTCCCTGTAGCTCAGGCCCTGAATCCTGGCATCATCCTCGTAAATCTCTGCACCTTCCCAGCTCAAACCGTTGAGGTTCCTATTTCAAAACCTTCAAATTAATTAATTTGCATACACAATACTTGTTTTAAATTTACACTGGACCAAGTGCAGACTCACTGGCTCTGTTCCCCCAATGGTGAGGGGGGGGGGGTTGCTGCGGCTTCACACGCACACTAACCATCCCCCACACACACAGGCGTAGGGGGAGACGGGGAGGGGAGAGGGGAGTGAGGGGAGACCGTTGTGTCCCGTCCCCTCAATGTGTGGTTGCGGGGGGGGGGGCTGCAGCTTCACTTGCACACTAACCACCCCCACACACACAGGGGGGAGAGGGGTGGAGAATAGGAGGTGGGCGGTGGAGTGGAGGAGGGTAGAGGGGGGGGCTGAGGGGAGGGGGGCAGAGGGGAAGGGGGCAGAGGGGAGGGGGGCAGAGGGGAGGGGGGCAGAGGGGAGGGGGCAGAGGGGAGGGGGGCAGAGGGGAGGGGGGCGGAGGGGAGGGGGGCGGAGGGGAGGGGGGCGGAGGGGAGGGGGGCAGAGGGGAGGGGGCAGAGGGGAGAGGGGCAGAGGGGAGGGGGGAAGACGGGGAGAGGGAGAGAGGAGAGAGGGTGGTACAGGTCGGTGGAGAGGGGAGGGGAGAGGGGGGAGGTGGAGAGAGATTGGAGGGTGAGAGAGAGGAAAGGGAGAGTGGAGGGGAAGAGAGAAGAGGGGGGTAGAGGAGGGGGATAGAGGGGAGCAGGGACAGAGAAGGGGAGAGGAAGGAAGGCAAGGAGTGAAAGGGAGGGAGGGAGGGGGATAGAGAGAGTAGAGGGGGGAGGGAGGGGGCAAGGGTGAGGAGGGGGTGAGTGAGGGGGAGGGAGGAGAGCGGAGAGAAGAGGAGGGAGAGTTGAGGGGGGAGTGAAGAGGAGGGGGAGAAGAGGGGGGAGAGAGGAGGAGGGGGAGAAGAGGGGGGAGAGAGGAGGAGGGGGAGAAGAGGAGGGGGAGAGGGAGGGTAGAGAAGGGGAGGGTGGAGAAGGGGAGGGTGGAGAAGGGGAGGGTAGGCGGGGGGGGGGGTAGGTGGGGGGAGGGGCGTGGAGAGGGGAGGGGAGGGGCGTGGAGGGGGGTATAGAGGGAGGGGGTAGATAGGGAGGGGGGTAGGACAACTTGCTCTATTTGATTGTGCATGGCAGGTTGATTGCGTTCGTGGGACCACGTGAAGGTTCCAATCTCCCACCCTTGTCCCATTGTGATGTCATATCATATGTAAATGAGATCCATTGCGATTGGACATCTGTGAGATGGCACTGTGACTCACGCAGCAGTTTGATTTTTAAATGTTTTGATGTTTTTTAATAAAAATAAGCAGGGAAATTAATAACCAAATGTTCTAATTTTCAAAACAAAATGTGGAGAACAAACTCTAGAGGAATATGTAAACATTTCTCCGTTACGGCAAAGGGTGGAGGAATAAATCCACAGACGCCTTAAACGTATATTCACGAAATAGAATCCGTTACAAACCAATGAGATATTTTAATAGTTATACTAGAGCAAGTGCAGACCCGCTCGGTCTGTTCCCACAATGCGCGTTTACGGGGTGGGGAGGGGGGGGGGGAGTGCCGCGGCTTCACACGCACACTAACCACCCCCCCCACACACACACACACACACACGGGGGGGGGGTCTGGTAGAGGGGGGGTGAGAGGCGGGAGGGGAGGGAGGGAGAGTGAGGTGAGGGGGAGAGGGGAAGGGGAGAGGGGGGGAGGTGGAGGGGGAGAGAGAGAGGGGGGGAGAGAGAGTGGGGGAGAGAGGGAGGGGGAGAGAGTGGAGGGGGAGAGAGTGGAGGGGAGAGAGAGAAGGGGGGAGTGGGGGGGAATGGAGGTAGTGGAGGGAAGGGGAGAGGGGGGTTGGTGGAGGGGAGAGGGGGGTTGGTGGAGGGGAGAGGGGGTTGGAGGAGGGGAGAGGGGGTTGGAGAAGGGGAGGGGGGGTTGGAGGAGGGGAGGGGAGGGGGAGGGGGCAGAGGGTGGGGGGAGGGAGAGGGAGAGTGGAGGGGGAGTGAGGAGGGGGAGAGAGAGAAGGGGAGAGAGGGAAGGGGAGAGGGGGGAGAGGAGGGGGGAAAGGGGAGGGAGGTAGGGGAGGGGAGAGAGGGGTTGGAGGAGGGAACGGGGGGGTTGAGGAGTGGAAAGGGGGTTGGTGGATGGGAGAGGGGGTTGGAGGAGGGGTGAGGGGGCAGAGGGTGCGGGGAGGGAGGGGTGGGGGTGCAGAGGGGGAGGGGGACATAGGGGGGCAGAGGGGGGAAGGGGAGAGAGAGGAGGGGGAGATGGGGAAGGGGTAGAGAGTGAGAAGGGGAGGAGGGGGGATGGGAGTGGGGGAGAGGGTCCCGTCCATTCAACACGCGGTTGCATTGGGGGAGAAGTTAGGGCATGACACACACAGTAACCACCCCCCCCCCCCCACACACACTAACCGCCCCCCTGCACACACTAACCACTCCCCCCCATACACAAACACTAACCAAGCCCCTTGATACTATATTACTGTTATTCATTGGCTCCTTTTACCCCATCCTCACCATATCTTGAGGGGCAAAGAGAGTGAGGCAGACAAAGAGAGAGAGGGAGAGGGTGGGAGGGAGATGAGCAGAGAGATGGGGGAGGGAAATGAGGGGAGAGAGTGGGGGTGGAGTGAGGGGGGAGATGGGATGGAAAGGCAGGGAGAGGGTGAAATGGAGAGGGACAGGGAGGGGGGGAGAGGTGAATGGGGAAAGAGTGGAGAGGGGAGGGGAGATGGGGGAGAAAGTGGGGGGGAAGGGGGAAGGGAGAAGGGGAGGGAAGGGAGAGGGCATGGGAGGGGGAGGAAAGCAGGGAGGGGGCGGGGCTGGAAAAAGGGGGGAGAGAGGAGGAGGGGAAAAAGAAGGGTTAAGGGAAGAGGGGAGGGGAGGAGAGGGGGAATAGAGGCAGAGGGGAGGGGGGAGATGGGTAGGAGGGGGGGAGAGGGAGAAGGGGGAGAGGGAGAAGGGGGAGAGGGAGAGGGAGAGGGAGAAGGGGGGAGAGGGAGAAGGGGGAGAGGGAGAAGGGGGGGAGGGAGAAGGGGGGAGGGAGAAGGGGGGAGGGAGAGGAGGGGAGGGAGGGGGGAGGGAGAGGAGGGGAGGGAGGGGGGAGGGAGAGGAGGGGAGGGAGGGGGGAGGGAGAGGAGGGGAGGGAGGGGGGACGGAGAGGGGGTTGGGAGAGAGGGGGAATAGTGGGGAGGGAGCGGGAGAGAGGGGGGAAAGTGGGGAGATGGGTAGGGAGAGGGAGGGAAGGCAGAAGGAGGGAAGGGAGAGGGAAGGGAGAGAGGGGGGGGAGAGAGAGGGGGGGAGAGAGAGGGGAGGGAGAGAGAGGGGAGGGAGAGAGAGGGGAGGGAGAGAGAGGGGAGGGAGAGAGAGGGGGAGGGGGGAGAGAGAGGGGAGGGGAAAAACTGTAAAAGTTTCTCCGTTACCGCAAAGGGTCAAGGAGTAAATCCACAAACGCCTTAAACAAATAATTGTGAAATATTAGTTACAAACCAACAAACCAACAAGAGTTTTAATAGTTATAAGACTAGACCAAGTGCAGAGCCGTTGGGTCTGTACCTCCACGTCGTGGTGGGGGGGGGGGGGGTTAGGAGGCTGGGGGGGGGTGGGGGCGGCAAGCAGCATCACACACACTAACCACCCCCACACACGCTAACTACCCCCCTTGATATTATATTAATATTATTAATTTTCTCCTTTGACAGCATTACAGAGCACCGGTCCACGGACACGGAGCAAGAGGCAGTCGTCCCCTGTGACAGGTATTGAGGAGAGCGGCGCAGGTGAGAAGAGGAGGGTGGAAGGGAGCCGGACGAGTGAGTGGGCTGCGAAGAGCGGAGAGAGACAGTATCGGCGTAACTCTCTGGAAACCAGCAGCTGAGCGGGTGGGGGCGGGGCGGGGCGGGGCGGGGCGGGGCAGCGAGAAAAGTCAGGAACCGTCCCTCACTCACAGCCGGAGGCCGTTGGCTTGCTTCTGAAACCTCTCCATCTCCCCCGCCCGATCGTAGAAATTGGCGGTGGCGGCCATCATTGTCGCGCGGGGCACTTGATGAGAAGATTACTCTCTCTGGGAAACCCGCTATAGGATCTTTGGTCCGCAGCACAGCGGGAGGTGAATAAAAATGACTGAGTTGGGGAGGGGATGGAAAGTGTGCCTGCGCTGTTGACAGCATCTGCCTTAATCGAGAGTGGGGGAGGGCGGCGTTGCTGCGAGTAAGGGCATTGTGATGTCCGCAGCTGCCGCAGCAGTTTGATTTTAGAAAAGCAGTCCGATTTGTGAGCAATTTTATTGAAAATGTGGGGAGATAAATGACCAAATTTACAGAGGAGTGGATTTCTAAAGTCATAAGGTAAATCGCTACTGAAATCTGCAAAATAAATTGGAGGCGCAGAGCTTCATGAGCTGCGCCAACAGTGAGGAGAACCTCGTTCAGCGCATGAACGATCTGCAGAACAAAGATCCTATAGCTGAGCGCAGCTCCAGGATCTTTGCTGCAGCACATTCTCGTTCTTTCTGTGCCTTTTGAAGAACGGGGGGGGTGGGTGGAGTAACGTACCCCGTGGAAAACTACGCATGCGCATTGGCAGCAGCTGCATTAATCCACATCGGCGGGGAGGGGGCGGGGCCAGGAGGCAGGTCGGCCTTGATTGGTGGACATGTGGGCATTGTGACGTCAACAGCTGGCAAGCGGTGATTATTTTTTTTAAAGTGAGTTTTGTGAAACTCACTTTCCACCCCCTCCTTTCCCACCCCCTCCCCCTTCCCTTCCCCCCTCTCTTTATTCAAAATCTGGGGAAATAATTGAGCAAATTTAGAGAGGAGTGAATTTTCTGAAATCATAAGTTAAATCCCTACCGAAATATGTAAAGATCTCTGCGTTTTTGCGTTGGCTTTTCAAGGAAATACGTTTCAAAGGCAAAATGACACATGCCAACCACACCCACACACACTAACTACCACCGTTGATATTATATTAATATTATTATTTGCTCCTTTTACAACATAACCCTATCCACTGACGCATAGCCCCCAACTCACAGGCGCATCTAGAGAGGGAGGGAGGGGGTAGAGAGTGAGGGCAGAGAGAGAATGGGGAGAGATAGAGAGAGAGGCAGAGACAGAAGGGCAAGAGACAGAGGTAGAGAGGGGAGGAGGAGAGGGAGGGAGAGTAGGAGAGTGGGGAAGGAGGGGAGAGAGAGATGGGATGAGAGAGGGGGGCTGAGAGGGGGGGAAGGGAAGGGGGTGGGAAGGGAGGGGGGGAGGTGGGGGGAAGGGAGGGTGATGGGAGGGAAGGGGAAGGGGGTAGGGGAGGGGTGGTGGGGAGGGTGTGGATGGGAGGGTGGTTTAGGGGAGAGAGGGCAGGGGGGGAGGGAGAGCCGGGGGGGAGAAAGAGAGAGGGGGGAGGGAGAAGGAGAGAGAGAGAGGGGGGGAGAGGGAGAGAGAGAGAGAGAGAGAGAGAGGGGAGAGAGGGAGAGGGGGAGAGAGAGAGAGGGGAGAGAGAGAGATAGAGAGGGGGAGGGGGAGAGAGAGAGGGGCAGTGCGGCAGCTTGCGGGGGCCTCTATAATCTTTGGTGAGGAGAAGGTTCAGCGCGTAAGGCGCCGCTGATCCAGAGATCTGCAGAACAAAGATCCTATAGGGGGGTTGCACGTAAGGTGACTGGGTCATAGGGTTCAATCCATCTGGAGGACATCCGTAACTTCCGGTATATGTTATTAATGCAAGAAACACGTACTTTCCTACCTGTTAAAAACCGCCAAAATGTTGAATTTTTGTGCTGTAAAAAATTGTGGAAGTCGGGGTAAGCGTGAGAGACATGTACCCAACTTCAGAATCCCAAAAGTGAACCGAAATGAAGGTAAAGAGAAGCGAGAGCTGAAGGGACAACAACAGCGAAAGTGCTTGGCCGTGCAGATATCAGAATTGAAAATATTGGGAATGATCGAGTTTGCTCACTGCATTTCCTCAACTAAGGCATTATTTGTGTTTTTTCTTGATTCCTTTGGTACCTAAAAAAGTCTCAGAAGTGATAAATCTGGCTGTAACATTTGCTTCAGAGGCGTTTTCGTTTTGTTTGTAAAATCCCACTGGAGAACCATGGGCGATTTTAAAATTTTACAGCCAGATATACCACTTCTGAAACTTTTTAGATGCCAAAGGAATCAAGAAAAAACACAAATAATGCCTTAGTTGATGAAATGCAGTGAGCAAACGGCCAATGTTCGTCAAGCACTCTGGCTGTTGTTGTCCCTTCAGCTCTCGCTTCTATCTACCGTCATTTCTCCTCACGTTTGGAATTCTGAAGTAGGATAAATGTCTCTCACGCTTATCCCGATTTCCATAATTATTTACAGCGCAAAAATTGACAATTGTGGCATGATTTAATGGGCCTGCTACGCTGGAAACAATGTTAAGTGCTTACCTGCAGTCCATCGAAACATAGAAACATAGAAAATATGTGCAGATCGGCGCAGGGAAATACGTTGACTATACCAAAAGACATTAATGATACATTTTTACAATATTATCAAAATCTTTATTCATCTAAATTAACAGGGCAAACAGATGAAATGGAAACATTTCTAGAAAAATGTCATTTTAATAAGTTAAATTTTGAGAGTAGGCAATTATTAAATGCTGAAATATCTGTAATAGATATCGAAGAATCAATTGGATCGTTAAAAAATGGTAAAACAGCGGGCCCCGATGGCCTGAGTGCAGAATTTTATAAAAAATTTCACGATCTACTTTCACCTAGATTACAAACAGTGTACAGACACACCTATGAATTAGGAAAATTACCAGACTCTTTAAATGAATCTACAATTACATTAATTCCTAAATTAGATAAGGACCTGGAAGACCCTGGATCATACCGAGCGATTGCCCTTTTAAATACTGATCAAAAAATACTAACTAAAGTACTCTCTCGGAGGCTAAGTTTAGTGATTTCCAAAATAATACATTATGATCAAACAGGTTTTATTCCAAAACGTTACTCATCACATAATCTTAGACGCTTGTTTAATATTATTTACTCGAGAAGAAGGAGAGATATAGAATTAGCAGTTATATCGTTGGATGCTGAAAAAGCATTCGACCAGGTGGAATGGTCATATTTATTTAATATAATGGAAAAATATCAACTGGGGGATGGATTTTGTAAATGGGTAAGAATATTATATTCTAACCCTACTGCAAGAATTTTAACCAATCAAATATTATCACCTAAATTTAATCTCTTTAGGGGATGCAGACAGGGATGTCCGTTATCCCCTTTATTATTTGCCTTGGTGATAGAACCTCTGGCTGAAAGAATCAGATCAGAACCCGAAATATATGGGTACAACACTGACATAACAAATAATAAGATATCTTTATATGCAGATGATATTCTGATTTATATTACTAAACCGGAACGTAGTATTCCAAAGCTATTCAATGTTATAAATGAATTTAGTGTATTTTCAGGATATAGGATTAATTGGAGTAAAAGTGACATAATGCCTATAACTGGTATAAATGTAAATATATTACAAAAATACCCATTAAAAATAGTTACAGATAAATTTAAATATTTAGGAATTAATGTGTCTAAATCCTATAAATTATTAATTAAAGCTAATTATTATCAATTATTAGAGAAACTTAAAAAAAACATTTTATATTGGAAAACACTTCCTATATCTATGATCGGTAGAATTAATGCTATAAAGATGATTTTTTTACCACAATTGTTATATTTATTTCAGGCAATTCCTTTTTTTCTTCCAAAAAGTTTTCTAAAAAAAATTGATACCATAGTTAATAATTTTGTCTGGGATTACAAAAACCATAGAATAGGTAAAAAACACTTATGTAAGTCGAAGATAAATGGAGGGCTGGCACTTCCAAATTTTTTATATTACTATTGGGCTGTCCAGATTAAGAATATGAATTTTTGGTGGGTAAATATGGATGTTGAACCAATGTGGCTAAAAATGGAAAAGGAAGACTGTTTACCCTTCACTATAGAGTCGATTATTTTCGCACCAAAGGAAGTACAAAAAAAGACTTATAGGGACAACATTATCATTCATAATATTAGGCGTATTTGGAAACAGATAGTTAAGACCTTACATCTGGATAATCTTTCTTTTAGGTTATCAATTAGGAATAATCCACTGTTTAAACCCTCAATCTTAGATGCGGGTTTTAGACTGTGGGAGGATTTAGGAATTAAAAGAATAGAACACCTTTATAGAAATGGAAAATTATTATTATTTGAAGAGTTACAAGATATTTTTGGATTACCTTCACAACATCATTTTAGGTATTTACAAATTAGAGATTTTATTAAATGTAACACATACGACTATAAAAATAAAGGACCAGGCTTATTAGATGAAGTGTTTAATTTACATCCAAATACGGATAAGCTTATAGCTTATATCTATAATATTATTTTAGATAAAGAGAACCCAACAACTGAAACATATCGTCAAGCATGGGAAAATGAAATTGGATTACCTATAACGAAAGAAACTTGGGAAGAAAGCTTACAAAGAATACATTGGTGTTCTTTGAATGCCAGACATACATTGATACAATTTAAAGTTATATATAGATTACACTACTCGAAAACCAAATTAAAAAGTATTTTTCCTAACCTTTCCTCTATTTGTGATAAATGTAAGAATTTTGAAGCAAATTTAATACATAGTTTTGTAACATGTCCACGGTTGAATTTTTATTGGATTGAAATTTTTAAAGTTATTTCGGAAGTCCTTAAGGTTAAACTTGACCCAGACCCAAAATTAATAATATTTGGAATCCCGGAGCCAAATTTGGTACTTACAATTAATCAAAGAAATTTTTTTGATTATTGTTTAATAATTGGGAAAAAAATGATACTTAAATTTTGGAAGGGAACATTATCCACAACAATTAAAATGTGGAAAGCAGAGATGTTGGAGACGTTGAATTTGGAAAGAATTAGATTTGTCCTTTTGGACAAGTATAATTCTTTTGAATTGATATGGTCTCCATATATACAGTATTTAGAGAAGTAGCTATTCTTGGAATCACGGCTTCGACGGGCACCCTATGGATCCGATGCGAATAACTTACCTATAATTGATAATATTGTGTATTTATTAGAGATATTTCTGAATGAAATAGTATCTCGTACAATGTCTTTAGTTTTTGTTTATATATATATATATATATATGTAATATTATTGTTTTTCAAATTATCTTTTTAATTTTTAATTGATATATGTGCGAAAATTTTTATTTTTATTTTATTCCCTTTTATTTTTCCTTTTTTCTTTATTCTTTTATATATCTTTTTCTTTATTTCCATAAAAATAGAAGATATTATGTATTGATATGCTATTTGTAGTAATACTGAATTAAGGTGTTAGTTTATAAAGTAAGCTATATATTGTAAACTATTTACTTCAAATAAAAAAAATATTATAAAAAAAAGAAAATATGTGCAGGAGTAGGCCATTCGGCCCTTCGAGCCTGCACTGCCATTCAATATGATCATGGCTGATCATCCAACTCAGTATCCCGTACCTGCCTTCTCTCCATACCCCCTGATCCCTTTAGCCACAAGCGCCACATCTAACTCCCTCTTAAATATAGCCAATGAACTGGCCTCAACTACCTTCATCGCGTATATTCCAGTTGGTAGCGTAGCAACAGTATGGGTCAAGGGTCGTGACCCGACCGCCGTGAAGCCTCCCTATAGCGGAGCTGAGCTGTAGAATATTTGTTCTGCAGAACATTCTCGATCTTTCTGCGCCTTTTGAAGATCGAGGGGGTTGGTGGGAGATCGTACCTCGTGGATCTTAAACTGTGGCCCCTGGTTCTGGACTCCCCCAACATCAGGAACAAGTTTCCTGCCTCTAGCATATCCAAGTCCTTAACAATCTTATATGTTTCAATGAGATCCCCTCTCATCCTTCTAAACTCCAGAGTACAAGCCCAGCCGCTCCATTCTCTCAGCATATGTCAGTCCCACCATCCCCGGAATTAATCTTGTAAACCTATGCTGCACTCTCTCAATAGCAGGAGTGTCCTTCCTCAAATTAGGGGACCAAAACTGCACACAATACTCCAGGTGTGGTCTCACTAGGGCTCTGTACAACTGCAGAAAAACCTCTTTGCTCCTATATTCGATTCCTCTTGTTATAAAGGCCAACATGCCATTTGCTTTCTTCACGGCCTGCTGTACCTGCATGCTTACTTTCATAGACTGATGTACAAGGACCCCCAGATCCCGTTGTACTTCCCCTTTTCCCAACTTGACACCATTTAGATAGTAATCTGCCAAAGTGGATAACCTCACTTTTATCTGCATTAAACTTCATCTGCCACGCATCTGCCCACTCCTCCAACCTGTCCAAGTCACCCTGCATTCTCATAGCATCTGCCTCACAGTTCACACTGCCACCCAGCTTTGTGGCATCTGCAAATTTGCTATTGTTACTTTGAATCCCTTCATCCAAATCATTGATGTATATTGTAAATAGCTGCAGTCCCAGCACCGAGCCTTGCGGTACCCAACTAGTCACTGCCTGCCATTCTGAAAGGAACCCGTTAATCCCCACTCTTTGTTTCCTGTCTGCCAACCACTTCTCTATGCACGTCAGCACTCTACCGCCAATACCATGTGCCCTAATTTTGCTCAATAATCCCATATGTGGGACCTTATCAAATGCTTTCTGAAAGTCCAGGTACACTACACCCACTGGCTCTCCCTTGTCCATTTTCTTGGTTAGATCATCAAAAAATTCCAAAAGCTTGATTTCCCCTTCATAATTCCATGGTGACTCAGACCGATCCTGTTACTGCTATCCAAATGTTCGACTACCTCATCTTTTATAATTGACTCCAGCATCTACCCCACCACCGATGTCACGCTAACTGGTCTATAATTCCCTGTTTTCTCTCTTCCGCCTTTCTTAAAAAGTGGGATAACATTAGCTACCCTCCAATCCACAGGAACTGATCCTGAGTCTATAGAATATTGGAAAATTATCACCAATGTATCCATGATTTCTATAGCCACTTCCTTAAGTACCCTGGGATGCAGACCATCAGGCCCTGGGGATTTATCAGCCTTCAGTCCCATCAGTCTATCCAACACCATTTCCTGCCTAATGTGGATTTCCTTCAGTTCCTCTGTCACCCCAGATCCTGTGGCCACTGCTATATCAGGAAGATTGTTTGTGTCCTCCTTAGTGAAGACTGATACAAAGCACCTGTTCAAATCATCTGCTTGTTCCCCATAATAAATTCACCTTTTTCGGTCCTCAAGGGTCCAACTTTGGTCTTAACTATTTTTTTCCTCTTCACGTACCTAAATAAGCTTTTACTATCCTGCTTTATATTCTTGGCTAGCTTACCTTCGTACCTCATCTTTTCACCTTGTATTGTCTTTTTGGTTATCTTCGGTTGTTCTTTAAACATTACCCAATCCTCTTGATTCCTGTTCATCTTTGCTGCGTTGTACTTCTTCGCTTTAATTCTTATACTGTCCCTGATGTCCCTTTCTCCCTGTGGAATCTCTCTTCCTCCTAGGAATGAACTGATCCTGCACCTTCTGTATTATTCCTAGAAACACCTGCCATTGTTGTTCCACTGTCATCCCTGCTAGTGTATCTTTCCAGTCAACTTTGTCCAGCTCCTCCCTCATGGCCCCTAGTCCCCTTTATTCAACTGCAACACTGACACCTCCGATCTACTCTTCTCCCTCTCCAATTGTAGATTAAACCTGACCATGTTATGGTCACTGCCTCCTAATGGCTCATTAACCTCGAGGTCCTTTATCAAATCATAGATGAGACATGGATGAGTTGGGTCGAAGGGCCTGCTTCTGCGCTGTTCGACTCTAATTACTGGGACTTATTACTCCCTACATACATTGTTGTGCGCAATTCAATACCTTACCAGATGATATATCAATGCCACTAATGTTTGCAAACTGCGTCAGTAAAACATGCGAGTGCTTGTTGCACAGGACCCATATGCTCAGAATCAAGTTCTTGTAGAATCTTCCCTGTAGTCCTTCACCACACAAAATGTTCACTGTTTTTGCAAGGTGGTGAAATGTCTCTGAATTTCACTGAAAAATAAAGGCCAGGGGTGCCAGAGGTGCAGCTTTGCTGACACAAACTAGACTTCCCACTTTTGATTTAAGTAAGTAAGTAAGTAAGTTCATTGGCCAAGTATTCACATACAAGGAATTTGCCTTGGTGCTCCGCCCACAAGTAACAACATGACATACAGTGACATTTACGAATGATTCAGAAAACACTAAACATTAATAATATTAAAATATTAATGATAAAACACCATTGCTCAAGCATGTGAACCAACAAAATACCAGATCAAAGGGAGGCTACAGATTTTTGGCTGTTGAGTAGAGCAACTACTCGTGGATAAAAACTGTTTTTATTTCACCTACACTTCATGCAAAGTGTCTTGATGAAGCACCACCTCAGCTGCAAACACTGCCTCGAAGAAGCAGCCAATGCCATTAAAGACATCCCACCCTGGTTATTCTTCCACCTCTATGCTTCTGTTGGGAAGAAGGCACAGACGCTTGTAAACGCCCATCACCAGGCTTCTTTGTCTCTTTTATCAGGATTCTGCACAGTTCTTCCATAACCTTGGGAACTGTCTGATGCACCTCCAGCCCATTGTGAACATTGAACTTTGTCTCTGGAACTAATGTGTTACAATGTCTTCACTCCGTATCTTGCCCTTTGGTCAACCTGTTGTGCGTGAGATTGAGTTGAATGTATTTATTGATAGTTTTATCGGATCAGATTGGATGGCATGTGAAACAAATATTTTCACCGTGCCTCGCTACAAATGACAATAATAAACCTAAACCTAAACAAATCAGGGGCAGTTCTTGTTAACCAATTAACAAGGCCAATTAACTGACTAATTCACTCGTGTTTGGATGTGGGAGGAAACTGGAGCACCCAGAGAAAACCCACACAGTCACAGGAAGAAGTTGCAAACTCTACTCAGACAGCCCCCTAGGTCAGGACATAACCCGGGTGTCTGGTGCTGTGAGGCAGCAGCACTACCTGCTGCACCACTGTGGGACCGGGTACATTTTACAATGATTATAAACCTCATTCCAGGTTCCCATCCAAGTGTAAGCGAGGGGGAGGTGACCAGGACCGTATGTTTCAAAGAGGCTGGAAACGCTGGGATTGGATACGCTGGAGCTGAAGACGGGTGCAGCATCAACCTGGACATCAAGGTTAAGAACTGCAGCAGTTACTTTGTGTACCAGTTGAAGCCAACACCCAGTGGCCAGACTGTGTATTCTACAGGTACGTGGCTGTTACATATTGACAAGAGATGTGAGGGGTTGTGTGGAACCCCTGGGCTGTCCCGAGTCACTAATGCACCAGATCCCACCCGCAGTCAGTGATCACTTTACTCGGTTCCCCCGCACCCTGTCTGAAGTAAGCTGTCCAATGTAAGGCTCTGTACCTAGTTGTTGGCCTTTTTGTTTGTGACGGTGAGCAAACGCTCAAAGCTTGGACACTTTACCTTGAATGAGGTTGGTCTTTATCTACACAAGTACAGACCCTTCAGCACACACCTCCACTTACCATTTTAAATATATCCTTCCATTCTCTGCCTCTTCATGTTTTTGGCTTAATGTCGACTAAACTTTGCTGCCGTAACGGCTTCAATCACCATCTCAGCTGCGTAGTCTGGGCATCTCCCACTCTCTGTGTAAAACAGATCTTGCCTTGTAAATCTTCTTTAAACTTTCTCCTCTCACCTTAAAGCTATGCTCTTTGGTATTAGATGTTTCCATCCTACCCAGTCTATGCCACCCAAATACTATATACATCTATCAGACCACCTGTCAGCTGTGGTCCGATGCTCAAAGAAAAATAATCCAAGCTTGTCCACCTCCCCCACAGCTAATACTCTCTAATTCAGGCAACATTCTGGTAAAACTCTTCTGCACTCTCTCCAAATCCTCCACAGAGAGCTTGACTATTTCCCCTGTGGCTGTGGAGAATTAGATGAGATATTATAAGTGAATGAGAGATATGGGTAAGGAGGAATGTTTATGGTAGAGAGAAAGAGATACAGAAGGCAGATGAATGGTCGCCTTCTCCAGAGAGTAGTGGCCACCTGGCATACATTGCCTGAACGATTGGCTGAAGTCGACAAAGTTCAACAAATGTTGAGATGGCCACTTGAATCGTCGATGAATAAAGGATGCAGACCAGATGCTGGGAGATGAGACGTGTGGAGGAGCTGTGCCCTTGGTCAGCATGGGCGAATGGGCTGAATGTACTGTTTCCATAACGCACGATTGTGTGCAAAAGGAAATAAGTAGAGGCAGAGCGATGAACTAAGCTTAAAGTTAGTGACATAAGGAACTGCCGTTGTAAACCTTGAGTAAAATGCAAAGTGCTTGAGGTACTCAGTGGGTCAGGCAGCATCTGTGGAGGGAATGGATACGTGATATTTTCGGTGGGGAACATTATTTGGGTGATGTTATATTTCAGAGAGTAGAGCAGAGGCTGGTGCAGGTGAGTGGGGGTATAAGAGGCTGGGTGACTTTGTCTGAACTGGACATTAACTCTGACCATCATCATGTCCCCCAGACACAGACTCTGCACTCGGTGATCCGTGTGTAAACCACATCGTCCTGGACCAGCCCTGGAGGAGCAGGGCTTGTTGGAGACAAACCTGCTCTAACAACAAATGGATGAATGACAACAATCATCCAGTGGGATGGTACAGATTTAAGAGGTAACGAGGACATCTTCTTCTTCTTGCGTATGGCGTGCACAGCCTAAAGTTGTAGGACAACTTGTTCTATTTGATCTTGTTTGATTGTGCACGCTGGGTTGATTGCATTCTTGAAACAGGCGAACCACGTGAAGGTTGCAATCTTCCACCCTAATGGGGAGATAATTGTATTAGTCAGTGATGCAGAAAATATATCAGAAACACAGGCCAGTGAGGGGACATGGAGGAGACAAGTGTGATCAGTGACAGTAATGGGACAGTGTGGATACAGAGAGACTGGGATCAGTGACAGTAATGGGACAGTGTGGATACAGAGACTGGGATCAGTGACAGTAATGGGACAGTGTGGATACACAGACTGGGATCAGTGACAGTAATGGGACAGTGTGGATACACAGACTGGAATCAGTGACAGTAATGGGACAGTGTGGATACAGGGAGACTGGGATCAGTGACAGTAATGGGACAGTGTGGATACACAGACTGGGATCAGTGACAGTAATGGGACAGTGTGGATACACAGACTGGGATCAGTGACAGTAATGGGACAGTGTGGATACACAGACTGGGATCAGTGACAGTAATGGGACAGTGTGGATACAGGGAGACTGGGATCAGTGACAGTAATGGGACAGTGTGGATACAGGGAGACTGGGATCAGTGACAGTAATGGGACAGTGTGGATACACAGACTGGGATCATCAGTGACAGTAATGGGACAGTGTGGATACACAGACTGGGATCAGTGACAGTAATGGGACAGGGAGTGGGTGATTATCCAGAACACACCACCAAAGGATGAGATGCAATCAGTACAAATATATGTAAGGATTCCGCGTTAATAAGCTATAAACGCTGAAGGGCCATTCCTGCACTGTACAAGCTGCATGACTCTGTTGATGAGGCAATAAACAAATGGATCCCTGATCCCTGTGGTGAGTGGGGTCCATTGCCAGCCTCTCTCTGGGTCAACAAACGACCCCAGTTCAGGGGCTGACTCTCTGATTGTTGTTTCAGTTCTGGCGGATGGAAGATTCCCGAGACTGCCGTTCCCACCTATCACTGCTCCGGGATGAGTCCAGGCTGGTTAAACGGTAGGGTCAGAGTTTGCAACATAGTTTGGGGCTCGGGAATGGCCGGAATGGTCAGATGGCCCGCCCCTGATGGGTGCTGACAGGTGAAGCCCCGCCCCTGGTTGACAGACAGGCAAAGCCCCACCCCTGGTTGACAGACAGGTGAAGCCCCGCCCCTGATGGGTGCTGACAGGCGAAGCCCCGTCCCTGATGGGCACCGACAGATGAATCCCCGCCCTTGACGTCAGCACCCATCAGGGGTGGGGCTGTGTTTCCAGTCATGTTCATAAGTGATAGGAGCAGAATTAGGCCATTCGGCCCATCACATCTACTCCACCATTCATTCATGGCTGATCTATCTCTCCCTCCTAACCCCATTCTCCTGCCTTGTCCCCGTATCTCCAGACCCAGCACCCCAGGGTGTCCGCACCAGGAGCTGGTCTCAGGCAGCAGCTGCTGCTGTGCGGACGGTGGGTGGGGAGGGTGAGGGCAGCAGATCACCCCTGGCTGATACAGATCAGCCCAGAGTGTGGGTTGTGGTCACTGTGTTACTTACACTGGCTCCAGATTCACATTCCCAACCGCACTGTGGGACCGGCTATATTTTACAATGTTTCTCAACCTCATTCCAGGTGCCCATCCCAGTGTGGGAGACGGGGAGGTGACCAGAACTGTCTGTTTCACCTGGGATGGAAACAACTGTGAGAGACAGCATGAGATCAAGGTGAAAAACTGCGAAGGTTTCTTTGTGTATCGGCTGGCGCCCACACTCTGCTGTGACAAGGTGTATTGTACAGGTACGTCACTGTTCACAGCAACTCATCTGGGAGGTTGTTGGGAAAATCTGCACAGTTCTGTGAAATTCTGCAAACCATGTCTGTGATCATCTCAGGTCCCAGTCCCACGCTGACTGTATGAGCTAAACCACCGGGGCCTGACCCCCACCCCATCACTGGCCCATCTCATGTGTAGGATGTCCCTGACCCAGCTCACTGACCCAGCTCACTGACCCCCACCCCATCACTGACCCAGCTCACTGACCCAGCTCACTGACCCCCACCCCATCACTGACCCAGCTCACTGACCCAGCTCACTGACCCAGCTCACTGACCCAGCTCACTGACCCCCACCCCATCACTGACCCACCTCACGTGCAGGATGTCCCTGACCCAGCTCCCCGACTCACTCATTGCTTCCATCCTCTGCGGACTAGACTGTTCCCTCATTCCCCACTCATCCAGGATCCAGCTGCCCCCCCCCCTCGGGACACACCCCCCCCCCCCTCCCCGTAACTGTTCCCTACCCCCACCACTATCCGGGAATCAACCAAACCCTGCTACTCCTCCCCCGGACCCAGCTGACCCGTTACTCCCTGCACCCCGGCTACTCCCTGAGATGTGCCCCTCCCCTCACAACCCACCAGGAACCAGCGGTCTCAACCCCCGACCCCTCTGGAGCTCTATTGTGAGGGACAAAAGTGCTCTAAGAACACATGGACGAATGACAACAATCTTTTTAGAGCCCTATCTAGCTCTCTCTTGAAAGCATCCAGCGAACCTGCCTCCACCGCCCTCTGAGGCAGAGAATTCCACAGACTCATCACACTCTGTGAGAAAAAGTGTTTCCTCGTCTTCGTTCTAAATGGCTTACAGTCCCACATATTCTTGAACTGTGGCCCCTGGTTCTGGACTACCCCAACATCGGGAACGTGTTTCCTACCTCTAGCGTGTTCAAACCGTTAACAATCCTATATGTTTCAATGAGATTCCCTCTCATCCTTCTAAACTCCAGAGTGTACAAGCCCAGCTGCTCCATTCTCTCAGCATATGACAGTCCCGCCATCCCGGGAATTAACCTTGTAAACCTACGCTGCACTCCCTCAATCGCAAGAACGTCCTTCATCAAATTAGGGGACCAAAACTGCACACAATACTCCAGGTGTGAACTCACTAGGGCTCTGTACACCTGCAGAAGGAGGACCTCTTTGCTCCTATATTCGATTCCTCTTGTTATAAAGGCCAACATGCCATTCGCTTTCTTCACAGCCTGCTGTACCTGCATGCTTACTTTCATAGACTGATGTACAAGGACCCCCAGATCCCATTGTACTTCCCTTTTTCCCAACTTGACTCCATTTAGATAGTAATCTGCCTTCCTGTTTTTGCTACCAAAGTGGATCACCTCACATTTATCCGCATTAAACTTAATCTGCTATGCATCTGCCCGCTCCCCCAACCTGTCCAAGTCACTCTACATTCTCATAGCATCCTCCTCACAGTTCACACTGCCACCCAACTTTGTGTCATCTGCAAATTTGCTAATGTTACTTTGAATCCCTTCATCCAAATTATTGATGTATATTGTAAATAGCTGCAGTCCCAGCACCGAGCCTTGCGGTACCCCACTAGTCACTGCCTGCCATTCTGAAAGGGACCCGTTAATCCTTACTCTTTGTTTCCTGTCTGCCAACAACTTCTCTATCCATGTCAGAACTCTACCCCCAATACCATGTGCCCTTATTTTGCCCACTAATCTCCTACACTACATCCACTGGCTCTCCCTTGTCCATTTTCCCTGTTACATCTTCATTAAATTCCAAAAGATTAGTCAAGCATGATTTCCCCTTTGTAAATCCATGCTGACTCAGACCGATCCTGTTACTGCTATCCAAATGTTCGGCTACCTCATCTTTTATAATTGACTCCAGCATCTTCCCCACCACTGATGTCAGGCTAACTGGTCTATAATTCATTGTTTTTTCTCTCCTGCCTTTCTCAAAAAGTGGGATAACATTTGCTACCCTCCAATCCACAGGAACTGATCCTGAGTCTATAGAACATTGGAAAATTATCACCAACGCATCAACGATTTCTAGAGCCACTTCCTTAAGTACGTTGGGATGCAGACCATCAGGCCCTGGGGATTTATCAGCCTTCAGTCCCATCAGTCTATCCAACACCATTTCCTGCCTAATGTGGATTTCCTCCAGTTCCTCCGTCACCCCAGATCCTCTGGCCACTACTGTATCAGGAAGATTGTCTGTGTCCTCCTTAGTGAAGACAGATCCAAAGTACATGTTCAACTCATCTGCCATTTCCTTGTTCCCCATAATAAATTCACCTTTTTCGATCTTCAAGGGTCCAACTTTTGTCTTAATTAATTTTTTCCTCTTCACATACCGAAAGAAGCTTTTACTATCCTGCTTGATATTCTTGGCGAGATTACCTTCGTACCTCAGCATTTCTCCCCGTATGGATATCCCGCTCATCTTTGCTACGTTGCACTTCTTCGCTTTAATTTTTATAATGTCCCTGATGTCCCTTGTCAGCCACGGTTATCCCTTTCTCCTTTTGGAATCTTTCTTCCTCCTAGGAATGAATTGATCCTGCACCTTCTGTATTATTCCTAGAAACACCTGCCATTTTTGTTCCACTGTCATCCCTGCTGGTGTATCTTTCCAGTCAACTTTGGCCAGCTCCTCCCTCATGGCTCCATAGTCCCCTTTATTCAACTGCAACACTGACACCTCCGATCTACCCTTCTCCCTCTCTAATTGTAGATTAAACCATGTTATGGTCACTGCCTCCTAATGGCTCATTAACCTCTAGGTCCTTTTTAAATCTGGTTCATTACATAACACAAAATCCAGAATTGCCTTCTCCCTGGTAGGCTCCAATACAAGCTGTTCTACGAATCTATCACAAAGGCACTCGACAAAGTCCCTTTCTTGGGGTCCAGTACCAACCTGATTTTCCCAAGCTACCTGCATGTTGAAATCTCCAATAACAACCACAGCATTACTTTCGCTACATGCCAAATTTAACTCCTGGTGTCGGCCATGCACTCCAGTCTCCTTCCATCCCTCAGAGTTGCTGGATTATTTCCCCACTACACCCACTGTCTGTCCACACTTTATTACAGATCCAGACTCCGTACCAACTGGCGAACCCCAGGAAACAACAGCCCAACCCCGGGAGGATTTGTCCACCGTCCCACAACCAGATACAAACTCAGGTATCAATGGAGATATCGCTGGAACAGTGGGGAGAGTTCGGGAGGGTGACTCGGGAGTGTGAGGTTGGGGGTGGGAGAAGGAATGAAGTGGGGGCGAGGGGAAAGCGGGGTGAAGGGGCAGGAGAGAGGGAAGAGAGGTGTGTGCTGGGGTGGTGGTAATGGGATGGGGAGGAGGGGATGGGGGGACAGTGCGGTGTGGGGGAAGAGATCAGGGGCAGAGGGAGGAGAGAGTGCAGGGCGAGGGGAGGAGAGCACGGGGCGGGGGGAGGTGAGAGGGTGGGTTGGGGACAGGACGGAGTGAGAGATAGGGGTGGAGTCAGTGTGACGCGGGGGGAGATGAGGTGTGAAGGGAGGAGAGAGTTCCCAGGAGAGAGTCGAGGAGGAACATGGAAGCGTGGCTGGACCGTATTTGAGGAGTGTGGAACGTTCAAGGCAAGATGTGTGACCTGTGAGACCAGGTGTGTGTTGGTGTTTGCACGGACTGCTGACTCTCCGTATCTGCAGCCAACTCCCCTCCTGATCGGCTCTTTAGTGCGTTTCTACTTTCTCACCCTCCGTGCCCTCCTCCTTTCTCCAAGATCCACCACCGGACACAACTCAGGAACCCCCTGGAGACTGGGGCCAGGGTTTGACCCGTGACCCAGCAGGGTCTGCAAGCTCAGTTATCAGTGGCGGGGAGTATGACACGTAGAACAGGACATTTGGCCCACAATATCCGCGCATGATGCCAAGTTAAACTGGCCTCTGGATACACGTATCACTCCAGTTCCTGCGTTACCATGTGCCGAACCAAGGGACTATAAAAAGCAACTGGAACATTGTGGAACATGGAACAGTAGAGCATGGGACTACAATGTACATGCCCAACATAATGCCACGCTAAACTATGGGCGTAACCAGAAGATTTGTAAAAGTCACTGTCAAGAGACAGCGCAGTGTGGGGAGAGGAGTGAGCATGGGTCGGGGGGGGGGGGGTGAAAGTCTGGGTTGGGGAGAGGAGAGGAGAGAGCGAGGGGTGGGGGCGGAGTCAGTGTGGCACGGAGGGAGGTGAGGAGTTGGTGTAGGGGGAGGAGAGAGTCCCTAAGAGAGAGTCGAGGATGAACAAGGAAGTGCGGCGTGGGCCATGTTTGAGGAGTGGATAATGTTAAAGGGGAGATGTGTGACCTGGAGTCATAGAGTGATAAAGGAGCTGAGGAGGATTTATTTAGCCAGAGGGTGGTGAATCTGTTGAATTCATTGCCACAGAAGGCTGAGGACATTGGTATCTCCAAGATGATGGTATTTTTAAAGTGGAGATTTACAGAAGTTGCTCAAAGGTTTAGAGGAGAAGGCAGGAGAATAGGGTTGACGGGGAACGATATATCAACCATGACTAAAGGGCGGCGTCGTCGATGGGCCGAATTGCCTCATTCTGTTCCTTTCACAGAGAGAGTCAGAGAGAGAGAGAGTCAGAGAGAGTGAGAAAGAGATAGAGAGAGAGAGAGAGAGTCAGAGAGTGGGAGAGAGTCAGAGAGAGAGTGAGAGCACTGTGCAGAAGCATGGCTTTACAAGGGAGTGAGGCGTAGACCGTGTTCGAGGAGTTTGCAATGTTGAAGGTGAGACGTGTGACCTGTGACCCTTGGTATGTTGTGGTGTTAACACGGACTCTTTGTCTCTGAGGCCGACTTCCCACCTGATCAGCTGATCATGATGCTTTCATCTCTCACCCTCCCTGTCCCACTTCCATTCTGTTCTTCCAGATCCACCGTCGGGCACAACTCGGGAACCCCAGGGAGCAACGAGTGGAGACTCTGGTCAGCGTTTGACCAGTGACCCAGCAGGGTCTGCAAGCTCAGGTATCAGTGGTGGGGAGAGTGAAACACAGCACAGCACAGGAACAAGCCCATTGTCCCACAATATCCGTGCCGCAGATAATGCCGTTAAACACATCTCCTCTGCCTGCACCTAATCCATATCCCTCCAGTCATTGCATGTCCACTTGCCCAAACAAAAGACTCATTGACAGCCACTAGATCTGATACTCAAAGCCCTGACCGATGAGGGCAAGCAAACCATATGCCTTTCTATCATTGCCACTTTCAGGTTGTTATAGACTTGGACCCCAAAACCCCTCTGCACATCAGTGGTCTCAAGGGTCTCGCTATTAACCATAATGTCTCCTCATATACGGCCTTCCAAAGGGCAAAACCTCACACTTACCCGGATTAAACTCCATCTGCCGTTTCTGTTCTGTGCACCTGTTCACAAACCAAGCTGTGATGCAACCCCACAGTATGCTATCTATGTTACATCTGTAGACGTGTGTAAGAGACATTGGAGACATGTCAAATCTCATTCTCCTGTGGAAATAGAGGCAATGTTGTGCTATATTGGCCTTCACTTCCGTGTTGTTGGTCCACAACAAATTGGTGGTAATATTTTCAGTTAGTAACTTGAAACTCCCAAACATTTCTGGAGGACCGACTGGATTATTCCCTCCACTGCACCCACCCACTGTCTGTCCACACTTTATTACAGATGCAGCCTCCAAACCATCTGATAAAATCCTGGAACCACCCCCCCCCCCCCCCCCCCCCACCCCCGACCTTTACCTCCGTTACATTGACGACTGCTTTGGTGTCACCTCCTGCACCCACACATGACTGACTGACTTCATCCATTTCACCACCAACTTCCATCCGGCACTCAAATATACTTGGACCATTTCCGACATTTCCCTACCATTCCTTGACCTCACCATCTCTATTGTAGGTGATACACTCCTGACTGACATCCACTACAAACCAACTGACTCCCACAGCTGTTCTGTGCTCTATGGTCAGTCCCTGAAATTCGCCCTGACTCAAAAGGGGGGGGGGGCATGTGGAGTGATGGACGTTTCTGAAGGAGAGTGGGTGATGGGAGACTGTACACATCTGAAAGTCTGACGACCTGTTGTGGTGTTGCCACACTTCCGCCTCTCTGTTACTTTATTCCAGTTCCCCAGATGTCCACAAGGGAACAGACCCAGGGATCATCGACTGGAGATTCCACCCAGGAACCTTCTTCAGTTCCAGTGGGAGACACATCCTCAGGTACCAAGCCACCTCACACGTTATCACCTGTCCCTGCAGCCAGCTTTTGGAGAGGACGGTAGTTTGTTCTGCAGTGGACAACAATCCCCCTTGGATTGAGGTTGGTTGAGGGAACCACTCCAGAAATGTTGCCTCACCCGCTGAGTTACTCCAGCACTTTGTGTCTTGTATTGTAAACCAGCACCTGCAGTTCATGATGTCTCCACGTGGGGTTTAGTTTTGATATACAGTGCGCGGACCAGCGAGTACGAGCATGATCCAACACACTAGGGTCAATGATATGAATGTGTAAGGCAGCAACTCTACCGTTGCCCCACCGTGCAGTGTGGAAGGGAGTTAAAGTGGTTGGTGGGTGGATGGAAGGCTTCGGTGAGGGAGTGTAACTTGGGCTTGGACAATTGGGCTGAGTTTTCACGGAGGATTAGACCAGGGCAGAGCAACAGCTGAGGTGTTATGGGCACTAAAGTGGTAAAACGGTGTAAAGAATGAAAAATGTCAGATCAGTGGAATGTTCAATGGTGCTTTATTGCCACATGTACAGTGGAACAGTGAATTCATTTTCAGTAGTTCAGTGTGTATTACTATCCATAATCACATCTTAGATACAGTGCAAGTACAGAAATAGTACATTAAAACAGTACACACAAGTCACCAGTCTTGGCACCATTTTCAGGAACTAGTTTGTGTAAGCGCAGAGTTTCTTCGCCGAACCATGAAGCCCCGTTGTCCTGGCGACGTTGCAGGGTCGACCGTGGCAAGTGTAGGCGTTGGTGTCCTCAATATCTATGGCTGCTCCACCGCTCCGTGCAGCTGCAGGTCACGTTCGGTCCTCTCGCTCAGTGTCGTGGGGTGGTGCACGACCCGGCCCGACCCGGCCCGGCCCATCTGCAGACATCTGCAGGGCCTCCAGAAGCCCACTCACCATAGAGGTGCACTGCACTGCCCCCCCACAGCCGGTCTGCTTACCGGCAATCTCCTGCTCGCTGCCACAGCCACCAGCCTGGGTATATTTGTGCCATTGGTCCAGTGTGCGCTGTGGATTCCCTCCAACATCCTCTCCGGTTCCTGGTCTTCCGGGGCGAGCAGGGGCCCCTCTACTGGATCTGCTGTGGGTGAGTCAGGCCTGCTGCCGGGGTATGGCCATGGCTCGCTTGGAACGCAGGATGTTAATGGGTGTTCTTATTGAGATGTCTTTAATCATGATAGGAAGTGATAGGTTCAATGTCTTTCAGCCAGAAAACTGCAACAGAGGATGGTGGGTACATGGAATGAGCTGTTAGAGATGGTACACGAGGCAGGTACAGGACCAGCATTTATAAACCACATGAACAGGTACATGGATGGGAAAGATTTAGACAGATGTGGGCTAAAGAGGGGCAAATGGGAGACGTTTAGATGCGTCGAGATGGACGAGTTGGGCAGCAGAGTCTGTTTACGTGCTCTATGATCTATGGTTCTGTGGTCAGTCGTTGAAATTCACCCCAATCCAGAATGGGGGGAGTCCCGTGGAGTGAGACATGTTTCGGACGGAGAGTGGGTGAAGAGAGACTGGATGATGCTTCCAGTCCATTAGTTCCCAACCTGTTCTTCCAGTCTGATGACCTGTTGTGGAGTTGCCACACTCCCGTTTCTCTGTTTCATTATTCCAGATAACCAGATGTCTACAGGGAAACAGACCCAGGGATCATCGACTGGAGAATCCACCCAGGAACCGTCTTCTGTCCCGGTGGGAGACACATCCTCAGGTACCAAGTCCTCTCACACGTTATCGCTTGTCTTCATTATCCCTGCAGTCGGCTTCTGGAGAGGGCGGTAGTTTGTTCAACAGTGAACAATAATTCCCCTTGGATTCATAGACACAAAATGCTGGAGTAACTCAGCGGGTCAGGCAGCATCGCTGGAAAAAAGGAATAGGTGACGTCTCAGGTAGAGGGCCTTCTTCAAACTTCACCCTTGGGTTGAGGATGGTTGAGGAGACCACTCTCGAAATACTGCCTACCCGCTGAGTTACTCCAGCACTTTTGTCTTTCTTTGTAAAACAGCACTTGCAGTTCCTTGTGTCTCCATATGGGTTTAATGGGAAAGGGAGTTTAAGTGGTTAGTGGGGTGGGTTGCAGGCTTCAAGGAAGGGTTATAACTTGGGGTTGTGAGCAGGGGTGGGTTTTCTCTGAGGATCAGACCAGGGCAGAGCAACAGCCGAGGGGTTATAGGCACCAAGGAGACAAAATGGTGCAAAGAATGAAAAATGTAAGATCAGTGGGAGGGGTAATTAGTTGTGGAAGTTTAGGTTTATTGTTGTCACATGTGGTGAGGTACAGTGGAAAGCTGTTGTGTGCGTGCAATCCATTGCAATCAGATAACACTAAACATGCAGACAATTAACCCACACACCAGTACAGCAGGTTGAACAAAGAGAAATGTACCAGAGAGCAGAATATAGCTCTCAGCATTGCACCACAACAGTTCCAATGAAAAGCCACGTGTCTGTAGTGAGGTAGATTGGAGAATCGGACTGTGCTCTAGAAAATGGAAGGTCCATGCAGAATCCTGATGACAGAGGGGAAGAAGCTGTTTCTGAGTCTGGTGGTTTGTGCTTTCAGGCTTCTGTAACTTCTGGCCTGACGGGGGTGGGGAGAAGAAGGAATGGGAAAGGCCCTTGAATATTTTGGCTATTTTCCTCGGGTAGCGTGAAGTGTACATGGAGTCAATGTTGGGAAATCTGGTCTGTGTGACGGACTGGGCTGCGTCCACAACTTTCTGCAACTTGTGCTCTTGGGCAGACCTGTTCACAAACCAAGCTGTGATGCAACCCCACAGTATGCTATCTATGTTACATCTGTAGACGTGTGTAAGAGACATTGGAGACATGTCAAATCTCATTCTCCTGTGGAAATAGAGGCAATGTTGTGCTATATTGGCCTTCACTTCCGTGTTGTTGGTCCACAACAAATTGTTGGTAATATTTTCAGTTAGTAACTTGAAACTCCCAAACATTTCTGGAGGAGTGGGTGTGCGGGAGTGTGTGCGCTCGCTGGAGAGGGGGAAGGAGAATGATTAGCTGGAGGCAAAAGAGAGGAGGAGGGCAGAATGAAATGAGGACAGAGAGATGGACAGAGAGCAATAAGTAACGTATGGAATGATGGAGTGGAGGGAGAAAGAAGCAGAACGGAGTGACGGAGATGAGGGCTGGACATTCATTCTGCTCACCAGAGACTGGGGTCAGCCATGCACCATGGCCTCCTTCCATCCTGCAGACCGACTGGATTATTCCCTCCACTGCACCCACCCACTGTCTGTCCACACTTTATTACAGATGCAGCCTCCAAACCAACTGATAAAATCCTGGAAACAAAAGCAGAAAACCACCAGGATTTGTCCACCGTCCCATATCCAGATACAAGCTCAGGTATCGATGCACACATCGTGGAACAGTGGGTGAAGAGTAGTGGAAGGTGACTTGAGCAGAGGGTCTTGAGTGGGAAGCAGGAGGGGGTTTGTATGGGGGAGGAGCCAGGGGGGACTCTGCAAAGAGTTGGAACGAGAGGAACCACAGATGCATACAGCGTGGAAACAGTACCAACTTGCCCGCTCCAACCAACACGTTCCATCTACACTAGTCACACCTGTCTGAATTTGGCCCATGCCCCTCTAAAGCTATCCTGTCCATGTACCTGTACAGATGTTTTTTAAGTGTTGTGATTGTACCTACCTTGACTCCCTCCTCTGGCAGCTTGCACCACATGCCTACCACCCTTTGTGTAAAAGTAATTTATCCTCAGGAACCCATTAAATCTTTCCCCCTTCACCTGAAACCAATTTCCACCGATTCCTGATTTCCCAACTTTGGGTAAAAGACTGCACTTGCCCTAACCATTCCTCTCATGGTCACCCCTCATCCTCCTGTGGACCAAGGAATAAAGTCCTTGCCTGCCCAACATCGCCCCCTGGCCCAGTCCCTCGAGTCCTGGCAATTTTGTTGTAAATCTTCTCTGCAACCTCTGGAATTGTGTCCTGACGGGAGGAGTTTCAAACAGTGAGGGGTGGAGAGTCTTGGAGAAGGGGGGAAGCAGAAATATTTGAAACTTGTAAGTAGAGAAGAAAGGAATGGCAGGTGAGGAGGGAATGGGGGAGTGGAGATTGAGGGTGAAGAAGGAAAGAGAGTGGAGAGGCTGAAGATGATGTATTGTAATGACTGACTGACCCATGGGGGCAGGGGCTGAATGCTGAAGTGAGTGAGAGAGAGAGAGAGAGCGAGGATTGGGGGAGGGGTTGTGAGAGACTTGGAAAAGGGTGGATTTATTCAGGATCGAGGGATGGAGCTCTGTAGGAGAGAGTCGTGGAGGAACAAGGAAACATGGCGTGGACCGTGTTGGAGGAGTGTGTAACGTTCAGGGTGAGATGTGTGACCTGTAACACTCGGTGTGTGTTGGTGTTAGCACGGACTTGCGACTTTTCATCCATGCTCCGACTTCCCTCCTGATCAGCTGTTCAATGTGTTTTTACTCTTTCACCCTCACTGTCCCACCTCTACTCTCTTCACAAGGTGCAGGTCATCCTGAAAAACCCCAGGCATCCCCTCCATGTAATTCTGGAGAGTCAAAAGAGCACTGGGAACATCAACGGGCTCCTCTCCCTGCCCTGTTCACGAGATCCTTCACCCCTGCAGCCATTAGATTTTATAATTTGCATCGCTAGGCTGTAGGGGGATGCATTTTTGCAATTTTTAATTTTTAATTGTTAATTATTGGTCTTTTTAAGTATTTATTGCTCTCAGGTGGTGTCCACATTTTATTTTATATATTTTCTGTCTGCGTTCGTTTTGAATGTGTGGGTTTGTTGGTTGGGGGCTTCTGGACATCTGAATTTCCCTGAGGGGATCAATAAAGTATTTATTCTTCTTCTTCTTCTTCTTCCAGATCCACTGTCGGACACAACTCAGGAACCCCAGGAGGCAACGACTGAAGGCTCCGGTCAGGGTTTGACCAGTGACCCAGCAGGGTCTGCAAGCTCAGGTATCCGTGGTGGGGAGAATGGAACATGGAACAGTACAGCACGGAAATAGGCCCACTGGCCCACAATGTTTGCACTGAACATGATGCCAATTTAAACTAATGTCCTCTGCCTACACTTGATCCATATCCCTGCTGTAAATCGATGTGCCTGAACAAACGACTGTTGAAAGCAACTATTCTATCTGCTTCCACCACCACCCCAGGCAGCGTGCTCCAGTCACCCACTACTCTGTGTCCAAAATAAACTTGCCCCCACGTCTCCCTTAAACTTTGCCCCTTTCATATTCAAACTCTGCTCCCTCGTCTTTGACATTTACACCCTGTGGAAAAAGTTCTAACCCTATCCATGCCTCTCATACATCATTTTATTGACTTCTGTCTGGTCTCCACTCAGCCTCAACGACCCAGAGCAACCAATCGGGTTTGTCCAACCTCTCATTACAGCTAATACCATGTAATCCATGGAACCTCTCCATAGTCACCACATCCTGGGGTGACCAGAATGACAAACAACACTCCAAATGCAGCCTACCCACAGTGCTATATAACTGCAACATAAATCCCTGACCCTTATAGTCAATGCCCCGACCGATGAAGGCAAGCATACCGTATGCCTTCTTTATCACTGTATCTACTTGTGTTGCCACTCTCAGCTTGTATGGATTTGAACCTCAAGACTACACCTTCTGATCACTGTATCTACTTGTCTTTCCACTTTGTTTTGGATTTGGACCTCAAGACTCCTCCGCACAACAATGCTCTTCTTGCCATTAAATGCATAATTTCCCCTTATATTTCAGCTCCCAAAGTGCACCTCACTTGATACCACAAACAATAAGAGGTCCCAGCAAATATCCCTGCAGAACACTTACACGTCAGATGTGGACATACCCAAAAACAGCTGCTCCCAGATTAACATAGAAACATAGAAACATAGAATACAGGTGCAGGAGGAGGCCGTTCGGCCCTTCAAGCCAGCACCGCCATTCATTGTGATCGTCCACTATCAATAACCCGTGCCTGCCTTCTCCCCATATCCCTTGACACCACTAGTCCCTAGATAGAGAGTCTCTATCCAACTCTCTCTTAAATCCATCCAGTGATTTGGCCTCCACTGCCCTCTGTGCCAGATTACTCGCCCTTGTCCTGCCTAATAATGCTGTAGTGTGCCTTACCCACATTTAATATCTTGCCCCAAGGACCAGACCTATTGTTATTCATAACTGTCTGAAAAATTATGGAAATAGACAAAAATGCTGGAGTAACAGCAGATCACTCAGCATCTCTGGTGAAAAGGAATAGGTGATGTTTCAGGTCGAGACCCTTCTTCAAACTGAGAGTCAGGGGAGCAGGGAACAGGAGATATGAAAATATACCAAGGACAGGTGAATAAAATGTATGGAAAGATCAACTCAAAGCCAGCAATGTGTATTAAGCAAAGGAGGAACCCCAATGGCCCCTTGTTGGCTGTGGAGAAGGTGAACAGGGAACCCAAGTACCAACAGTGAAACTAAGCGGGATGACAATGAAACTAGTAAGACGACTAGGGTGGGGAGGGACAGAGAGAGAGGGAATGCAAGGGTTATTTGAAGTTAGAGAAGTCAATATTCCTAGAACAGCAGGTGCAGAAGTTGAGGTTGGAAGTGGTGCAAGTGAACGTCTGCCTCACCTGAAAGGAATGTCGTGGTCCCTGGACAGAGTCGAGGGAGGGGGTATAGAGGTAACTTATGTTCCCAAAATGGGAACTTTTCCCAAAATGCTCTCCCACTGAAACATCTGGCCAGGTTTGTGCCTTGGATCAGTGAATGGCAGGGCCCTGGGAAGTGCTGCAGAGCAGCGAGATTTAGGAGTTCATGTATACAATCCCCTGAAGGTGACATTACAGGTCGATAGGGTGGTAAAGGTGGCTTTTGGTACATTGGCCTTCATCAGTAAAGGTATTGATTATATAAGTTGGGATGTCATGTTGCCATTGTACAAGACAGGTCTTTATTCTTTGGAGCGCAGAAGGTTAAGGGGGGACTTGATTGAGGTCTTTAAAATGATGAAAGAGATAGACAGAGTTGACGTGGATAAGCTTTTCCCATTGAGGGTAGGGAAGATTCAAACAAGAGGGGATGACATGAGAATTAAGGGACAGAAGTTTAGGGGTAACATGAGGGGGAACTTCTTTACTCAGAGAGTGGTGGCTGTGTGGAATGATCTTCCAGCAGAAGTGGTGGAGGCAGGATCGATTTTAACATTTAAAAGTAAAGTGGATAGCTATATGGACGGGAAGGGAATGGAGGGGTATGGTCTGAGTGCAGGTAGATGGGACTAGGGGAAAATAAATGGTTGGCACGGACTGGAAGGGCCGAGAAGGCATGTTTCCGTGCTGTAATTGTTATATGGTTATATGACATTGGTGAGGCCACATGTGGAGTGTGTGTTCAGATTTGGTCGCCCAGCTGTGGGGAAGATGTTCTTAAGCTGGAAAGAGCGCAGAGATGATTTACAAGAATGTTGCAAGGAACTCAATGGGCTGAGCTCTCGGGAGAAGTTGGACTGGTTGGGAATTTATAACTTGGAGTGCAAGAGGTTGAGGGGTGATCTTATATAGGAGTATAAACATGAGGGTAAATGCACAACATCTTTTATGTAGGGTAGAGGAGGCAAGACCCGCAGGACATGGCCTCCACCCTGTCACTCACCCCACTTCCCCTATGACCAAGCTCACAAGTTCTAACAGCAGAATTAGGTAGTTCGGCCCATCAGTTCCACTCTACCATTGAATCTATCTTTCCCTCTCACCCCCGTTCTCCTGCCTTATCCCCATAAACACTGACATCCATACCAATCAAGGATCTATCAATCTACACCTTAAAAATATCCATTGACTTGGTCCCCACAGCTTTTTGTGGCAATGAATTCCACAGATTCACCACCCTATGGCTAAAGAAATTCCTCCTCATCCCCTTTTATTCTGTGGCTATGGCCTCTGGTCCTAGATTCTCCCACTTGTGGAATCATCCTCTGCATTCACTCAATCCATTTGGTAAGTTTCAATGAGGTCCTCTTTCATCCTTCTAAACTCCAGCGAGTATAGGCCCGGTGCCGACAAACGTCATCATATGTTATCAAGGGGACATGATTTGTTGCTTCATTCCCCCACCGCCACCACGACCGAGTCCTACGTTACGCCTTCCCCTGAGGGGAACCCCCCCCCCCAACTCTGGACCTCCCCCCTGGACTCAGCCATCCCCCTCCCCACACCCCCCCTCCCTGGGAACGACGGGAAGAGGAGGGGAAAAGAGAAGGGAGCGAAGGGGGAGAGAAGCTGGTGGGCAAGGGGGAGGGGGTAGAGAGAGACAGCTAAGGGGGAGAGAGAGGGGTGAGAAGGCAGGGGGAGGGGTCATGAAATCAGAGGGATAATGCTGGACAGATTGCATTGAGTAACGGATGGAATGATGGAGGGGAGGGAGAGGGGATGCAGGAGGGGGATGGACAATTGTTGGGGGTCACCAGAGACTGGTGTTGGCCGTGCACTTCAGAGCTGCTGAATTATTCCTCCACTACACCCACTGTCTGTCCACACTTTATTACAGATCCACCCTCCGTACCAACTGATGAACCCCAGGAAACAACAACTGAACCCCAGGAGGATTTGTCCACCGTCCCAGAAGAAGATACAAGCTCAGGTATCGATGGGGGGATGAGTGGAGCAGTGGGGGATGGGTTGGGGAGGGGACCATGAGAAGAGAGGGTCTGGAGTGGAGGAGCAGAGAGTGTAGGGTGGGGGAGGAGGGGGACTGGAGTGGGGGGAGGAGAATACCCCAGGGAGAGTGGAGTTGGAGCATTGCGGAGAGGGTAGAGATTCAGAGTGAGGGGCGGAGAGTCGTGGAGAGCGGAGGGGAAAGGACAAGTAGAAATGTATAAAACGTGTAAGTGTAGGAGAAATAAACGGCCGTTATGGAGGGAATGGGTGACTGGAAATCGGGCCTGCACTCACTGGAGTTTAGAACGATGAGGGGGAAATCACATTGAAACTTACCCTATAATGAGAGGCCTAGATAGAGTGGATGTGGAGAGGATGTTTCCAGTATTGAAAGAGGAAAGGACCAGTGGGCACAGCCTCAGAACAAAGAAAGGAGCTGAGGAGGATTTATTTAGCCAGAGGGTGGTGAATCTGTTGAATTCATTGCCACAGAAGGCTGAGGACATTGGTATCTCCAAGATGATGGTATTTTTAAAGTGGAGATTTACTGAAGTTGCTCAAAGGTTTAGAGGAGAAGGCAGGAGAATAGGGTTGACGGGGAACGATATATCAACCATGACTAAAGGGCGGAGTCGTCGATGGGCCGAATTGCCTCATTCTGTTCCTTTGACAGAGAGAGAGAGAGAGAGAGTCAGGGAGACGGAGAGTTAAAGTGAAAAAGAGTCAGAGAGAGACGGAGAGAGAGAGAGAGAGTCAAAGAGAAAGTTAGACAGAGAGAGAATCAGAGAGAGACAGAGAGCACACAGTGACAGCAGACAGGAGACTCAAATAGGCAGAGGCAAGTGAGACCTGGTACTTTGTATTGTTACTTTGTTGATAGTTTTACTGTTTTATTGGTGTTTTGCTGTAATACATAGTTAGTTGTGCGCTTCAAAAAAAAAGCGACTAAGAGAGAGAGAGACAGAGAGAGAGAGAGAGTCAGAGCGAGGGAGAGAGTTAGAGCGAGTCAGAGAGAGGGAGAGAGTTAGAGAGAGTCGGGGGAGAGAGAGTGAGAGCACGGTGCAGAAGCATGGCTTTACAAGGGAGTGAGGCGTAGACCGTGTTCGAGGAGTTTGCAATGTTGAAGGTGAGACGTGTGACCTGTGACCCTTGGTATGTTGTGGTGTTAGCATGGACTCTTTGTCCCTGAGGCCGACTTCCCACCTGATCAGCTGATCATGATGTTTTCATCTCTCACCCTCCCTATCCCACTTCCATTCTGTTCTTCCAGATCCACCGTCGGGCACAACTCGGGAACCCCAGGGAGCAACGAGTGGAGGCTCTGGTCAGGGTTTGACCAGTGACCCAGCAGGGTCTGCAAACTCAGGTATCAGTGGTGGGGAGAATGAAACACAGCACAGCACAGGAACAAGCCCATTGTCCCACAATATCCGTGCCGCAGATAATGCTGTTAAACATATCTCCTCTGCCTGCACCTAATCCATATCCCTCCAGTCATTGCATGTCCATTTGCCCAAACAAAAGACTAATTGACAGCCACTACCTCTGATACTCAAAGCCCTCACCGATGAGGGCAAGCAAACCATATGCCTTTCTATCATTGCCACTTTCAGGTTGTTATAGACTTGGACCCCAAAACCCCTCTGCACATCAGTGGTCTCAAGGGTCTCGCTATTAACCATAATGTCTCCTCATATACGGCCTTCCAAAGGGCAAAAACTCACACTTACCCGGATTAAACTCCATCTGCCGTTTCTGTTCTGTGCACCTGTTATGTGCTCTATGGTCAGTCCCTGAAATTCGCCCTGACTCAAAAGGGGTGAGGGGGGGGGCATGTGGAGTGATGGACGTTTCTGAAGGAGAGTGGGTGATGGGAGACTGTACACATCTGAAAGTCTTAGAGCTTATCTTAGAGTTGCGAAACTCTAAGGGGCAGAAAACGCTAGTGGGAGCTGTGTACAGGCCACCTAACAGTAGTATTGGAGTTGGGGATGGCATGAAACAGGAAATTAGAAATGCGTGCAACAAGGGTAACACGGTTATAATGGGTGACTTCAATCTGCATATAGATTGGGTGAATCAAATTGGCTGGGGTGCTGAGGAAGAGGATTTCTTGGAATGTATGCGGGATAGTTTTCTCAACCAACATGTGGAGGAACCAACGAGAGAGCAGGCTATTCTAGACTGGGTATTGAGTAATGAGGAAGGGTTAGTTAGCAGTCTTATTGTGCGTGGCCCCTTGGGGAAGAGTGACCATAATATGGTTGAGTTCTTCATTAGGATGGAGAGTGACAAAATTAAGTCAGAAACAAGGGTTCTGAACTTGAACAAAGGTAACTTTGAAGGTATGAGATGTGAATTGGCCAAGATAGGCTGGCAGGTGATTCTTAAAGGGTTGACAGTGGATGTGCAATGGAAGGTATTTAAAGACTGCATGGATGAAGTACAAAAATTGTTCATACCAGTTTGGCAAAATAATAAATCGGGGAAGGTGGTGCATCCATGGATTACAAGGGAAATCAGGGATAGTTTCAAAACAAAAGATGAGGCATCCAAATTGGCCAGAAAAAGCAGCCTACCGGAGGACTGGGAGAAATTCAGAATCCAGCAGAGGAGGACAAAGGGCTTAATTAGGAAAGGGAAAATAGATTATGAAAGGAAACTGGCAGGGAACATAAAAACTGACTGCAAAAGTTTTTATAGATATGTGAAGAGAAAGAGACCAGTTAAAACAAATATTGGTCCCTTGCAGTCAGAAACGGGTGAATTGATCATGGGGAACAAGGACATGGCAGACCAATTGAATAACTACTTTGGTTCTGTCTTCACTAAGGAAGACATAAATAATCTGCCGGAAATAGCAGTGGAACGGGGGTCAAATAAGATGGAGGAACTGAGTGAAATCCAGGTTAGCCGGGAGGGAGTGTTGGGTAAATTGAACGGATTGAAGGCCGATAAATCCCCAGGGCCAGATAGTCGGCATCCCAGAGTACTCAAGGAGGTAGCCACAGAAATAGTGGATGCATTAGTGATAATTTTTCCATAATTCCTTAGATTCTGGAGTAGTTCCTGAGGATTGGAGGGTAGCTAATGTAATCCCACTTTTTAAAAAAGGAGGGAGAGAGAAAGCGGGGAATTACAGACCAGTTAGTCTAACATCGGTAGTGGGGAAACTGCTAGAGTCCGTTATTAAAGATGGGATAGCAGCGCATTTGAAAAGTGGTGAAATCATTGGACAAAGTCAGCATGGATTTACGAAAGGTAAATCATGTCTGACAAATCTGATAGAATTTTTCGAGGATGTAACTAGTAGAGTGGATAAGGGAGAACCAGTGGATGTGTTATATCTAGACTTTCAGAAGGCTTTTGACAAGGTCCCGCATAAGAGATTAGCATACAAACTTAAAGCACACGGTATTGGGGGTTCAGTATTGATGTGGATAGAGAACTGGCTAGCAGACAGGAGGCAAAGGGTAGGAGTAAATGGGTCATTTTCAGAATGGCAGGCAGTGAGTAGTGGGGTACCGCAAGGCTCAGTGCTGGGACCCCAGCTATTTACAATATATATTAATGATTTGGATGAGGGAATTAAATGCAACATCTCCAAATTTGCAGATGACACTGAGCTGGGGGGTATAGTTAGGTGTGAGGAGGATGCTTGGAGGCTGCAGGGTGATTTGGATAGGCTGAGTGAATGGGCAGATGCATGGCAGATGCAGTATAATGTGGATAAATGTGAGGTTATCCACTTTGGTGGCAAAAACATGAGGGTAGACTATTATCTGAATGGTGGCAGATTAGGAAAAGGGGAGATGCAACGAGACCTGGGTGTCATGGTACACCAGTCATTGAAAGTAGGCATGCAGGTATGTTAGCATTCATAGCGAAAGGATTTGAGTATAGGAGCAGGGAGGTTCTACTGCAGTTGTACAGGATTTTGGTGAGGCCACACCTGGAGTATTGCGTACAGTTTTGGTCTCCAAATCTGAGGAAAGACATCCTTGCCATAGAGGGGGTACAGAGAAGGTTATAACCATATAACATTATAACAATTACAGCACAGAAACAGGCCGTCTCGGCCCTTCAAGTCCGTGCCGAACAACTTTTTTCCCTTAGTCCCATCTGCCTGCACTCATACCATAACCCTCCATACCCTTCTCATCTATATGCCTATCCAATTTATTTTTAAATGATACTAACGAACCTGCCGCCACCACTTCCACTGGAAGCTCATTCCACACCGCTACCACTCTCTGAGTAAAGAAGTTCCCCCTCATGTTTCCGCTAAACCTCTGTCCCTGAATTCTAAAGTCATGTCCTCTTGTTTGAAACTTCCCTATACTCAAAGGGAAAAGCTTGTCCACATCAACTCTGTCTATCCCTCTCATCATTTTAAAGACCTCTATCAAGTCCCCCCTTAACCTTCTGCGCTCCAGAGAATAAAGACCTAACTTATTCAACCTATCTCTGTAACTTAGCTGTTGAAACCCAGGCAACATTCTAGTAAATCTCCTCTGTACCCTCTCTATTTTGTTGACATCCTTCCTCTTATTGGGCGACCAAAATTGTACACCATACTCCAGATTTGGTCTCACAAATGCCCTATACAATTTTAACATTACATCCCAGCTTCTATACTCAATGCTCTCATTTATAAAGGCTAGCATACCAAAAGCTTACTTTACCACCCTATCTATATGAGATTCCACCTTCAAGGAACTATGCACGGTTATTCCCAGATCCCACTGTTCAACTGTATTCTTCAATTCCCTACCGTTTACAATGTACGTCCTATTTTGATTTGTCCTGCCAAGGTGTAGCACCTCACATTTATCAGCATTAAACTCCATCTGCCATCTTTCAGCCCATTTTTCCAACTGGCCTAAATCATTCTGTGGACTTTGGAAATCCTCTTCATTATCCACATCACCCCCTATCTTGGTATCATCTGCATACTTACTAATCCAACTTACCACCCCTTCATCCAGATCATTGATGTACATGACAAACAACAAAGGACCCAACATAGATCCCTGAGGCACCCCACTAGTCACCTGCCTCCAACCCGACAAACAGCCATCCACCATTACCCTCTGGCTTCTCCCATTCAGCCACTGTTGAATCCATCTTGCTATTCCTGCATTTATACCCAACAGTTGAACCTTCTTAACCAACCTTCCATGAGGAACCTTGTCAAAGGCCTTACCGAAGTCCATATAGACAACATCCACTGCTTTACCCTCATCAATTTCCCTAGTAACCTCTTCAAAAAATTAAAGATTAGTCAAACATGACCTTCCAGGCATAATTCCATGTTGACTGTTCCTAATTAGACCCTCTTTATCCAGATACTTATATATATTATCTCTAAGTATCTTTTCCATTAATTTGCCCACCACTGAAGTCAAACTAACCGGTCTATAATTGCTAGGTTTACTTTTAGAACCCTTTTTAAACAATGGAACAACATGCGCAGTACGCCAATCCTCGGGGACTATTCCCGTTTCTAATGACATTTGATATATTTCTGTCATAGCCCCGGCTATTTCTACACTAACTTCTCTCAATGTCCTAGGGAATATCCTGTCACCAGACTGATTCCTGGGATGTCAGGACGTTCATATGAGGAAAGATTGGATAGACTCGGCTTGTACTCGCTGGAATTTAGAACATTGAGGGGGGATCTTATAGAAACTTACAAAATTCTTAAGGGGTTGGACAAGCTAGATGCTGGAAGATTGTTCCCAATGTTGGGGAGTCCAGAACAAGGGGTCACAGTCTAAGGATAAGGGGGAATTCCTTTAGGACCGAGATGACTATGACTAATGACTATGCTATAGTTGGAATCACCGAGACTTGGCTCCAGGATGACCAAGGCTGGGAGCTGAACATCCAGGGATATTCAATATTCAGGAGGGATAGACGAAAAGGAAAAGGAGGTGGGGTAGCGTTGCTGGTGAGAGAGGAGATTAATGCAATAGAAAGGAAGGACATTAGCGTGGAGGATGTGGAATCGATATGGGTAGAGCTGCGAAACTCTAAGGGGCAGAAAACGCTAGTGGGAACTGTGTACAGGCCACCTAACAGTAGTATTGGAGTTGGGGATGGCATCAAACAGGAAATTAGAAATGCGTGCAACAAGGGTAACACGGTTATAATGGGTGACTTCAATCTGCATGTAGATTGGGTGAATCAAATTGGCAGGGGTGCTGAGGAAGAGGATTTCCTGGAATGTATGCGGGATAGTTTTCTCAACCAACATGTGGAGGAACCAACGAGAGAGCAGGCTATTCTAGACTGGGTATTGAGTAATGAGGAAGGGTTAGTTAGCAGTCTTATTGTGCGTGGCCCCTTGGGGAAGAGTGACCATAATATGGTTGAGTTCTTCATTAGGATGGAGAGTGACAAAATTAAGTCAGAAACAAGGGTTCTGAACTTGAACAAAGGTAACTTTGAAGGTATGAGATGTGAATTGGCCAAGATAGGCTGGCAGGTGATTCTTAAAGGGTTGACAGTGGATGTGCAATGGAAGGTATTTAAAGACTGCATGGATGAAGTACAAAAATTGTTCATACCAGTTTGGCAAAATAATAAATCGGGGAAGGTGGTGCATCCATGGATTACAAGGGAAATCAGGGATAGTTTCAAAACAAAAGATGAGGCATCCAAATTGGCCAGAAAAAGCAGCCTACCGGAGGACTGGGAGAAATTCAGAATCCAGCAGAGGAGGACAAAGGGCTTAATTAGGAAAGGGAAAATAGATTATGAAAGGAAACTGGCAGGGAACATAAAAACTGACTGCAAAAGTTTTTATAGATATGTGAAGAGAAAGAGACCAGTTAAAACAAATATTGGTCCCTTGCAGTCAGAAACGGGTGAATTGATCATGGGGAACAAGGACATGGCAGACCAATTGAATAACTACTTTGGTTCTGTCTTCACTAAGGAAGACATAAATAATCTGCCGGAAATAGCAGTGGAACGGGGGTCAAATAAGATGGAGGAACTGAGTGAAATCCAGGTTAGCCGGGAGGGAGTGTTGGGTAAATTGAACGGATTGAAGGCCGATAAATCCCCAGGGCCAGATAGTCGGCATCCCAGAGTACTCAAGGAGGTAGCCACAGAAATAGTGGATGCATTAGTGATAATTTTTCCATAATTCCTTAGATTCTGGAGTAGTTCCTGAGGATTGGAGGGTAGCTAATGTAATCCCACTTTTTAAAAAAGGAGGGAGAGAGAAAGCGGGGAATTACAGACCAGTTAGTCTAACATCGGTAGTGGGGAAACTGCTAGAGTCCGTTATTAAAGATGGGATAGCAGCGCATTTGAAAAGTGGTGAAATCATTGGACAAAGTCAGCATGGATTTACGAAAGGTAAATCATGTCTGACAAATCTGATAGAATTTTTCGAGGATGTAACTAGTAGAGTGGATAAGGGAGAACCAGTGGATGTGTTATATCTAGACTTTCAGAAGGCTTTTGACAAGGTCCCGCATAAGAGATTAGCATACAAACTTAAAGCACACGGTATTGGGGGTTCAGTATTGATGTGGATAGAGAACTGGCTAGCAGACAGGAGGCAAAGGGTAGGAGTAAATGGGTCATTTTCAGAATGGCAGGCAGTGAGTAGTGGGGTACCGCAAGGCTCAGTGCTGGGACCCCAGCTATTTACAATATATATTAATGATTTGGATGAGGGAATTAAATGCAACATCTCCAAATTTGCAGATGACACTGAGCTGGGGGGTATAGTTAGGTGTGAGGAGGATGCTTGGAGGCTGCAGGGTGATTTGGATAGGCTGAGTGAATGGGCAGATGCATGGCAGATGCAGTATAATGTGGATAAATGTGAGGTTATCCACTTTGGTGGCAAAAACATGAGGGTAGACTATTATCTGAATGGTGGCAGATTAGGAAAAGGGGAGATGCAACGAGACCTGGGTGTCATGGTACACCAGTCATTGAAAGTAGGCATGCAGGTATGTTAGCATTCATAGCGAAAGGATTTGAGTATAGGAGCAGGGAGGTTCTACTGCAGTTGTACAGGATTTTGGTGAGGCCACACCTGGAGTATTGCGTACAGTTTTGGTCTCCAAATCTGAGGAAAGACATCCTTGCCATAGAGGGGGTACAGAGAAGGTTATAACCATATAACATTATAACAATTACAGCACAGAAACAGGCCGTCTCGGCCCTTCAAGTCCGTGCCGAACAACTTTTTTCCCTTAGTCCCATCTGCCTGCACTCATACCATAACCCTCCATACCCTTCTCATCTATATGCCTATCCAATTTATTTTTAAATGATACTAACGAACCTGCCGCCACCACTTCCACTGGAAGCTCATTCCACACCGCTACCACTCTCTGAGTAAAGAAGTTCCCCCTCATGTTTCCGCTAAACCTCTGTCCCTGAATTCTAAAGTCATGTCCTCTTGTTTGAAACTTCCCTATACTCAAAGGGAAAAGCTTGTCCACATCAACTCTGTCTATCCCTCTCATCATTTTAAAGACCTCTATCAAGTCCCCCCTTAACCTTCTGCGCTCCAGAGAATAAAGACCTAACTTATTCAACCTATCTCTGTAACTTAGCTGTTGAAACCCAGGCAACATTCTAGTAAATCTCCTCTGTACCCTCTCTATTTTGTTGACATCCTTCCTCTTATTGGGCGACCAAAATTGTACACCATACTCCAGATTTGGTCTCACAAATGCCCTATACAATTTTAACATTACATCCCAGCTTCTATACTCAATGCTCTCATTTATAAAGGCTAGCATACCAAAAGCTTACTTTACCACCCTATCTATATGAGATTCCACCTTCAAGGAACTATGCACGGTTATTCCCAGATCCCACTGTTCAACTGTATTCTTCAATTCCCTACCGTTTACAATGTACGTCCTATTTTGATTTGTCCTGCCAAGGTGTAGCACCTCACATTTATCAGCATTAAACTCCATCTGCCATCTTTCAGCCCATTTTTCCAACTGGCCTAAATCATTCTGTGGACTTTGGAAATCCTCTTCATTATCCACATCACCCCCTATCTTGGTATCATCTGCATACTTACTAATCCAACTTACCACCCCTTCATCCAGATCATTGATGTACATGACAAACAACAAAGGACCCAACATAGATCCCTGAGGCACCCCACTAGTCACCTGCCTCCAACCCGACAAACAGCCATCCACCATTACCCTCTGGCTTCTCCCATTCAGCCACTGTTGAATCCATCTTGCTATTCCTGCATTTATACCCAACAGTTGAACCTTCTTAACCAACCTTCCATGAGGAACCTTGTCAAAGGCCTTACCGAAGTCCATATAGACAACATCCACTGCTTTACCCTCATCAATTTCCCTAGTAACCTCTTCAAAAAATTAAAGATTAGTCAAACATGACCTTCCAGGCATAATTCCATGTTGACTGTTCCTAATTAGACCCTCTTTATCCAGATACTTATATATATTATCTCTAAGTATCTTTTCCATTAATTTGCCCACCACTGAAGTCAAACTAACCGGTCTATAATTGCTAGGTTTACTTTTAGAACCCTTTTTAAACAATGGAACAACATGCGCAGTACGCCAATCCTCGGGGACTATTCCCGTTTCTAATGACATTTGATATATTTCTGTCATAGCCCCGGCTATTTCTACACTAACTTCTCTCAATGTCCTAGGGAATATCCTGTCACCAGACTGATTCCTGGGATGTCAGGACGTTCATATGAGGAAAGATTGGATAGACTCGGCTTGTACTCGCTGGAATTTAGAACATTGAGGGGGGATCTTATAGAAACTTACAAAATTCTTAAGGGGTTGGACAAGCTAGATGCTGGAAGATTGTTCCCAATGTTGGGGAGTCCAGAACAAGGGGTCACAGTCTAAGGATAAGGGGGAATTCCTTTAGGACCGAGATGACTATGACTAATGACTATGCTATAGTTGGAATCACCGAGACTTGGCTCCAGGATGACCAAGGCTGGGAGCTGAACATCCAGGGATATTCAATATTCAGGAGGGATAGACGAAAAGGAAAAGGAGGTGGGGTAGCGTTGCTGGTGAGAGAGGAGATTAATGCAATAGAAAGGAAGGACATTAGCGTGGAGGATGTGGAATCGATATGGGTAGAGCTGCGAAACTCTAAGGGGCAGAAAACGCTAGTGGGAACTGTGTACAGGCCACCTAACAGTAGTATTGGAGTTGGGGATGGCATCAAACAGGAAATTAGAAATGCGTGCAACAAGGGTAACACGGTTATAATGGGTGACTTCAATCTGCATGTAGATTGGGTGAATCAAATTGGCAGGGGTGCTGAGGAAGAGGATTTCCTGGAATGTATGCGGGATAGTTTTCTCAACCAACATGTGGAGGAACCAACGAGAGAGCAGGCTATTCTAGACTGGGTATTGAGTAATGAGGAAGGGTTAGTTAGCAGTCTTGTTGTGCGTGGCCCCTTGGGCAAGAGTGACCATAATATGGTTGAGTTCTTCATTAGGATGGAGAGTGACAAAATTAAGTCAGAAACAAGGGTTCTGAACTTGAACAAAGGTAACTTTGAAGGTATGAGATGTGAATTGGCCAAGATAGACTGGCTGGTGATTCTTAAAGGGTTGACAGTGGATGTGCAATGGAAGGTATTTAAAGACTGCATGGATGAAGTACAAAAGTTGTTCATACCAGTTTGGCAAAAGAATAAATCGGGGAAGGTGGTGCATCCATGGATAACAAGGGAAATCAGGGATAGTATAAAAACAAAAGATGAGGCATACAAATTTGCCAGAAAAAGCAGCCTACCGGAGGACTGGGAGAAATTCAGAATCCAGCAGAGGAGGACAAAGGGCTTAATTAGGAAAGGAAAAATAGATTATGAAAGGAAACTGGCAGGGAACATAAAAACTGACTGCAAAAGTTTTTATAGATATGTAAAGAGAAAGAGACTAGTTAAAACAAATGTTGGTCCCTTGCAGTCAGAAACAGGTGAATTGATCATGGGGAACAAGGACATGGCAGACCAATTGAATAACTACTTTGGTTCTGTCTTCACTAAGGAAGACATAAATAATCTGCCGGAAATAGCAGTGGAACGGGGGTCAAATAAGATGGAGGAACTGAGTGAAATCCAGGTTAGCCGGGAGGTGGTGTTGGGTAAATTGAACGGATTGAAGGCCGATAAATCCCCAGGGCCAGATAGTCTGCATCCCAGAGTACTCAAGGAGGTAGCCACAGAAATAGTGGATGCATTAGTGATAATTTTTCAAAATTCCTTAGATTCTGGAGTAGTTCCTGAGGATTGGAGGGTAGCTAATGTAACCCCACTTTTTAAAAAAGGAGGGAGAGAGAAAGCGGGGAATTACAGACCAGTTAGTCTAACATCGGTAGTGGGGAAACTGCTAGAGTCAGTTATTAAAGATGGGATAGCAGCGCATTTGGAAAGTGGTGAAATCATTGGACAAAGTCAGCATGGATTTACGAAAGGTAAATCATGTCTGACAAATCTGATAGAATTTTTCGAGGATGTAACTAGTAGAGTGGATAAGGGAGAACCAGTGGATGTGTTATATCTAGACTTTCAGAAGGCTTTCGACAAGGTCCCGCATAAGAGATTAGCATACAAACTTAAAGCACACGGTATTGGGGGTTCAGTATTGATGTGGATAGAGAACTGGCTAGCAGACAGGAGGCAAAGGGTAGGAGTAAACGGGTCCTTTTCAGAATGGCAGGCAGTGACTAGTGGGGTGCCGCAAGGCTCAGTGCTGGGACCCCAGCTATTTACAATATATATTAATGATTTGGACGAGGGAATTCAATGCAACATCTCCAAATTTGCAGATGATACCAAGCTGGGGGGTATAGTTAGGTGTGAGGAGGATGCTTGGAGGCTGCAGGGTGATTTGGATAGGCTGAGTGAATGGGCAGATGCATGGCAGATGCAGTACAATGTGGATAAATGTGAGGTTATCCACTTTGGTGGCAAAAACATGAGGGTAGACTATTATCTGAATGGTGGCAGATTAGGTAAGGGGGAGATGCAACGAGACCTGGGTGTCATGGTACACCAGTCATTGAAAGTAGGCATGCAGGTGCAGCAGGCAGTGAAGAAAGCAAATGGTATGTTAGCATTCATAGCGAAAGGATTTGAGTATAGGAGCAGGGAGGTTCTACTGCAGTTGTACAGGGTTTTGGTGAGGCCACACCTGGAGTACTGCGTACAGTTTTGGTCTCCAAATCTGAGGAAAGACATCCTTGCCATAGAGGGGGTACAGAGAAGATTCACCAGACTGATTCCTGGGATGTCAGGACTTTCATATGAGGAAAGATTGGATAGACTCGGTTTGTACTCGATGGAATTTAGAAGATTGAGGGGGGATCTTATAGAAACCTACAAAATTCTTAAGGGGTTGGACAAGCTAGATGCTGGAAGATTGTTCCCGATGTTGGGGGAGTCCAGAACAAGGGGTCACAGTCTAAGGATAAGGGGGAATTCCTTTAGGACCGAAATGAGGAAAACATTCTTTACACAGAGAGTGGTGAGTCTCTGGAATTCGCTGCCACAGAAGGTAGTTGAGGCCAGTTCATTGGCTATATTTAAGAGGGCGTTAGATGTGGCACTTGTGGCTAAAGGGATCAGGGGGTATGGAGAGAAGGCAGGTACGGGATACTGAGTTGGATGATCAGCCATGATCACATTGAATGGCGGTGCAGGCTCGAAGGGCCGAATGGCCTACTCCTGCACCTATTTTCTATGTTTCTATGTTTCTATGTTTCTATGAGGAAAACATTCTTTACACAGAGAGTGGTGAGTCTCTGGAATTCTCAGCCACAGAAGGTAGTTGAGGCCAGTTCATTGGCTATAGTTAAGAGGGCATTAGATGTGGCACTTGTGGCTAAAGGGATCAGGGGGTATGGAGAGAAGGCAGGTACGGGATACTGAGTTGGATGATCAGCCATGATCACATTGAATGGCGGTGCAGGCTCGAAGGGCCGAATGGCCTACTCCTGCACCTATTTTTCTATGTTTCTATGTCTGATGACCTGTTGTGGTGTTGCCACACTTCCGTCTCTCTGTTACTTTATTCCAGTTCCCCAGATGTCCACAAGGGAACAGACCCAGGGATCATCGACTGGAGATTCCACCCAGGAACCTTCTTCAGTTCCAGTGGGAGACACATCCTCAGGTACCAAGCCACCTCACACGTTATCACCTGTCCCTGCAGCCAGCTTTTGGAGAGGACGGTAGTTTGTTCTGCAGTGGACAACAATCCCCCTTGGATTGAGGTTGGTTGAGGGAACCACTCCAGAAATGTTGCCTCACCCGCTGAGTTACTCCAGCACTTTGTGTCTTGTATTGTAAACCAGCACCTGCAGTTCATGATGTCTCCACGTGGGGTTTAGTTTTGATATACAGTGCGTGAACCAGCGAGTACGAGCATGATCCAACACACTAGGGTCAATGATATGAATGTGTAAGGCAGCAACTCTACCGTTGCCCCACCGTGCAGTGTGGAAGGGAGTTAAAGTGGTTGGTGGGTTGATGGAAGGCTTCAGTGAGGGAGTGTAACTTGGGCTTGGACAATTGGGCTGAGTTTTCACGATGGATTAGACCAGGGCAGAGCAACAGCTGAGGTGTTATGGGCACCAAAGTGGTAAAACGGTGTAAAGAATGAAAAATGTCAGATCAGTGGAATGTTCAATGGTGCTTTATTGTCACATGTACAGTGGAACAGTGAATTCATTTTGAGTAGTTCAGTGTAGGTATGTTACAAAACTTACCTTGAGCAGCGCTGTAGTTCTGCCGCTCCCCGTGTGCGTGACTTTGGCGCCTTTCAGAGGGGGGCGGGCTTAAAGTGCCGTTTTTCCACAGGCAGGGAAAATCGATCCATGTCGGGCGATTTCGTTGCGGAAGAAAAATCGCTCCGACATTTCATGAATGAAGGTATTTTTAAATTACTCTAAATTATTTATTAACTAAAGTAATTTAAAAATCACCTTCAAAAGCCATTAGCGATGACAACCGGAAGGATTTTGCGTAGGGGAGAAAAAAAGGTAAACAGTTTATTTTTATATTAAAAGTTGGTTTTTCGGGAGGCTTTAATAACATTTTCATGTTGCGAAATGGGGTCCAAAAAATTGTATGAACAAACAGTATTTTTCCTCCCGACTTAAACCGCAACGTTCCAATCCACCGCATTCCACTAAAACCCACTCGCTAGTTGATTTAAATGGCCATTAATTTACAGGAATCAAACACTAAATTCCTTCCATTTGGCCCAGAAATTCATAAAAATGAGATTTAAAAATTATGTTATATTGTGGATTATTGTGTGAATGTTATTTGGACACTTAGGCAATTTAAAAAAAGTTTATCTTTTCTTATGAAATGGATAGATGTTTAGATCTACTCATTGAATTTTGTAATTAGCTACAATTAGATAACTAACTAATTATATGCTTTAATTTCAGGTCATCAAGGTAAGATTCTTTCATATTTGTTTCAGAATGCTTCAATCTATAATAACTGAAAATTTCATTGAGTTCTCTTAATTTTTAAGAAAGTTATGGGCTTTTAATTGTTCCAGATCACAGCTTTTGAGTTAAGTCAATTGAAAGGCAAAGGGGAACAAGATGCTAATTTCGGAGTATGAAAATGGCCATAACTTTCTTAATACTGAAGATATGAAAGTGAATTAGGTGTCAAATTAAACTTCTTTTTATGCTTTATCTGATGGGATAAATTGCAGACTTGATTTTTAAAATCTCAAAATGTTGTAACATTGCTATTCAGTGTGTATTACTATCCATAATCACATCTTGGATACAGTGCAAGTACAGAAATAGTACATTGAAACAGTACACAAAAGTCACCAGTCTTGGCACCATTTTCAGGAACTAGTTTGTGTAAGCGCAGAGTTTCTTCGCCGAACCATGAAGCCCCGTTGTCCTGGCGACGTTGCAGGGTCGACATGGGCAAGTGTAGGCATTGGTGTCCTCAACATCTACTGCTGCTCCACCGCTCCGTGCAGCTGCAGGTCACGTTCGGTCCTCTCGCTCAGTGTCGTGGGGTGGTGCACGACCCAACCCGGCCCACCAGGGCCTGTCCCACCAGCATGCAACTCTATGCGATTAGCGCGACCTAACGTGGTCGCTTGAGCCGTCCGGCGTCGCGGGGCCGGTCCCACTTCGATCGCCGGAGCCATGCGGAATTGTGCGGAGTTCATCCCGAGTTCGTCCCGACACCGCGCGGGGCTCCGAAAAACTGACTATGTCCAAAAATTCCGCGCGGCAACTGCTTGTCAGCTCGCAGTCGCCTCAATATTTACACACCGCCCCGACATCGTGCCTCCGTGAACATATCTGTAGGTGCCTCCGTGACTCTCTATGTGTGTGGCTCCGTGGCCCTCTGTGTGTGTGTGCCTCTGTGCCCCTCTCTGTGTGCCCCTCTATGTCCTGGCGAACTAACCTTAGACTTCGCTCCAAGTTCGCCTCACTTTGCACCGCGTTGCGCCACTCACCCGACCTCCACGCGGCCCCTACTGCCGGTTTGGTTGCGCTTGCCGCATGCAGGCGCATGCTGGTGGGAACAGCCCTGTACAGGGGATCACCCGACCTCCGCACGGCCCCCGCTTCTAGTTTGATCGCGTTCATCGCATAGAGTTGCATGCTGGTGGGACAGGCCCTTTACGGGGCGAGCAGGCGCCCCTCTACTGGATCTGCTGTGGGTGAGTCAGGCCTGTTGCCGGGGTATGGCCATGGCTCGCCGGGACACCCTCTTGCTGCATGTGGCTCACCGGGAGACCTTGTTGTTGTGCTTGGCTTGCACACCTTGCTGAGCACGGCTTGCTGCAGTGGGTCTGGAATGATAGGACGTAGAGATTTATTATTGTCACATGTACCAAGGGACAGTGATAATCTTTTGGTTGACGTGCAGCGCGGACTCGATGTGTGGTTGGGGGGAGGGGGGTTGCTGCACGAAATGAACGAAATTTCATTGCGTTCAGGAGTTGGCAGGAGTGGCATTGAGGGCAGGAGTGTTGAGAAGGAGGGGGTCAGAGATCATATCAGTAACTCAATCACCGTTGCCGCAGCGCTCTGGGCATGGACAGCAGAACTGGCCGCCACTTCCGGGGAAGAAGCAGCTCGGGTGCGAGCGGCCGCCGCAACCCGACAGCAGAACCGGCAGGCCACTTCAGCACCTTTTGCAGCCCGCTCACCTCTGGCAGTGCTCTTCGTCTGAACATGTCTCACCTGCCCGCTCGCCGGCTTTGCTCATGTCAACCGCGTCCCGCAAATCCTTAAATTCCCACAGCGAAGTAACCTCAACTGGTCCCGTGAGCGCGCTGTCGGAATTGAAAGATTTGCGGGAAGCCGGCCAGCGAGAGATGTTCAGACGGAGAGCACTGCCAGAGGTGAGTGGGGACCAGCAGAAGGGGCTGTCGGGTCCCGGCGGCCACTCGCAGTCACCCGAGCTGCTTCCTTCCTCGGAAGTAGCGGCCAGTTCTGCTGTCCGTGCCGGAGTGCTGTGGCAGCCACCCAAGCTAACCCACTCCCCGGCCACAATAAAACCATATAGCAATTACAGCACAGAAACAGGCCATCTCGGCCCTTCTAGTCCGTGCCGAACACTTACTCTCACCTAGTCCCATCTACCTGCACTCAGACCTGAACGTGCCAAGTGGGTACTGACCCCAATCCCTCCTTCACAACGCCAGACTCCCCAAACACTGTGAACGGAGCGCTCCCCCCCACCCCGGGAACTACAGTATTTAAAAACATAAAGCACAAAGAAATGCACTTACCACATTATTGTAACATTAAAGTCCATTCTTCACTCTTTGTTTCCTCAGATACCATTAAAATAATGGCAATCCATATTTGAAAATCCCGCCAAGAAACTCGCGCTGTGCATGCGCAGTACTGCAAAGGCAGATTTTCTGCTGCCTTCAGCTCCCTTGAAACTGACGGCTTCAGGCAGCGCTGACGGCACGTGGGTTGCAGAGACCTTCCCGTGTTAGGAGTGCTGCGGATGAAAGGCACGGAGAATTATGCCCACCTAGGAGATCGATCTCTTAGATCGATCGATCCCATGCCTTTACTATTTATATTTAATAATTGCCATTTCATAATTTTAGTCAGGGTTGGCAGTGCCTACCTTGCCTACCCTGACGGCACGTGCCTGGGGGGGGGGGGGGGGGGGGGGGGGTGGGGGGGGGGGGGGGGTTGTCATGCAGCGTGGACTCGATGTGTGTGGGGGTGGGGGGGGGGAGGGTGTTGCGGGCGGCGTCGGAGGAAAGTTGTGGATTATTTTTTTGTAAAATGGCAATCAATCTTTGAGTCGATGAATAGACTCGACTTTTGACTCGACCCCTCTCCCCGTCATACACTTCCCCCCCCCCCCCCCCCCCCTTGTGCAGGCCAGTCAGACTGAAGATGGTGGCACTCAGCATTCTCTTTCAAGCTGCTGCCGGCATTACCATTGGCAATCCCCAACGCAATTTTCCACCACTCTCACGTTCCCCCAACGCAATACACTCTTTCTCTCTATTTCTCTCTCTCTCCCCCTCTCCCTCTCTCCGTCGATGGCGGTGCACGGCATTCTCCTCCATGTTTCTGCTGCCGTTACAGTTGGCAACCTCTCCTTCAAGCTGTTGCTGCCGTTACCGTTGGCAACATCCCATTGTGATGTCATTGTCGTCATCGGCAGCTGTGTAAATGAGAGCCCATTGTGATTGGTGGACTGTGAGATGGTATTGTGACATCATCACTGGAAGCTGCTGGAAGACTCTTTCTCAGAAGCCGTTTTCAGCTTACATTTCTTTTTAATAATACTTTTTTTTCATAATAACTTGTGAAATATAGCATCAAATCTGAGGGGAACCTGATTATCACGACGACCAGAAAAATGTGAGTAAGATTCTGTAAAAATGTCAGCGCTACCATATAGCGTTTTGGCGAAGATACAAAAACACACACTCACACAGAGGAAAGGAGAGAGAGGGGGGGGGGGGGGAGAGGAGAGAGAGAGAGAGAGAGAGAGAGAGAGAGAGAGAGAGAGAGAGAGAGAGAGAGGGGAGAGAGAGAGAGAGGGGGGAGGAGAGGAGAGGGGAGAGAGAGGGGGAG